>CM077790.1:34373858-34486358 GCA_039737535.1 Lagodon rhomboides | reverse complement strand
TGTCCTCTTTTACTAACCTTAACCAACTCCTGGGGGCATGCCTAACCCTAACCAATGGACGTCCAGCTGAAAAATCACAAGTGTGCAACCAAAATTTGGCTACTTCAATATAGGTATCAAACGACTCCAAATGGCCTGAAACGTGCTCCTAGACATGTCCTGGAACAACTTTTTTCACAAAAACACTTGGTCAAATTTCACTTCATTTCTAGGGGGGACTTTGACGGTCCATAACTCCACAACCGTAATTCACACAGTCACGGTTCCGGTCTCTATCAACCCGGATCAGGCCCCAGGAACACATAGATACCACTCCCATCTCTCTACCTCACTCCTAGCAAAAGTTAGTCCCAAAAGTCCCCAGTTTTTCGGGGACTTTCCGCAATATCTCCGGAACCGTAAGTCCCACATGCACGGTTCCGGTCTCTATCAACCCGGCTCGGCTAGACGGACACGTAGACACCAGAATCATCTCTCTACGACATTCCTATCCAAAGTTAGTGGCAAAAGTCCCCAATTTGAGTGGTTTTTATCCCCCCCCTAACCCTAACCCTAACCCTAACTCTAACCCCCTAACCCTAACCCCCCCCTAACCCTAACCCTAACCCTAACCCTAACCCTGCCCTAACCCTAACCCTCTACGACATTCCTATCCAAAGTTAGTGGAAAAAGTCCCCAATTTGAGTGGTTTTTACCCCCCTACCTAACCCTAACCCTAACCCTAACCCTAACCCTAACATCATTTTCTCTTTCGCCTAACCCTAACACAATCACTTACCTTACCTTACACTTACCTCTATCTAACCTCTCCCTGTCCTCTTTTACTAACCTTAACCAACTCCTGGGGGCATGCCTAACCCTAACCAATGGACGTCCAGCTGAAAAATCACAAGTGTGCAACCAAAATTTGGCTACTTCAATATAGGTATCAAACGACTCCAAATGGCCTGAAACGTGCTCCTAGACATGTCCTGGAACAACTTTTTTCACAAAAACACTTGGTCAAATTTCACTTCATTTCTAGGGGGGACTTTGACGGTCCATAACTCCAGAACCCTAATTCACACAGTCACGGTTCCGGTCTCTATCAACCCGGATCGGCCCCAGGAACACGTAGATACCACTCCCATCTCTCTACCTCACTCCTAGCAAAAGTTAGTCCCAAAAGTCCCCAGTTTTTCGGGGACTTTCCGCAATATCTCCGGAACCGTGAGTCCCACATGCACGGTTCCGGTCTCTATCAACCCGGCTCGGCTAGACGGACACGTAGACACCAGAATCATCTCTCTACGACATTCCTATCCAAAGTTAGTGGCAAAAGTCCCCAATTTGAGTGGTTTTTATCCCCCTACCTAACCCTAACCCTAACCCTAACCCTAACCCTAACCCTCTAAATTTTAAGCCCCATTGTGGCCTAACCCTAACCTATAACTAATCCCAATTTGGTTCCCACCCCCTAATCCTAAACCCCAAACCCTAACCTTAACCCGCAGAACGACCCTAGAGGTCCCTAGGATTGTACCAAGTAGGACATCCTATCAATTTCATGGTTCCGTATATAGCCACAAATTAAGAAGACATAAAAGGCAAACATACATATACGAGGTACGCAGAAATGTCAAGTAGACTGGAGCCGGTTAAAGGTAAAGGATGGAGGGATAGGAGAAGAGGAAAGGAAATGAAGAAGGAAAGGAAATAAGGACAGTAGGGTTAATTCATAAACACAATAAATACAACACAATTGATGGGGAATATAATTTATTAAAATTCATGGGTTAAAAATACATTACAAACAGTTCATTATACACTAAACATAGAAAGCTAAAAAACAAGTAAGTCTAAAAGGCAATTCATGGACAAAGTGGGCGTATACAATTTACAACTACAGCAGAGTATAAAAGGGTGTGACATACCAAGCAGTGCTCAGTTTGGCAGCAGAGACCGGTGGAGCAACATCTCCCCGGCAGGGATGAGTGTCGTGGCCAGTGCCTGAAGAAGCCCAAGCAGGGCGAAACGTCGCGCGAGGGCCACCTAAAAAAGACACAAACAAACAAAGGTTAACCAAAACAATGGGAGGGAATTAAAAACAATTAGAAAAGCCAAACCATAAAACAGAAAAAACCTAAAAAAAGAGCAAAAACAAAAGACAAAAACAAGTTAGTTTTATTTTATGGACAATCCTTTCAAAAAGAAAGCGCCTTTAGTTGTTTAATTTTTTTTAACCTAATTTAAGAAGATGGAGATGGGTGGGCCTGGCCATCCACTGGCAGGCCCGTGCACTTACCTGAACCACAGCTGTGGTGATGGTTTCTTTTCCCCTCACCAACCCTAACCCTAATCTATTTTATAATTCATGAATTAATTACATCAACTATTTCCTTAAAAAATTAAAAACATATGACAACAAATTCATGGACACAGGGAATACAAAGTTAAAAGATACACATTTCATTACAATTACAATTCATAAAACCATCAAAAAGGAGGAATTAATACGATTTCACACTCTGGGCATAAATACATAAAAAACATGTTAAAAACTCTTTTAAATTCATTGGACAGTATTAAAAATCTAAAAAACCTATGAAAATTCATTTACGGAAAGAGGGAGTACAAAGTTAATAAATACAAATTTCATTATAAAACTATTAAAAAGAAGGAATTCGTATTATTTCAGACTCTGTGCATCATTAAAAAATGTATAAAAAACTCTTGTCATTCATTGGAGTGTATTAAAAACATTAAAAAACCTTTAAAAACCTGAGATCCTGTGTGATTCCGGATACAGAAGGGGAGGGCATCTGTTGGATAGGGACGGAGTATAAAAGCTCCAGCCTACCTCCTCTCCTCAGTCCTACAGCAGCTCTCACACAGCACACATCTGCTTGATGATTGAGCCATACAGCTGTTTTTTTCTTTGTTTCGTGTGCCTTGGCTTGAGAAAGACCCATAAGGGTCAAAACGTCGCCCTTTGGCAGACATCTTTATTCATTTATTTTAAATAAAAAAGTACAACTACATAAGTTTTTTTGTTTTTCTTTCAAAATTCTGTTGACGATCTTCTGGTCCTACGGCCTTTCCTCTTTTGGGAAAGTGTTGAGAAAGACCCATAAGGGTCAAAACGTCGCCCTTTGGCAGACATCTTTATTCATTTATTTTAAATAAAAAAGTACAACTACATAAGTTTTTTTGTTTTTCTTTCAAAATTCTGTTGACGATCTTCTGGTCCTACGGCCTTTCCTCTTTTGGGAAAGTGTTTTTTGTTTTTAGCCTTTTGAAAAAAATACAAAAAATACAAAAAAAGTACAAAAGCACAAAGACCAAAAAAAACAATAAAACCAAAAAACACACAAAAAAATAATAAAAAATAACAAAAAAAAATTAAAAATAGTAAAAAACATTGTAATTTCTTTTGAGATTAAAGGACCAGTCCGTGTCCTTTTGAAGATTTTAGTTTGTGGTTTTTTGAGTTTCTTGCTTCTGCCTTTCCCTCACTTTTGGGAAAGTGTCCTTAGTTGTTTGGTTTTTACCATCTTTTATTTTCATTTAATAGATTAACACAAAAATACAAAAACAACACAAAAACAAACAAACATGGAACAATGGACGGAGGTGCGTGGCAGGCGTCGCCAGCGCACCCGTCAGACGAACTGGGGTCGGGGGGACGGACGGTACGTGGGTCGGATGGACCGTGCACCTGTCTGCCCTAATAGGGGAGGGGCTCAGGCCCAATTTCCTAACCCTAAAACTAAATTCTAGATTCATATATGTATTAATAATTGGAGCAGTGGGCAACAGGGTTAAAATCATAATTTAATTGGAATTCATAGGGCTAAAAACACATCTAAAACAAGTTAAACACAACATGCACAAAACACAATTTGGAAAACATCAAAGACAAAGACAGAGTATAAAAGGGGAAACAGGGAAGACAGACATCAGTTTGGCGCAAACACTCAAAGGGGCAACATCTCCTAACCTACAGCTAAATAATGCAAAACTTAATTAGTACTTACCAGACCCAACTAGGGTCAAAGGGTATCGTGTCCCCGGCCTGAGGAAGACCCAACCAGGGTCGAAACATCGCCGACATGCAGGGACACAAAAAACAAAACAATGGATTAGTAAATAAAGAAGACGCCAACAACAAAAACAAAAAAACAAACAAAAAAATAGCAAAAACAAATAAGACAAAAAATAGTTAAATATATAAGTCAAATAGAACTAAGGATAGATAAGATAAGTTAAATATAACTAAGGAAAACTATAGATGATAAGTTAAATAAAACTAGAAATAATAAGCTAATCGGTTCAGTACAAATAAAGTAAAACTATACATAAGAATAAGTTAAATAAAACTAATAAGTTAACTAAAAACTAATGATAAGTCAAATGGAACTAAAATAAATCTGAATGCTAGCTATGGGGAGGGAGGGACAGATCATTCCTGGGGAAGGACCGTGCACTCTCCCGATCCACGGCGGTGGATCTTGGGAATTTTTTTTCCCCTCACCTATATAAAAAACAACTAAGTCTGGAATGATGGGGAGAGGGTGACAGGCCTATCCTTGGGATGGACCGTGCACCCACTGGATCCACTATTGGTGGACTCCGTTTTTTTTCCCCTCACCTAACCCTAGGTGAATTATGCCCTAACCCTAAGATCCCGACCCCTGACCCCAACCCTTTACATTTAGAAATTAAAGGCCAAGTAGGCGAACTAAAAAGGGACAAACATGTAAGCACAATAACAAAACCAAGAAGGGAAAAAGAAGCTACATGACAATACTAATAAGGACCAACAACATGTAAAAGGGAAAGGGAAGGGAAGGACGTGGACAAGACAGGATGGGACTAAATTATACAGGGCACAAGACAATTGACACAAAAAAGAATAGGAAAAACCAAAAATAAAGGGGTAATTTAATTCATAATAATTTAATTCATAATGATTTAATGAATAATTTAATGAATAATTTAATTCCAATTTATAATGATTTGATTAAAAACAAACATGAAGCAACCTAAATTAAGGGACAAAAAATTAAAAAACAAGTGGATAATTTAATTCATAAAAAATGTAATAAATAAATTCATAAAAATTTAATTCATATAATAATTTAATAAAACCAAACAGAGGGAAAACCTAAATTAAGGGACATACAATAAAAACCAAATAGGAGAAAAACAAAAAATAAGGGGGTAATTTAATTAAACACAAGTAAAACCTAAACAGAAGGGACAACCTAAAATAAGGACAACAATACAAAACCAAATTTTGAGAAACCAAAACAAAGGACATAAAAGGACGAACCTAAACACGGGACAAACAGAGTTGAGATGGGAAGAGCCAGGGCAACAGGTGGCCTTACGCCAAGTTAGGCAGGCACCTGCACAATAGCTGCTCAGTACGCCTGATGAAGGCTAAATCAAGCCGAAACGTAGCGCGCAGGCTGAGCAAAGCTAAGGCTATAGGCCTAATTTTTTGAACCCCCACCACTTTCGAGTGGTGGAATTATTTAATTGAATTGTTGGCCAGCAGGGGCCCCTGGAGAACCTGTCGGTGCACGTGCACTTTTACTGGGGATGGGCAGGCTGAAGCGGGGTGGATGCCTGGTAAGTCGGCAGCCTAACAGTCCCAAGCCCCAGATCCTTACCACAGCCTGACTCTCAAGCTGTAAATATTGCTGTCCAGCCAGACTATACAGCTTAGTTTATCAGTGTGTCCATAGCCTGAAGAAGACTTCTAACAATTGAAACGTTGCGGACACACCTTCTTTAGTTGAATTTTGAGATTTTAATTTATTAATAAAAATAAAATAATAATAATAATAATAATAATAATAATACTTTATTTCATATTTTTATTTCATTATTTAAAAAAAAAGAAAAAATATAAAAACATAATTTAAGTTCAGTTTTTTTTTTTCTCTTTTTTTTTTTTTTTACAGAGACGGACAACACCAACATCCCACTTCCATGGGTGGCCGTTTCAACAATTCCAGGTCGCCAGCCGGACCAGGAAAGAGGAGGACGGTGGAAGGCACGTGCACCCCCCGTTCCTTACCGGGGACAGGATACTTTCCCAAGACATAACCCTAAGCCCCTGAACCTAACCCTACTTACATACCTAGATAGACTCCACATGGCCTGAAACGTGCTCCTAAAAACTTTATGGAAGAAACATTTGGAATCTGGCAAAAATTTCACTCACCTCACACACCATAACTCCGGAAAAGAAGCTAGTAGAGACTCGTGGACAGTAACGTTGGAAAGCCCATAAATAACTTATGGAGGTTAGGACTTGGTTTCAAGTCTCTACAACCTTCTGTTGAGAAGAAGACTAGATGGTAGGGGGGTACTGTTGGTGGCATTTACCCCTCTTACCCTACTTCCAACACACCCCAAATGGCGTAAAACGTCCTCCTAACTACTTTCTGGAGGATACAATTTTTCATCCACACATTATATACAAACATGTCCTTTGGGGTACTAACATCAAAACTAAAGACAGGACAACTCTGGGGTGACATTCATCACTGTACCCCCCTAACACTAAAAACAAAACATTTAGGCTTAAGGGAAACAAATTTGAAGGTTAAAGAAGAAGGTGCGTATGCAATACAGCTAATTTCTGCTGTGACACTGAAATGGAAAGATATCAACCAGACAGTCAGCCAGCTTTTTTCTTTTAAGGTGCCTTGGCATGAACAAGACACAGACAGGGTAAAATTGTTGTCACCAAAAAAAAACAGTTTTTATTTAATACATTTTAAAACAAAAATGTATTTCTTTAAGTTTATACCAAAATTTGAGTTAAAAATATTTAGCAATAACATTATTTTAATTTCATAAATACATAATCAAAATCTACATCATTGTATAAATACCCAAAGCTTATGCCATATTAAAAAACAAACAACTACTTACCCACAAGGATGGGAAATTTTGATGGAAAGTGGACAGTGGTAAGTCACAGCAGGAGACAGCAGCGAACCAGCCAACACTATTGGAAAAGGGGGTTTGAGTACGACCAGGAGAAGGAAACTGCACCTACTGTCCCCTTCAGGGGGCAGGCTAAACTGACTCACCTTAACCCCCTAACTTAACCCAAAAAATTGTATTTATCACAAAAACATAAAAGAAAAAAGATAAATAAATTTAAAAACTCAATACTCTCATGCTGCCAGCAACAGGACTTGAGACAGGAGGTGATAACAAGCCTCATCCAGCAGGGGTGCTCCTTACATCACAAATGAGTCTTTACCTACCATCCTGCTTCTTGAAGGCTTCACAGGTAAACCTGCAGGTGCACAAAGACATAGATAAAAGATTAATTTAACTGTGGGAAAACAATGTTTCTGTGGGGATTTTACCCTCTTTATTTACCCTACACCTGTTTATTTGGATTCAGCGGTGCCTTCATCTTGCTACGAATACAGCAGTTATATTTATATTTCTACACCCCCTTTTAACTGAATGGTAATATAGAGTGATACTTATGAATTACCGGATTTACTATTTATCTATGCATTTCTATATTTAATTATTTATTATTTATCCATACATTGACTTCCATTATTAACTCCATTTTAAATTGTAATAATATTATTGTCATGCCTTCTTTTGAGTTTCTCCCTGAATTAGGCATGCAATACAGAAATCTAGTTTTCTGCGTTGTGTATGTCTAAGCACTTACCTGGAAGGTTGACGCTTCAGGGTCATGTTGCACCACAAAACAACTTTGCTTCAGATTTGAGACAGAAAGCTGACTAATCTTAACACATTAACTGCTTTAGAGGCATTAAAGCACACAGATGCACATTTGCATAACCTGAGAGAGGTTTATTTTGAAATGGAAAGTGTGGGCTCTGTCAATTTTACAAAGGTTAAAGGCTTAAGTTGTTTCCCCAGTGTACTAGCACATATGGCGAGTACACTGGGGAAACAACGCAAGATGATGATCTTTAAGAGACTAGCCCTTTTCAAACAGGAGAAAACACATTATCACTAATGGTGATTCACACAGAGCGAAACATCACCACCTTAAAGACGAAACGCAGTGAATTCACACAGAAAGCCGGGGCTGCGGCTACTAAAGAGGCGTGACGGGTGGGCCATGGCCGCTGTTGCCCCACACGTTGGCCTTGATGCCCCGTGAAAAAAAAATAATCGTACGGCTACAGTGGCCTTTGTGCCCCTGGCTCTGTCCAAGTTCCATGTAAAAAGCACCAGTGCAGCGTAGCGGGTTTGCCTTGAATATAACTTAAGTCGGTTCACGCAGGTGGAGTCTCATTATCGCACCGATGATCTCACGTTAAAGACTCTCAAACGGAAGCAGCGTCTCTAAACAGAAGAATGACACTCACAGCACAGGTGCGCAAGCGAGCTCAGCCGGTTTTGATATGATACGTGACTTATGTGACAGGATTTAGTTCGGTAAAGTTGGAAATATATTCACAGATTCGAAATTCCCGCAATAACAACTCATAAGCGAAACATTGCTAAAACACAAACGACAACTCTTAACTAACGTAGTAACGTAGACAACGAGCTACAACCGTGTTTTCATCAAAACGAGCGCTCCTCCGAGCTGGACACATAACACTGGTCTCTGTGGTCAGCCGTCTGTGAGACGAGGGCGCAGGGACCGTCTACAAAGTGCAACACCCAAAAGAGATACTACAAAAAATATTCAATAGCTTCACTATTATTCAATGTAGTGTCACCAAAATCACTCCACACATCAATGGTCTCCTGCTGGTTATTCTACAACTGTTTGTTTGGAAAAAAAAATGTGCTTTGGCATAATTTTGGGGAATTTCTGGATATTTATCTAGGAGAAATATTCAATAACTTCACTAATATTCAGTGTAGTGTCACCAAAATCCTACTTAAAAAAAATAAAAAAAAAAAAAAAAGTTTTCTAATGTAACATTAACTTGATATTGGCATTAAAAATGTTTTAATACATAATCCATGTCTTATTATAAATGACGATGTTATGTTATCAATCTGAAAGGTAAAACCATCGAAATTTTACTCAATGGCCTTTGTGCCCTGTCATGTGGCCTTGGTGCCCCTAAAAAAAAAAAAAAAAAAAAAATTAAGGCCAAATGGCCTTGCCCCTAAAATGACGAAATTCCCACCCCTGACGGTACACGTCATGACGATGACGTCTGTGTGATTTCAAAGGTATTTCCTGGGTGTCCCCCCTGTCAATGTAAACCTGCTGACAGTTTATAATCCTATGGATGCTGTTATAACGTGTTGTGATTGAGATGCTCACTCAACAAACATCCTGGAAAGTGACAACGTTACGTTTTACGCGATAAATTACATAATTAAATAATCACCATCAGTGAACTGGAAGCTGTCTGACTCTGTCACTCGTGGGGGTGGAGGCTGTTTCCCAGGGTAAAGTTCACTGAAGTCTCAGTCCAAAGGATTGACTGTCCCGGTGATTTATTTTCATCAAACACTTGGTGACTTAAAGTTTTTTGCCGGTGACAGACACTGTTTTTCGGGCAGAAATGTGACAAAGAGACGGTAAAAGGGTCGGTAGTCAGTGAGTTTTTTTTTCCTCATATAAGTTGCCAAAGACATTTCCAGTTACTACGTTACTTTTGTTTGGTCATGTAACATTGTTTTGTGTGAAATTTCTCTCCGACACGCCCTCGATACGCGCAGCCGGCTTATCCGTTCACACTGGTTCGGTTCTCCAATAATGCGGCACTGATACTACCTCCAGAGGTGTATCAGCGCTGGAGCGAAATTTCACCCCTCGCCGCCTCCAAGAGATTCACACTGAGACGGAGGCAGGGAATTGGCGCACTAAAGGCGCATCCAAACGGCAGGGTGAATGGAGCTACTGAGATTGGTGAAGATATGTACAATGACAACTAAATGGAACCAAATGAAAGCCGTAATGCACCACGGCAGACAAAGTTGTTTTCCATTATTCTAATAAGAAAAGATAAGATGTGGCTTTATTGATGCCCGTTGGAGTTCAACTTCACAGGTAACACAGCAGTATAGGGAAATAAGTAGCAAAGAATATTATAACAATTTTAATGAAAATATAATAAAAACTATTAGAAAAAAATAAAACTATGTACAGTAACTGTCCTTGTGCATATATGACGTGTGCAATATAAAATAAATGTGCAATAAATGTGACAGTGCAAAGTGCAACCTCCAGGGTTCCTGAGATGTTAAATAACAACAGAACAAAAAACATTGTCTTTCTGACAGTGAAGTGTATGGTTGAGTCATTAATCTGTGGAGAAAGGAGGTGTTGGGAGATTTGCTGGTGGTGTTGTGTAGTCTGATCCCTGATGGTATGAAAGAGCCCCCCCAAGCACTTTGACCCATGTGGTTGGATGAGTTTGTGGCTGAACGTTCTCCTGAGTTGCCTCAACTCGGCTTAGAAAGAATGACAGTGATTGTACATTATACCTTGCAGCTTTCCTCTCATCCTCCTCTTTGTCAGCGCCTCCACACTGTCCAGTTTCATCACAACCACAAAGATGGCTTTCCTCTCCAGTTTGTTCAGGTTGATGGCACCACTGTGTAGCACATGGCTCCAAAATACAGTAAGTTAAATAAAGGTAAATAGAGAAATAAATAATAAAGGTTTAAATTACTGTGAACTAGTATCATAATTAAGTAAGGTTCGACAAGGAGGCAGAAATGCTTGCAAAACTAAGAAGAAGACCAGACAAAGTGTGGATTGGTATCCTGTATTGTAAATGAAAATATAGCAACAAAAACAATATACAGATCTTGATGAAACCTATTAAAAGATAATTCAAAATATTAAAAAATTATAATTTGTATATCAAAATATAGCTATCTCTGGATGAGATTATAAATCAAGTCACCTTATAAACAACCACTCCATCATTAACACATCAGTACGATACACAACAAGAATGATGGTGTGTATCTTAGTCCATTATCTTATCTTCCACCAGCAGAAGGAGTGTCTTTGCGGAAGTTTGAGGTTAACAGTAGTCCTTCACTCAAGTCAAAAGAGGAAAAAAATAAATAAAGTCAAGTCAAGTCAGTGGTGCTGGAAATGAGTGTAGTTGGGGTGCTGGCTTGGTGCAGTTTTGTCCTACCAATGTGGCTGGACATACATGAGTGCTGGTGGTCTGGGGTTCAGGGATCCATCCGGGTTAGCTCGCTATCCATTTTCAAAGGGTAGGTAAAAACCTGGCCTGCAGTTGTTAACATGGCCAGAATTAATTCAATACTATTAACTTATTGCAAAATATATACATCTAATTTAAATTATACAATAAACACATTACAATATTTAAAATAACCTGTAAGAAATTCATTTCTAAATAATTAGATAAGTAATATTGTAAATAAAACACAAAACAGTATGAACTGGATTTATTTAACTTGTTTTTTTTTTTAAAAAAATAGATTCATTATACTGATAAGAATAAAACAGAACAAAACAGAACTTATGCTGCTTCAATATTTTTTTAACTATAGCTTTATCAGTCAGGAAAAAAATATTAACCAATTCAATACACTTTGTCAAGGTGGTCATATTCTTTTTAGTTCATTTAAACAGCGGCATTTTAGTTCAGTGGTACACTAATTGTGTCAAATACTACACACCTGCTGATGGTGCAACATTGAATTGTTTGTCTGTGACTCACCAATTCAGAAGTCGTGCAGCAATGCTTTGCAGATTTCACCATGGCTGGATTCACACAACACATCTACAAACTTGCAACAGAAGTAAAGGCTGTTTACATTCTAATTTGACAGTGTTATTTTGTGTGGTTTCCAATTTAATTTCAGTTAAGGTTACCAGCAGTAGCAGGTCTGCTCCCCACAGAGTCACACCGGTGTCTGAATAGCATGTTATTTAGCCTGCCAACTGCTGCTGCGGCCCTGCGGTGTGATTGGCTAAGAATAGTTAACCCTTTGTGACCTGGTTTACCTGGGTTACAACTGCTCTCAATGCCACCTCCCCAGCAAATATATTATATTATTCTTACTCTTTCACAGTAAGTTTCAATAATTACTTGGCTGCTGCTTTGATTTTGTGGTTATATTTGATTTAGTTTTTTTGGTTATTTTGTTTAGTTTGTAAACTTATCCCTACACCTTAGGCAGAAATACACATCAGTCATCTCGTCTTTTCATTCAAATCAGTAAACCATGTCAGGTCTGTGTTTGCAAGATATTATAGATATGGAAGGCATGGTGAGTTCACCCCAGGTATTTCAATGGAGTGGTTTGTAATGTATTGATGTAAACATATCTGTAATATTTGATATTGTGCAGACACATAGAGGATCCTATTCCATAATGCGTCACACTGGCTTTATGAAGGGAAAAGGCTAGCTTCACTAGTGTTGAGTCATGGTGCCTAAAATGCGACTGGTGAGACAAGAGTATATGCTTCATTTAAAATATCAATAGTAACATCACTCAGTGCAATAGCATATTTTGGAAACAATATATTATGACATCAATACGTGGTTACTCACAGCCGTAAGACAGTCACCAGCGGACTCACAATAGAACAATTTCAAATAAGACATTTCCCACAGTAATGGCTGCCAGGTGTCGTGACAAGCAGGCGTCAGTGATGAGATGTGACAACAGCGGGGGATTTGAAGGAACGTCTCGACACTGCAGTCGACAAAGAGCCATGGCTAATTACAGCTGATGTCAACAGGCTTCATTAGAGATGGAGCACAGCTAATGAAGGGCTGCTACCTCTGCCTCTGCACAATGCTGCTGCTGAAAACATTATTTATAGACTAGCAACACACACACACACAGCTCCTCTTCAGGATGTAGAGCAAGTGACAGATATTTTGGCCAGGGGGCAAGTTGGCTGTTATCCAAACACAAGACACACAGAGGCAGGAAGGTAAAAGCACAACAAGCAAGCTTTAATGATGTGCTGATATTCAAAGTCAAAAATCCAAAAGCTCAAACAACATAAACAGGCAAAGGAAAGTCCAAGGAGAAAACGGCAGAGAAGAACAACACTGAAAAATAACCAGAAGCCGCTGAGAAAAAGGTGGGAATTCAGAGGCCAAACGATGACCAGAGAAAATGAACGCAGGAAACGCAGATGAAACAATAAAGAGTGAGAGGAAAACACAGGCTGAAATACACAGCACTGATTAACTAATGGTTAACAGGTGTACACAGAAAAGGAGCAGGGAAAAAACCAAGACAGGAGGTAGAAAGTAAAACATGAGTTACAAGGATACATTCTACAAAATAAAACAGGAATCAACAAATCAATAAGCCAAATCATGCAAATAAGACAAAATACAACTGTGATTTGTTTACTTGTCTGTCTTTCACGTACCATTTATATTTTATTTGTCAGTTCAGTCACTTCAATGACTGACCAAACTTATTTTATGAGGAAAAAAACATTAATTTAATTACAAAATATTTAAAGAGTCAATGTTAGGAGCATTGTCGATAAGTATGCTTCCATCGCACTGTTTATACACACATTTTTAATATGTCATGTAGTTATTAAATTTAGTAGGAAAAGGTTTTGGGTATCTAAATCCAGTATATTATATTATGCCTGTTGTTCCAGCAGAGACATAACAGGGAGCTGTTAGTGATTATTGCTCTGAGGAATCATCATCCAGGGATGACAGCTACATCCTCTGTAAGTTCTGTTTGTGTTTCGTTCAGACAAAAGAACAAAAGAAACACAGAGAGGGAAGGAAGGGGGAGATAAATGGAAGAGGAGGAGCTGTGAGAAAGAGATAGAGGACAGAAACACTGGTGAGAAAAAGAAACAGAAGCTAAAGAAGAAAAGGAGTTGAGCAGACTGATTTTACAATCCAGAAAATTAGTTTACTAATCCTGTTGTCGGTGTTCGATTTGTTTTTGTTTTGGTTGTGATTTACACCAAAATGTGTTGTATGTATCGTCTTACACCCCAGTAATTTTGCACAAAGATTTTAAAATCTGTGTACATTGGCAGTTTTTACTTTTCCAGGTAGTGTGTCCAACATGACAAATTGATGCTGGTGGATTTTACTCAACATTCTGTGAACCTACCACACACACAAGTCTTAGCTAGGATATTTGACTCAAAACTGTAGTAACTGTTGCCCACTCTTTTAGTATTTTGTTCCATTTCCTGTTTTGTCTCTTAAATTCCTGTCACTATTACCACCTATAGTAAATACAATTCAAAAGTCTCTGATGGGTTCACACAGCCTGCTCTACATTTATCAAACCAAGACACACATCCATATTAATGAGGTCATGCTACCCGACAAAAAATACTGCAGTTTAATCACGCCCTTTTATGCCCCTAGACCTCACGTCACTGAACACATTCAACAAGAGCTTAGTAAGTATACTGCATACTGTGTGGAAAAGTCCCACGGCAGCCAGTGTTTCCACATGTCTATGGGTTAACAGTCTTTCTCAATCCCAGAATAGGCTGTGGTTAACAGACGGACGTTATACCATCACTTCCAAACTACCATTTAAGCATGATTGACATCATTTGCTTGGCTAGCACATTTGCACGCTGAAGCATATTTTCCTGTTGTGGAACTAATACCGGAATATCATATCGTAAAAGCATGGATACAAGCAATGTTAGTGATAGTTGTTACCCAAACTTTAGGTCTTCTGTGAATTAAGGAGATGCAGAGTGTATTCATGGTCAACACAATGGATAACACTGCCCTGTCCTTAAAAGAGCAGCGCCACTCGTTAACACCAGAAGCCAAGCTTGGTGGATAACACAAAAGTCCCAGATTTTACTGTAGTAAATTCACATTTACTGTAGTGAAAGCTTAATTTTGAAGTTGATGCACAAAATACATTTTTTGTAGAAAAATAAAAAGAACCTTGTCAATTAAAAGGATAAAAAAATAACAAAACACACTACAGTGTGCACCCTACCCCAACCCTTCAAACTGGTATCAATCCCAGGTGAAACTGGGTGAGGAGCAGAGTAGACACTGGACATCTCCCCAGTTCATCTCAGGGTTGACATGTAAGAAGAAACAACCATTCATGCTGACATGAACACCTACCAGAAATTTACAGTAATCGATCAACCTAACTTGCATGTCTTTGAATGTGGGAGGAAGCCTGAGAACCCACACAGACACAGGGAGAAGATGCAAACTCAGCACAAGGGTGTGGAACCCAGTGCTAACCACTGCGCAGCTGTGTTGTCAATCGATTGATTCACTCATCTACCACAACCCATTTGCTTTGAAATATTTTTAAATGCTTACAACAAATATTGCCATATGACAGCCATAATAATGAATGTTCTATGTATAAGTAGCATGAAAACTGACTACAACTGACAACTGTTTGCATTTACAAACTTCAACCCAATTCATTGCCCATTCCACAGTGATGTGAGTCGATGTTACGAAGAATACAGCATACTGTGAAATGAGGGGTTGGCCTTCAGGCAAGTAATTAAAAGTTAAGCTTAAAATATTGAAATTATACAGATATCAGAATACTAAAAGGTGCTAACCCTACCAACCTTTTCTATCATTTAATTAACTTCCTGTCCAAGACAGTGTGATGCTCCTGCATAAAACAACATCCAAACAAAAGGACCCAGTGTGAGCTGGTGAATGTGGGGAATGAAGCCGCTGGCAGCTGTTGTCTACAAATCGTGACATGAACAGTGAAGAGCCCACAGAGAGAGAAAGGCTCAGTGTTGACACAGTAAATCTAACAGACACATAAATACTGCAGCCAGTTTCCTCCTCTACACACACACTGATGTGTGATTATGTGTGTTCCCTGTTCACGAGTGCAGCGCTGCCCTAAATTGTGAAATTGGTTTTTCTCTTCTGTCAGGCCCAGAGGAAACAGAAGCAGCTGTGTGAAATCGTTCAGCTTACTGCTTCTACTTGTGGACAAACAGCAGCACTGTGCAGCTACCACTGGTTTAACATTGCAAATTAATATGACATCATCTATTTATTGCTACTTAAAGCCGCCAACAAAACACTGCAGTACTAACAGACAGTGTTTGGAAGTGATTCTGGTAATCAACATCAAACAGTTTGATGGAAGACATGAAGACATTCACTGTGTTCATGTCTTTAAATTGATACATTGATACATGTTGTCCAACAATGATGGCAGACGTAATGTTTCGCATATTTCATTTTGTGTAACCATACTTGGGTCATGTAACTACTCACGTAACCGTATTAAAATAGGGGAAACGTGGAAGTGCTTGGTCGCTTCTAACTTCACCCCCGTTTGGATCCTAAGAAATGTACAGGGCCAAGCTACATGCTAGCAAAGTAGGGCTGCGCGCCTGAGCGATTGAGTGCACACACGAAGGCTAGAGAGGTATGTATCAACTCGTCTAACATCAGGGAAGAACATAGTTCAGTATGGAAAAACTGTGACATTTTCCTTTAAGCCTCAGGACAAGGTGAAAGGTTGGCCTTTATTCATCTGTCTGAACCTGGTTGTAGCTTTGTCTACTATCACGATCCTAAAAATTGCTTCACATTCAGTCTCAACACATTATCAGGAACTACAGGGTTTGGTTGTGAGTTCCTTTACATCAATTACAGTTAGTCAGTGATTCCTTAATAAAATTATTTTTTGTTGTTCTGAAAGAAGCTAGTGAGCCGTGAGAGAGAAAAATGTTCATGGTTTTTTTTTTCTACTAGATATTGTATTTGACAGAGTGGAGCTGTGCCCTAGATTTCCATTTAGATATTACACACACACAAGTTCATTTTCAAGATTGTCTGTGTGTGTGTGTGTGTGTGTGTGTGTGTGTGTGTGTGTTACGCCAGCCTCAGAAGCAGTCTTTTAAATCTTCCTGTGAGATGAATTTACAAGTGTTAAGGTGGAATTACTGTTTAACTTACAAACAATCACACCGAAAACTGTACTCAAGTAAAAGTAAAACTATCAAATGAACTACTTTCGTTCGAGAAATATATCTACAGGAATAACAAGTAACTTCATGTGGATATGGCTGACATAATTTTAATTATAGCTGGTAAAGAAGGTAAAGTAGTGACGATACCCCTGTGTTCATGTCACAGCATTCACTAGGTCACATGGGACAGGAACAGACAATATTTTATGTCTTTACTTGTGAGTTAAAGTTGTAGTCTGTAACTATTTTTGTTGTTATATTTTCTAAAATTGTCATTATGATCTGACAGTAGAATAAGATACAGATCAACTATGAAGAAATCCACCGTCTGTGGCTCCACCCAGTGGCTGTAATTTGGTTTGCAAGAATCCACTGCTCCCAAATCAACACAACCAATCAGAGCCAAGGGGAGTGTCTGAGAAGTGTCAATCATTCTCGTGCACAGGCTACTGACAGCCCCCCTCCCTCACGCAATGCCTACTCCGCAGTGCCCCTCCCCCATGCAGCACCTGCTCTCACCTGGTCAGGTTTAAGCTCAAACACAAACTGTAAACAATGGTGGAGAGGCAACAGAGCAGAAAAATGCTCCACCATTGCCCACGTCAAAGAGAAGAAATAAGAAGACTGACGAAAAGCAGTGTAAAAAGAAAGAATTGGACCGTGGCAGAAAGAAAATTAGAATAAATATCGGAGCGTTATTTCAGAGGTGGAGGAGCTGCAGGATTTTTAAGGACTCAAGAGCGACGCAGAGTTGGCCGCTTTTCTGCTGGACAAGTAAGGACCCCTGCTTGATATGTTTCATTCTATGTTTTAACCACAAGGTTAAGATGGCGGTGGTTACAGCAATACTCGCAATAGCGCATATCACCTTATGATATTGCAGTCGAGCTACGTAGCTTGTTGGTAAATCTAGCTTGTTAGCTTGTATGCTAACTCCGGTGTTTAGCTTTGTCTTTATGGCTACTCGTTAGCAAAAGTGTCTTTCAAGTGACCGGGCAGTTATAAAGTTAGTTTGTGTTCAGTACGCTATGAAGTGGTTGAATTAGTTTTCTGCTTCAGAAAGGCAGCATGGCATTGCACCGGGTAATGATTACGTGGTAACTCCGTCTGGCGCCATATTAGGAATATTGTTTGTTGCTCGGGATATTTACAGTGACTCGACATGAAGTACTCCTCATCGTAATTTAGTTGCATTGATCAGAAATAGAACAATCGGCTTATTTTGTTGCCAGTGCCCTACCAAGCAATGAGCATTCAACCCGATGTGAAGGCGGCATCTTGGTTATCTGGCTTCCTCTGTTACCGTGGTTACAAGCCTGCTCGTGCACAGCAGGCTGCTCTGTTTGAGGGGCTTTGAAGGCAGGGCTGCAGCACAGCAGAGAGGAAGAAGGACTGACCTGGGAGATGTGCTCATTCAAATTTTCTGGCTGAGTCCACTTTTTTCTTATAACTCCAGACTGCAGCTTTAATATTGAGCTCTATTAAGTACACCAGCTTTTTGTCCCAAATATTGAATATGATTTGGCAAATTAATCGTCCATGTGGATGCCATAAACCTAACCCTGATATGTCAAAAAATCAATATAGAGTGTCAGTCCATTACAGTGTCTATAATCTGCCAGTATAATATCTCATCGACAGCCACAGATCGGGTGTGAGCTTCGACTTCCAGGTGTGTCCAATCACATGAAGACAGAGAAGTGATTTCATCAGTTTATCTCTGTGAAAATTTCTCATTTCAGACCAAATCTGTTAATTATCATTTGTAATTTGACATGTACAGCACTGTGGACTGTGGAGACACAAAAAGAGAGAACATGTGGCTGAAAGCAACAAAATATGATAGATGTGTGGCGTCTCGTCCAGTCAGTATTTTCATCTCTTCATTTCTATCTTCTTCTTCACTCTTCACTCTATTCAGAGGGAAACAGTTAGTTCAACTGTTGTGAAATCTTATATTTATGCCTCATTTCGGCTCATTACCAAATATTACTGTTGTGTTTTGTCATTGACTGCTGATTAAATACACACAGGTGTTAACTTCTTCACGCTGACTTGAAGAAGATCCGTGGATGACACATTATATCATCGTGTCCACATTAAATTAAAGTATTTGGTATTTCTTTTCTCTCTCATCATCTGAATACATTAATAACAGTTAATACAGCAGCAAGTCACTACCAGTTCTCTCCAATATCTACATTACTACAACAAGTTGGGAAAATATACATTTTTAAACACGATCCACTGTGTGAACGTAGCATTAACACAATAGACAGGCTCTCTGAAACACTGACCTATGACCAGCATGCACTCTGCACTGTCTGTTCATAGTAGCTGCTGTCTGAAAGCAAGGGCAGCTATTTCACTACACTCTTGGGGATGACACAATAAACAGAAAACATTCTCAAGAGCAATTCCTGAAGGGGACACCCTTGAATGTTTTTAAGGACAATCTGGGAAGTTTTTTAACCCCGTTTGTCACGAGAAAAACTGGTGTTTTTACTGAGACCTCAGGAAATGTACAGCCGTGTTTGTGGCGACTGGAAGAGGGAAATTATTTTAACCCAACACTCAGATTCAAAACAATGGTACTGACCTTCAAGGCTGTCAACGGAATTGCACCCATCCACCTCAAAACAATAGTCAAACGACACACCCCAGTGCGAGCAATTCGCTCCACTACATCAGCTGGCCGGCTGGTACCACAATCGCTGAGAGCAAACAAAGGTAACTCAGCAAAGTCCCGACTCTTCTCTGTTTTGGCACCTCAGTGGTGGAACGAACTCCCAACCAATGCCATCACAGCGGAATCCCTCGCCATCTTCTACAAAAGACTCAAGACTCATTTGTTCAGACTTCACCTCAATCCCGCATAGCATGACCTCCCCCAACAAAAAAACTTAGCTCTTAAATCATAGCACTTATGTGCTGAAGGTATCCTGATAAATAGCAGCTACGATGCTCAGATGAGGGCTTGAAAATTGTTTTTCTATTTTTCCATTCTTACGATGGTGATATGTTGTGGCTTCTTTCTCGTGACAAATGTACTTATTGTAAGGCGCTTTGGACAAAATGCAGGGTTATTTAAATGTAAATGTTTTTCAAACCCAAACAATTTTTTTGTGCTGAAACCTAAAACTTCTAACAACAGAACAACTAAAGTTATCATTTGCAAAATGTTTACACTTACTGTGGTCTGCCAGCACCACCATGAGAGACGCTCCACAGAGACAGGTGTGTGTAACCCGTTCACAGGCAGTATGTTAACAGCACCAGCAGACACGGGACGGGCATCTTAATATATCATGCATTAAAACACAAAATAATACATACATAAAAGAAGGGTAGTGAGTAAGCAAGTGTTTAGTCATAAAGTTTCTACCGATCTCTGCTGACGAAAACTTTATTTTAATAAGAAAAACAATGAAAAAATTTTTTATGGAAGCACACTACAAAATCTGTTAATTATCATTTGTAATTTGACATGTACAGAACTGTAGACTGTAGAGACACAAAGAGAGAGAACATGTGGCTGAAAGCAACAAAATAGGACAGATGTGTGGCATCTCATCCAATCAGTATCTTCATCTCTTCATTTCTATCTTCATCTTCACTCTTCCCTCCATTCAGAGGGAAACAGTTAAACTGTTATACAGTTATGAACTCTTATATTTAAAAAGTATATTTTACAAAAGCAGGACACAGTCAGGACCATTATTCATCTTTCTTCATCATATTTAAATACAGTATGTAACTTATGGCAGCGATACGCTTCAGTGCTGCCTTCAGTGAACACCTTCGTACATTATAATGAAATAAATTAAGTGGAATGATTAACTTGATTTCTCTCCCTCATATAATCCTGTATAGCTAATATTTAGGGTTAGGGTTTCCTTTTCCTCCTTCACTCCTCTAGTTAATGTTCACAATCTCTGCAGGAAGCTCAAGTAGGAAGAAATCATTCTGATCATTTCAAACACTGACGAGTTTCCCTCCATTATGTTCATCCAAATAAACAATATTGTTGCAACAGCAGTCGTATCTTTCTAAATGCGTCTGTCTCGATGAAAGGTGTCTGTGGCTGACTTTGTCTGACGACAGATTTGAAAAGAGTTGGGACAAACCCTACAGTACCATAAAGAGGGAAGGTGGGCTTTCTGTGGTACCATCATGCCGCAAGATTACACACACACTTTCTGGCCAAAAATTGTAAATAAATGTTACCATTTTGAAGTTAAATGAAATAAGGTTTGGCGTGATTTTTTTCTTAAGACCAAATATGTGAAGGATCCAATTTTATACTCTCTTCCTGTCGATGGGTTGCTGCTGGGGACAACTTTAGAGAACAAAGTGAGGACAGGGTACTGTTATGGTTCATTGTGTTGACTTTCAGCAGTGAGGCGAAGATCAGGTGGAACCATCACTTATTTCCCCTCAACCTTAAATCAGGAAGGGGTCTTTGTTTGGGATTTCCTGCTTTTTGAGGTCTGAACATATGTATCTTCCACAGTTTCCAGTGTCTGCTTCTGTGAATGTCATTGTCCCACACACTGCTGTGTATCCAAACATTTTTTTTGATTGACGAACGCACTCACACAGTTAAAAGTCTAATCTGTTCAGTGTGTTTTCTCAGTGTGCGTGTGCGTTCTTCCTGCGTCACGCTGCACCGAGGCTGTCAAAACCACAGAACTTCCATCGTTTCTCCAGAGTCGCACCAACGCCACTCAGCTCCTGCCTGAACATACTGGGCAGACGGACCATGAGACGCTCCAGCTCGCCCGCCGTCACCTGACAGAAAGAGAGGTCACACCACTTAATGTTTTCACCACTTTAGTGTGGCTGCTTAATTTCTTACTTTATCTGCTGAGTATCTTCAATTTCCCTCTTCATTTATATGACAATCATATTTTGGATTATACTTTTTTTTGTGTAGCTTGTTTGACAGTAAGACAAGTAAGACATTGTCCAGGACTTATTTCCTTGTAATCTCAGTCTGCAAAGTAACAAAAGCTGTCAGATAAATGTGGTGAAGTAAAAAACACAATATTTCGCTAGGATATGTCTCAGAGTAGGGGAAGAAAGTATAAAAATGGAAATACTCAAGTAAAGTGCAAGTACGTTCTAACTGTCCTAAAGTACAGTACCTGAGTAAATGCACTTATTTACTTTCAACCACTGCTGTGTCACAGTTTTTAACACAGGGCATCCTTTTCTGGATGGGCAGCTTTAAATACATTTGCGAGTATATCCACTTCTCTACAGAACTGATTGTTCTGTGTGTCCTTCTTTACCTTTGAGTCCAGTCTCTGTATGTACGACCACAGATACTCAAGGTTAGCCCCAAATGGATGGACATGGAGAAAGGTCGATATAATTCCTGCAGAGAAGAAGAAAACTCATCAGACAAACTTATTACTGACAGATACCGAAGGGAAACCCTGTTTGCATTTTATTCTTCATACAGATACTGTCACAATCAACATGTTTTCAATGGTGCAAATTTAGTTTTGCAAGTGTGTGAAAAATACGAGCTTATCAAGCTAATGAAGCTAACAGAGAAAAAGAAAGAGAACTGACAGACAGCTTTGAAAGGTTCAGGCACCAATCTGCATCCTCATGAAGTGCTCCACAGTAAACAAACAGCAGAGCGGCCCCAGAAAAGATGCTGGCCAGAGCAGAAATCGCTCTTGAGTTGATCACTTCTGAGAGGTTCTGCAAAGGTAGGCAGTCATGCAGAGGGAGTGTTGATGGGGGGAGGAATGGTGATGTAGTGGGGGGTGGGGGAATAGAGAGGCGTCCCCTGGAGGACCCGGCACAGCCAATTTTTATTTCCTTGATTTATGTGGCGAAACGCTGGCAATTACAGACAGGCCTAATTCAATTCCTTCCACTAGACCTATTCACATGGAAGAGTGCCACCAGAGCAGGGCTGTATGGTGTGTGTGTGTGTGTGTGTGTGTGTGTGTCTTCCACTTCCACCAAAATACTGTACTGAAGGGGATGGAGGAAAATAACCAACAACCAACAGCTCAACACCGAGGTTTTACAAACAAGAATATTTGGGAAACATGTTTACATGATGTAAATGTGACACCTGCTGTCTGTACCTTTGTATTTACATCACAAATATTAGAACGTCAAAAAAGCAAACATCAAACTGTTTCTTTATTAAAGCATCATACACTAGAAAAAGTAATCGTTGTTTCCCGTACAGAAAGAGATTGTGAAAACAGTACCACACAGATAACAGTAGAAAGGAGAAAGATGACTGAAATAGTTGCAAAAAGGCAGTTTTGTAACAACAGTCTACATCAGCAAAAAAAGTCAGCAAAGCGTTTATGGCAAAACTGGAAGCTTGTCATTATTTTTATGGTAACTGTGTACATGTAAAAATGAATCTGTAACTATGAAAGGTAGATGACATATATGACACTGAATAGACACTGACTGTATAGAATCTGACTGTATAGATAATGATTGTATAGATAATGACTGTATAGATACTGAAAACCTCCCAGCAGCAGCAACTTAAGAGGCATCAGATTACAGCAGGAAGACGAACAGCCGAGCCTCCTCTCTCCTTCAGATTTGGATTTCCTTGGTGCCACTAACAGAGATAAATGTGCTGCTGTTCCTCCTGGTCTCTGGACAAAGCAGCAGCTTGAGTACAAATAATACAGATCACTGTATGCTTTTCTCTATGCTCCTCCATGTCCTGTGTAACAAGGATTTATAAGACAGAGAGAGACAAAAGCAGCTGAAATGAATTCAGTCCAGCTGCTGTGTGGGTCCTGCACAGAGTGAGATGCATGTTTATGAGCTTAGAAGAAGACGGAAGGGGAAAAAAGAGACAAACATCAGAGAGAGAAGGAGACTGAGGAAGGCAAAGAGGGGATTTAAACACTTTGTGTTTCAGCCTCCTCCGTGGTTTTAGTTTGCTTCACTGGTTCTGAACCCCCAGATGCCACATAGTGTGTCAACATGATGGCAGCGGTATGTGAGCTGAAATGAGTAAAGTGTCAAGTCTGCAATTCATTTCTATTCAGTGTTCATCTTTAATGCTAACAAACAGTCACAGAGCCCCACTGAACTCACTCCACAGGGAAGACAAAGCAATCAATCCACTCATGACTCAACATGAAGAAGGAATAGGAGTCGCTCTGCAAATCAAATTTGGTGAATAGTCGTCAGTAAATTCCAGACTTCTTAATCCCAGTATGAACATAATACATCTGGAGCTCTATACTGGAAGACTTCTCGAAAGCAGCAGAGGTTGGAGATAAAAGACTCCTAACAGACTGGGTTAGGGCAACCCTAACGGTTAGGGTTGTCCTAACCCAGTCTGTTATGTAAGTATAAAAAATACTGTTAAATATTGTTAAATGTTATTAAATGTTGTTAAAGACTGTTCAATTCAATTCAATTCAAAATACTTTATTTGTCCCTGGGGGGCAGTTAAAGCCACGTGGAGTAGTTGTACACAGACACAAACAAGTCAGCACATTAGGTACACAGACACAAAATAAAAGTCAGACAGAATAAAAAACAAGTCAGATAGACTAAAATAGACTAAATAAACTAAAATAAGAAATTTACTGTATTTACATGAGGAAACAGTATTTACATGAATGTTGTTAGATATTGGTAAATGTTGTTAAATATTGTCAAATGTTGTTAAATATTGTTAAATGTTGTTCACTATGTATAAATAGTGTTAAATGTTGATAAATATTGTTAAATATGGTTACATATGGTTAACATTGTTAAATATTGTTAAATATTGTTAACTATGGTTAATTATGGTTAAATGTTGTCAAAGGTTTAATATTGTTAAATATGGTTAAGTATGGTCAAATAGGGTTAACATTGTTAAATGTTGATAAATATTTCTCCTTAACTGGAGAACATATTTACCCAGCAGAAGAGCCTCCTTTTCAGATGTGACTCCTCCTCTCATGATGACCTCACTCCTCCTCTCTCTGCTGAGGTACAATGAAGGAACACACCCATTCATCCCCTGTGAAGACAGACACACAGACACACACACACACACACACACACACACACACACACACACACAATAAGTACCAAATATCAAGAAGAGTCTGACCAGCAGCTATAGAAATTTATAGTTATATATTAAATTAGCGGTTCTCAAACTTTTTGGTCTTTGAAAAGTTGACTCAGGGGGTCTCATTGTATTTCAAATATCTGTGAAGCTGATTGTACCACTGTTCTGAAACCTTATCATTTAATAAAAAGCATAATTTCTCTCTACTCAGACCAGTTTCCAGGGTTTACAACATGTTTTATGTATCCATGTCCTTCTGACTTCAGTCTGCTTCCACTTCAGCAGGTTTACAGCTAAAAGTCCATCTCTCATGACATATGCATGTATATGTACGTATGTGTATATATCTACGGAAGCTCTCAGTAAAGTGCTGTGAGAGACACTAAAATAACAGGTCTGAACTCTCAACGCTCTCTCACTAATGTTTCTTGTCACTGCAACATTCATGAACTCTGACCTCTGAGACACTGGTATTTATTTGTACTGTGTTGTTATTCTCTATCTTTACTGTGTTGTCATACTTTATACTGTCCAAGGTTTTCTTCTATTTGGATTTCAGTGCTTTAGAGCCTCCTACAAATTATTTTTTAAAAGTACAAATATGCAATTGCATAATCCATCCATTTTATGATGGAGATGTCTGCCATGCAACAGAGCGTTCATACAGAGTCCATAATAATAATAATAAGAAGAAGAAGAAGAAGGATCTGTAATTATTTATTTTTTTCTCCTCCTTTTTAAACTCCTCTTGTTAAGCTTACCTGATGATTCACTTTTTTTATGTTTTTTAGGCCATGAGAGACTGTCTGTGAGTCAGTCAATCCACCACATCCAGACTGGTTCCGATTCATCTATTGGATGAACTGGCACAACATGTGGTTCAGACATTGATGTTCCCAAGAGGATGAATTCCAATGAGTTTGTTGATCCCCTGACTTTTCTGTGCCACCATGAGGTGGAGATTCAACAATATAATGATGGCTGATATTAGCTGATATTGGCATTGTTGGGTAATACCTGCCTACAAATAAAGTAAATAAAGTGATATGTGTGTATATGTGTTTGCCTAATTCTATGTCCGTTTCATTTATCTAGGGACAGGCTCTAGGAGGTGCAGAATTCACAGAACTGAATCTAAGAAATTTCTGTTGTTTTGTGCAAATTTTATTGTTAAATGTATCTTTTTGAAATATTAAACCATGCTTTCTAGTGGTCTGTTCCGTAATCTTTGAGATGTACCTGTTTTTCTATCCAGTTCCCACAGTACATTTCTTTGAAGCTCTAACCTACTTTTATATTACATTTATACTATATTTATTGTGTATATACGCGCATTGACTGGTAAGTATTATGGGTTTTTAAAAAAAAAAACGTTTTTCATTCAGTGCTGTAGATGTCTGTCTGCGGTGTAGCTGATTGGGCCACATGAGTCTACTACCCTACTTAAGAACGCCTCCCCCATTGTCTTGTAAGATAACCTGATGAAAAGTCTAAGTGCTGAAACACTGTTGACAATAAACTTAATCGCAAGTGAAGTGGACAGTGTGCGGGAGTCTTTTTCCTGACCAGGGAGGGGAAAAAAGACGAAAGAAACCTCAGGAAGAGCCACAGAGGAAGGATCCCTCTCCCAGGACGGACAGACATTCAGTAGATGTTGTATGTACAAAGCAGAACAACACAATCACAGTTTACAAAGTTCATTGACAGAATATCAATTTATGGTTTTTCCAATAGTGTCCTCAGAATTTTTGGATGGGGAACTATTATTCTTTTAAACACATTCAAAATCCTCTGACTTGCTATCAAGTGCCACTAGCAAAAAGTTTAAAGGTTCATTTGACTTTACTGCTCATGTTGCCATCACATGTGTTTCGAAAGGCTGCTTTAGTAAACTAGCTGATGCCACGTCTTTCGGTATTGGCTAGTTCAGAAACACAGTTTCACCTGATGTATTATATTTGAGCTGAGTTTGTTTCTAGTCACATATAGGAAAGATGATAGTGTGACACTTTTTATTCAGCCAGCTCTGCTGTGTGCTCATGTCACAGTTTTCTATAGCAGTCTTTTACCTTTTCATGTAGCTCTCCATTGGTTCCCTCCACAGCTTCCACGTTACTGTTCAGAAGCTGAAGACAGAGAGAGAAAGAACCAGACATTTGATCAGTCCCACTTAAGGGTTAGGGTTAACCTAACCTAACCTGACTCTCGCCACATGAATTTCATTCCGCCTAGCTCCACTCATCCATCTGGGATCGCTCCATTGGAGATGTGTTTCAGAAGGCTGGGCCTTATCAAAAATCCTTGCATATGATTGGATAAACCACTTGTCTGTCGGAGCCATTTGGCAGATCAAGCTCTTGCCAAATCCGGTCGGGAGAAGGGCAAAAACATTGTTTCCACCAACAAAAGCCTTCAGAGCCATTCTCTGATGTTCTTTTAACAAAAAAAATATTGGGTAGATTGGACAACACGGATGAAATAGCAGCATCAATGCTGACGCTTGCTTCCTCGATGCAAGCCGCAATTGTTGTCTGAATCAAAACGGTCGCTTCTCTGCTACGTCACATCTATGAAACTCCCGCCCAGCGATCCTGATTGGCTCTAACATAAAATCTGGTGCTGAAATCCCTCCCAACGGGAGCGATCCCAGATGTATGTAAGTGGAGCTAGGCGGAGCTAGGCGGAACGAAATGCATCTGGCGAGAGTCAGGTTAAACCTAACCCACATGAGGAAGTCAAATTCTTGTGACTGACAGCAGGTGTTTACTGTTCACAAAAGACATAACTGACTGTGAAGACTAATTGTCCATCTTAAAGTGGATAAAAGAAGCTTTTTTACATTTCTTCGTTTACATCTCTGTTTAACTTCTTTCTATGCCGATGATACTCTATCTGTCCGTCCCTCCCCAACCTGGCTGTCTCAGCACAGAGCTCAATACACACTGGCCAGCATGCACAATAAAACCTCTACAAATGGTCCAGCTCATCTGGTCTTCAACACGCAAAAAACAGCTCATGTCACTCCATTTTTCTTTTCTTTCCACTTGAGTGACTTTGTAGAGTTTTATTTGAACCAAAACACACAGGTTTGGTGTAAAAGCATCTTCACGGTTGAAGGTCAGCATGAGTAAAGCACTTTAAGAATCATTATGAAGTGTCTTTGAGTATCATGAAACTACTGAAGTACAATTTATTAATATTAATATCATTAGCCAAAACCTGAGGGCAGCTGTACAGTTTGCAGCTTGCTCCTTCACAAAGAATCAGCTCTTATCAACTTGAATTCATGTCAGTCATATCTCATTCCAGAGGTGACAAGATAGATAACAGTATCAAAACCATCCAGTCTTAAATAACAAATCAGCATATATTTCAAATACTCATATTATAAATCTCTTCATGGTCTCCGACTTTAAGCCGTCAAACTGCCTCCTCCATGAAACATAAGAAAAGTTACCACTGACTGTCAGCTGCTACACCTCTACACAACCAGACAGGTAGCTGTCCATCAACACAGCACTCACCATACAGCCTGAAAACCTTCTTCTCATGAAACCAAAACCCCACAGAGACAGAGTGAGCTCTCTCATGTTAAACCAGCTGTTGAACATTAAGAGTTTCTGTACCACAAATTTAAAATACAAATGTTTGAATGGATCAAATTTAATGGCTATGGTTCATCCTTATTCATACATCCACTGAACAAACTCTGGCTCCCGTGATTTCTTACAGTACATTCAGCTTAGTTTATTAGGTCACAGAGCTAAAACTAAGACAACAGTCCTATAATAAATCCTCCTTCATTAAGTTGTTAAATGTTAAGGACGAGCTGAGTGTTGGATTGTATATAAGCATTCTGAAAGAATCAATAGACACAGCTGACATCAATTTCTATAATTTCCAGAAAGAGCAACAATGAAAAGTTTCTGGATTCATCCAAAACATTCATTCATTGTCAACCGCTTTATCAATTTTTTTCAAGGGGTCGCGGGGACGTTACTGGAGCCAATTCTAGTTATGTCAGGGTACACCCTGGATGAGTTCATCGCAGGGTCCTTACTGATGGCAGAGGCCGCCCCACAAGGTGCCAACTGCACATCAAGAGCAATTTGGGGTTCAGTATCTTGCTCAAGGATACTTCGACATGTAGCTCAGCTCTGCCCCAGGGAGCCAGGATTCGAACCAGCGACCTCCTGAACACTAGTCGACCCGTTCTACCCACTGAGCTACAGCCGCCCCGGTAAACACCCCCCACCCGGTAACCCAAAACAAAGACAAGTTAATATTTCTCATAACACAGAAAGGGTTTTAGTTACTGCATTAACACAATATTTTTTCTATCACAGGGTGTCTGAAGGAGCATACACCTTGTCTCGCAGGCTGAGCATCTCCCCCTCCAGGTAGCGATGTTCCTCCCTCGCCTGCTCCAGCTCAGCTTGTTTATTCGTCAGCTTCTCCTGCAGACTCAGGAGTTGCTGGAAGACAAACACAGAAACACACACATTGATGATTATAAACAGGTACTGGTGTGTCATTATGAATGAACTAATTGGATTTAGTTCATTATTTATAAAGGTGAAAACAAGAATGGACGAGGCATGTGTAAAAGTTGCTTTTCTGTGTCAGTGTGAATGCAGCATTAATGTTTTTACAGGAAAATAGTTTGTCTACAGAAACAAACCATGTTTCTACAGAAAGATAAGAGACCCACCCACATATTTGAATCCATCACTTCTTTCTGACTTTCCTGTCCAAAGACTCGTTAATGTCTAATTTTCCTGGCTGACTCTTCACTGCTTCATCATTTAAAGAGTGATCGTGATGGAGAACTTTTACTCTGCACAGCTGTACTAGAGGTTTTTCACAATAAGGGGATGTTAATTATTTAAATCCTTTCATCCATAGACTGTTTTCATGATATAATTCGTAGTATTTATAATTGTAGTATTTTAAAAAGTAAATAATCAAAATGTGTATTTCAGTGAAACACTTATTAAGTTTTCTCACAGCGGCTCGTCTTGCTGAAGTAACAAAAATAAGAAAAACAACAGCAGCTGACAAACAAGAAGTGACAGTACTGTGACGTCAACTCACACTGTTACAAGTGTGTGTGTGTGTGTGTGTGTGTGTGTGTGTGTGTGTGTGTGTGTGTGTGTGTGTGTGTTGGCAGTTGCCTTGTTTTATCAGTGCTGTCATTTAAGATAGAAAATGACAGGAAGTCAAGTTGAATCAGGCTAACTCGTAGCAAAAGAGCTCTGTGCTCGAACAGAGCTTTCTGTGTGAAATGAGGGGAGCAGAGGATCATGGGAGCAGTCTGAGTTAGCAGTGAGAAACAGTTTGTTGGAGAAAGTAAAACAAAATATTTTGTGATAGCGTGGAAGTGTGTTACTATCAAGGCATGATTAACATGGTTTACAACCTGCACTCACACTAGCCTTCCCACCTGTTAACACGCAGCCAGACCCTAATGGCCAGATAAGCTACCTGTGAGTTAAAACAAAGTGAAGCTGCAGGCAGACAGAATCTGTCAAATGAATTAAGTCAGTAGCTTGGTATGAGTCTAAAGTGTAGTTTCAAACCTCCAAGAAAAAGAAGAAGACACAGGAGAAGAAGAAGAAGAAGACGCAGAAGAAGATGCAGAAGAAGAAGAAGAAGACGCTGACCCACCTGCTGCATGTTGTTCATGTTCTGCTGCAGCAGCTGGATCTGAGCCTCAGGACTGTGTGTGTGTGTGTGTTCGTCGTCTGCTCGGCTCGACTTGTTCTGTTCTTTCCTCAGAAGCTCCACCTCGTTTCTGTAGGCGTCCAGCTGCCAACGCAGGGAGTCGTTCTCCTCCTTCAGAGAAGCCTGAGACTGATCATACACTCCTGCAGGAGGGAGGATGGAGGAGGGAGGAAAGGAAAGGAAAGGAAAGGAATGAGAAGAAAGAAGAAGAGAAGTTGACCTGTCAGCTCCTGAATAGATGTTAACACTTCCAGTTTGTTGCTATGACAACACAAAGACAAATGTGACATGTTTTACTTCCTGAAAACTCTTCACAGCTGCTTTATCAAAGGTTTCATGTATATAATTTTATTCATATATGTTGACACTGGTGTTTCATACCATTTTCTCCTGAACGCATCCTCTTACAGGGAATTTGATCCAAATCGTCGTCTGACATCTCCATCTCCTCCTCTCGTCTGATGCCCATGATCTCTTCACTGTGAGCGTTTCTGAGCTCCTGAAACATGAGACGCAGCAGACACACAGATTGCAGGACGTCCTCAGCACCGCGACACACACATCGTAAAGAGTTCAAATAGTTTATGTTCCCTACTTTTTATACATTTCACTGCACAACACTTCTTACATTAACAAATATATAATATGCTGACATGACACGATTCAGTACTCTATTACTGATCTACTCAGTAGTTTACACAGTATCTAAAATTGGCTCAACGTTGACGAACTACAACATCAAAATGTGTTAGTCATAAAATCAGAATAGTTAGATATTCTATAATAACACTCAAAGGAGCCAAATGAGAATGTGCGTGTATTTGATAGACATCCTTTTCTTTTCTTACTGACAGATTTACGCTCAATAAAAAAAGTCATCAGTTTCCAAAACTCCTCATAAATCCAAAGATATTCACTTTGAATAGATAAAAAAAAAAATCACAGAAAACACAAAAACACAAAGAAATCGAAAATTACTTCCACAACAATTTAATTGTGAAAGTATTTGGTTTTAACTCATTTCCTGTTGATAGACTTATCTATTAATTGTTCAGCTCTACTTTAAAAATAATTTTAGATTTATTTGAATGAAATCAGAAGTCAGAGAGTATTTAAATATTCTGAACTGAAGTCTCTGATTAAGTCAGGTCCATGAGAGTGAAGAGACGTCAGAAGACGAATTAATTATCTCTGGATAATCACATCTGTGAACGACCGACATTTCTACTTCTCTTCATTCATCAGCTGAGATTTCACAGATTCACAAATCTGAGAGAAGAATTCAGAAATGTTTCCCTACGGACGGTGCTGTCAGATGGTGCTGTCGGGCGGTGCTGTTGGGTACACGTAGACTTACCACAGATATAACAGCCATTAAAGGAGGACTGTTGAACTGCAGCAGGTCTGACTCTTACCTTTGTTTTATAAAAAACATTGTTCTGTTTTCATAATGGATGGACTTTGGTTACGGTGAATTTAAAAAGCAGAAATAAAAACAAATCAAACAAAAATGTGAAAATACAACAACATTATTATAAATATGTTGTGTGTGTATTGTGTCATGATTAGAAAGGACATTTCTAGTGTTCTGTCTTTAGTAACTACAAGTTAAAGCTTGGTGATGAAATTATTCAGTAACTGTCAGTGTAACATCAGAGCTTGATGGAAACTGTGCTACATGATGATAGTGAGTATTGATCGGTAGTGATGTATCAATAAAAGATCTAATCATCAGAAGGTAACAACAGGATGAAATTCAAACTATCCCAGAGGCTGTTTGATTTTAATCTCAGTTGTTCCTTCAGGATAATTCATGCCTACATAAAAAAGGAAGTAATAACACAACTTTTATCACGTCTCTTAATTTCTCTGTTTTTATGTCTGTGTTTTATTTTTCTATATTTGCCTCCACAGATGTTTTAAAACTCTCAGAGGAGCAACAGGCTGCTCCTGGTTCGAACCTCCGACTGCTGATGGGGCTGAAAGCGGACAAATCCTCCCTCCTTCATACACGACTGTCTCATGTTCATACTCTGTATCCACATTTGACTCCGGATGAATTATTGATCACAGACTTGAGCCTGGGTATCACTGTTGCCATGGCAGCACCTCACACTTTTGTGGAGGCGTCAGATGTTTGCTTTACATCTGGGCTGCAGGGTGACAGACAGCAGCTAGCGACCGCTGTCTTTACCTGACTGTCTGAACCTGTCTGTACCTGTTTGTAGCTGTCTGTCTGTGTCTTTACCTGTCCTGCACTGTCTGTACCTGTTTGTAGCTGTCTGTCTGTGTCTTTACCTGTCCTGCACTGTCTGTACCTGTTTGTAGCTGTCTGTCTGTACCTGTCTGTCTGTCTGTATGTACCTGTCTGTTTGTCTGTGTGTACCTGTCTGTCTGTACCTGGCTGTCTCTGTACCTGTCCTTCACTGTTTGTACATGTCCTTCACTGTCTGTACCTGTCTGTCTGTCTGTCTGTCTGTCTGTACCTGTTCTTAGCTGTCTGTCTTTGTCTGTCTGTACCTGTCTGTCTTTCTGTCTGTTCCTGTTTGTACCTGTCTGTCTCTGTCTGTATGTACCTGTCTGTTTGTCTGTGTGTACCTGTCTGTCTGTACCTGGCTGTCTCTGTACCTGTCCTTCACTGTCTGTACCTGTCTGTCTGTCTGTCTGTCTGTACCTGTTCTTAGCTGTCTGTCTTTGTCTGTCTGTACCTGTCTGTCTTTCTGTCTGTTCCTGTTTGTACCTGTCTGTCTCTGTCTGTCTGTACCTGTCCTTCGCTGTCTGTCTGTGCCTGTTTGTAGCTGTCTGTCTTTGTCTGTCTGTCCCTGTCTGTCCCTGTCTGTCTGTACCTGTTTGTACCTGTCTGTCTCTGTCCTTCGCTGTCTGTCTGTGCCTGTTTGTAGCTGTCTGTCTTTGTCTGTCTGTCCCTGTCTGTCTGTACCTGTCCTTCACTCACTGTCTGTACCTGTTTGTTCCTGTCTGTCTGTACCTGTCCTTCACTCACTGTCTGTACCTGTTTGTTCCTGTCTGTCTGTACCTGTCCGTCACAGTCTGCACATGTTTATAGCCATCTGTCTTTGTCTGTCTGTACCGGTTTGTAGCCGTCTGTCTCTGTCTATCCCTGTCAGTCTGTCTGTCTGTCTGTCCTGCAGATTCAACAGTGACAGCAGAGATAAGTTGTTGGGTCGGACTCAGAGTACAGAACAGAAGAAGATACCAACCTCACACTGCTTTCGCCAAATGTCTATGTTCTTGCGCTGTGCTTTTGAGAAATGGTCCCATGCCTTTTGCCTGGTGGCGGCGGTGAAAACGGTGGTGATCTGCTCGACTTTGGGGTGAAGAGGGAGGAGGAGGAGGAGGGTCAAGACAAAACAAGCCGTTTATGTAGCGTAGAAGCACTGACTGAGGCTCGTACAGCAGACAGAGGAGAGACCGTGGACACACTAATGACAGGCTGGGTGAAACCAGCAGGACAACCTCCTCACATGGACCTTTCATTCATAAAGGAACATTTCACTTCAAAATATGAAACAGTGTCATCATCTGCTCATCACTCTGATCCTCATTAACTCAGGTCTATGTGGATGTTAACTTGTTTTCCTCCACAAGGAGAAGACGGACAAATTACAGTGATAAGAAGTGTAGAGAACAACCGGAGAGCAGGGTGTAGACTCAGAGAGCAGATGATGACAGGATGTAAAGTGAAATGTCCCTTTAAATAAAGTCCCAAATGTTTGAGTAAAACAATCATTTTTATAAATAAAGCAAATGTTATCATTTATAGCCACTGACTTATTAAACAAATATTGTCATTCAGTTACAGATTCATAAATTGTGGAAAATGTATTCATAGTTTTCACTTGGCGTCATGCTCCCAGGGGAACGCCCCCTTGGAGGGCAAAAGACCACTGCCAACTGCCCGTCAGCATAGGAGCAAGTGATAAATTTAGTTTGGAACCAGTTTCATTTTGCCAAGATAGTCAAGATAGTTGTTGTGCTATCGGATGCGAAAAAGCCATCTGTTTGTAATCATTTTGACGTGTTTTTCTTTCATGTATTGAGGCGACCAGCTGCAGTGGTCTTAATGAATTAAAGTTAGCCAGTTAGGGGTGTTGGAGGAGTTGGGATGCTGCGTTAGCCGCAAATTAACTCAAAATGCAATGATTTGGAAATCCCTTTACACCTTTAAGCTTGTGTTTAGACTGTTAAGCATTGTTGATGATTTTTTTGGTGACGTCCAGAGTACATATATACAATAATAATATTAATACAATAAAGTTCAATATCTAGTCTTAGTTAATTAGTACTCGCCTTTGCTTTCACAATGAAGAACTTCCTGCTCTTCACCTCCCAAACGGTGGCATCATTAACCCATCGAGATCAAAAATATATAGAACTGTCCGTACTTTTATAAGCTTTCGACCTGGCAGCAGTATAAGGTGAGGGATTCTCCACAAAGTCCACGTAAATATCACCGAAGTTGGGCTCAGGCAGGGACCTGCCAGTTTTCAACGGCTGGAATTTCTTTTCTACCGTTGACAGGTGATCTAAATAACTGTGAGGGGACATTTTCTGGCTTTTGCCGTGTCTGAAAACTATGAATTGGAACCAATAGAATATCAATGAGTAAAGACCATGTGTTATTGATTTAAATACATATGACTGATTTAAATAAATATTATTGATTTAAACAACAAATATTGATCATGATGGCAGCTGGTGATGGAGTATGTCATGTGGTGAGCAGGTCTCTCTCCTGTTCACTGTTCTGTACTTACATCACCTGCAGCTTCACTTCCTTCAGGACTGACAAAGGCAGCATTTATTCAGAATGATGCTGACTTTAAACAGTCACATGTTGTTTAAGTTTCATGTAAGATTTAAGATTTAATGTAATCGATTACTGTAAGAATGGATAAGAACATCCCTTTTAAAAGCGGTTCATTCCATTTTAAAATGCTGCCTTTCAAAGTATTGATCTGACATTGTGGTCGTTGTCACTGAAACATTTCTTACAGTGACGAACCAAACACGACTGAACACGAAGTAAAATCCATTTTTACACATGATGAGTGTGCTGCCTGAGTTGTGGACTTCCTCTGATCAACAGAAACAAGACAGACAGACAAACAAACACTGTAACAGTCAGATACTTACCCCTGTGCAGTTCTCATGAACTGATGGCAAATATCCTGTTGGATCGCAATGAACTGACCTGTTAAACCTGCATTAAGTGATATTTTTGAATATTAACATTGAACCAAATGACTCTGAGAATGATCACCATCTCTTGTAGCTCCTACTTTTCTCCAGCTGCCTCTTTCAGCCCTATCAAGTGTCTTCACAAGTAATGATCGGTGTGAGAGTTATCCGTTTTTTACAGTGTTCCTCTTCCTGAGTCTGAACATCCTAAAAGGGATACTGTATAATGTGACACATAAACATCTCATCCAGTTTTACAACTGATAATAGCATCGAGCTCCTCTCCTTTGGATCCATCTTCCAGTGTCGGTGCAGGAGGAAGATACCCTTTCTATGTTTAAGAGGAAACTTTCCTTCTTGATTAAGCATATAGTAAGGGCCTGCACAGGCTCTTAGCTATGCTGCCATAGATTCAAACTGCCAGGGGATTTCCTATGATGTGTGATGACCCTGTCTGCCTGTTGCTTTGTTTGTGTGGCTGCTTTCCTTGCAGGTGGGTGTGGCCGCTTTATCCAGGGTCGGGTCGCGGGGGCAGCAGCTTCAGCAGCGAGCCCCAGACTTCCTTTTGCCCGGCCACGTCGGCTAACTCTGACTGGGGAATCCCCAGGCACTCCCAGGCCAGAGAGGAGATACACTCCTGATCAAAATCTTAAGACCAGTTAAAAAATTGCATGAATTTGCATTTTGCACTGTTGGATCTTAGGAAGGTTCTAAGTAGAGCTTCAAAATGCAAAAAGAAGAAATTGGAACAAGAAATTAAAAGTTGTGAGCAGGCAATTTATTGAAAACAACAATTTAACTGAAATAGGCTGTTCATCAGCTGATCAAAAGTTTAAGACCACAGCCTTTAAAAGCCAAAATCTGTGCAAAAATTTGGATTCTACGTCATTTCCTGTCAAGTAATCACACTGTCAAGATCTCTTGATGGCAAAGGCAAAGGCAAAAAAGCTCACCGTCCTTGAACGTGGTAGGATTGTTGAGCTGCATAAACAAGGCCTCTCACAACGTGCCATCGTTGCTGAGGTTGGACGCAGTAAGACAGTCATTTTGTATTTCTTAAAAGATCCTCAGGGTTATGGAACAAAAGAATCAAGTGGTAGACCTAAACAAATCTCACCGCCACTGAGCCGGAGGATCCGAATGGCTGTCTGTCAAGACACGGGACAATCCTCGTCCCAGATTAAGGCCATTACTGGTGCTGACTGCAGCCCAATAACCATCAGACGGCATCTGCGAAGGAAGGGCTTCAAAAACAAGAAACGTCTTCAAAGGCCACGTCTCCTTCAACGCCACAAAATTGCCCGTTTGGACTTTGCAAGGGAGCACCAAACATGGGACATTCAAAGGTGGAAGAAAGTTTTATTCTCTGATGAGAAAAAATGTAACCTTGATGGCTTCCAACGTTACTGGCATGACAAGGAGATGCCACCTGAGATGTTTTCTACGCGGCACAGTGGAGGGGGCGCCATCATGATCTGGGGTGCTTTTTCCTTCAATGGAACATTGGAGCTCCAGGTTGTGCAGGGTTAGGGTTAGGGGGTCAAACAGCAGCTGGCTATGTGGAGATGTTGCAGCGGGCATCCCTCATGACTGAGGGCCCTCGTCTGTGTGGTAATGACTGGGATTTTCAGCAGGACAACGCTACAATTCCCAATGCCCGTCTGACCAAGACTTTTTTCCAGGAGAATAACATCACTCTTTCGGACCATCCTGCGTGTTCCCCTGATCTTAATCCATTTGAGAACATTTGGGGATGGATGGCAAGGGAAGTTTACAAAAATGAACATCAGTTCCAGACAGTGGATGCCCTTCGTGAAGCCATCTTCACCACTTGGAGCAACATTCCCACTAGCCTTTTGGAAACAACTGCATCAAGCATGCCAAAATGAATTTTTGAAGTGATCAACAATAATAGTGGAGCTGCTCATTACTGAGTCAGTTTTTGACACTTTAATTTCTGTTTAAATTGCTGTGGTCTTAAACTTTTGATCAGCTGATGAACAGCCTATTTCAGTTAAATTGTTGTTTTCCATAAATTGCCTGGTCAAAACTTTTGGTCTCTTGTTCCCATTTCTTCTTTTTGCATTTTGAAGCTCTACTTAGAACCTTCTTATGATCCAACAGTGCAAAATGTAAATAATTTCAATTTTTTAACACCACCCTGCGGAGAAAACTCATTTCGGCCGCTTGTATCCGCAATCTCATACTTTCGGTCATGACGCATCGCTCATGACCATAGGTGAGGGTAAGGACGAAGATTTTACGTTTCCTCCTATGTTATTATTTATACTAATAAATCATTTGTTAATTGACTTTGTTGTGTGCATCTCCCTTTTTTATCATGGCCGTGTGGCCGGTTTGTGACAGATGCACTGAGCTCCTCTCTCTCTATCAGTACACATTCTTGTCTCATTAATCCATGTTTCTGACTTGGCTTCTTCCCTGGAGTCTCTGTGCTCACTCATCTCGCAGGTTCCCATGAATTATTTTTATTATACATTTAGTATTATCAATACTAAACGTATTACCCAACCAGTCGAGGGAGATGACCGCCCACCATTGATTCAGGTTCTGCTCAAGGTTTCTTCCCGTTAAAAGGCAGTTTTTTCTCTCCGCTGTCGCCAAGTGCTTGCTCATGGGAGAAATGTTGGGTGAGTTCTGCCTGTCAGAACATTTGAAACAGACTCGTCAAGCAGATTTTGGTCCTTTGACTTTGTTTTAATGATTTCTTAAATCAGGTCATTTCTGTCTCTTACTGATTTACAGTTTTGTTCCTGCTACACTACTTGTCTGTCGAGTATTTTGATTGTTAGCAAACATTGTATATAATGTTTACAAGTTTATGTACAGTATTATATAAAAGCCAAAGCAGACATAGATGAGTCAACGTTAGTGACTGGCTGAAGAGACGGATGTATTTCTTAAGGGACAGTGCAGACCAAAATGGAGATAAAAGCAGAGATCAATATTTAACATCTGGACATAAACACAGCTTCAATTTAATAATTATTCATTAATACAAAATTACTTAATGCAGGTTTGAAAGATTCTGAGAGGTGACAGTGAGTTATGTTCAACACATTAAAGCTTTAAAACACCAGCTGTGTTTATCTTTCAGTGTGTGTTGGCATGTCCTGACGCCTCGTCACTCGACTGACTCTGAACCTTTGAGACTGACCTAATCACCACCTCACACTGAGCTGAACATAATGGAGCTGATGCTGCGATGGATGGAGGAGTGTTGTCATGGAGACAGGAATGAGATCTCTGCAGAGTAAATGAGGCAGGCTCTGAAATGGATGTGGTGAAAATGGCTTCATGGTCGGCACCTCTGTGACTGCAGCAGTGTGAAGGACTGTGACCATGAAAACTGTTCAATCTGACTAACACAAATTTACATAATACGTGTTTATATTATCAACTCAAAAAAAACTGCTTTTTTACAGATATTGGCCTGAAAAGTGTTAAGTATGGTTTAGAGTTAGTATTGTTTCATTCCATTTCAATCCTGAGAATAAATTCCAGTTCAGACACACATTCAGTTTCGTTTATCAGGACCTAAAACTGAATCAGTCGCATATAATAAGTCCTGTGATAAATCCAGTAATAAATCCTCCATCATGAGAGTTATAAAGTTCAAACTGTTGTTGAGACATGTGGATTTAACTTTATGGTTATTGAGGAGGATTTAGTTGGTGCTGCAGTTGAGCTGTATTGAGATAAACTGACATGTAGCCTTCATAAGTACATGAGTATAATTCTGATTGCTGTACATATATTCTTTTAAATCCACTACATTTATTTGACATTAGTTGTTACTTTTCAGGTTAATAGAGAATTGAATTAATTATGCAGTTTAATGGGTTAATTTCTCACAAGCAGCTGGCTCTCTTTCCTGTCTTCTCCATATCAGAGATTCATAATGACCTTAAATAAACTACATCACCAGGGGGCACTATATGATGATCACGTTCCTGTTCTCACCTGTCTGCGTCTCTCTGTCGGTGCCTGAAGTGCTTCATCTGTCTGACATACACAAAAAGAGACAGTATCCACAGACTGGTGGTCGCTCTTCGCCCGACAGTCTCCATGGCAGAACTGTGCTCTCCTTGTGCTGCAGTAAGCCAACCCCGACAGGAATAAGGGAAAGAGACAAGTCTCTTTGAACAGATTCACTAACTGCACCATTAAGTAAAGTATCGAACTACTTCCTCCACCACTGTGCCGTAGAGGGTTAGGTTAGGGTCGTTTTTAGTCTGATTTGAGTGTTGTTTGTGGACTCAGTCCTGTCCAGGTCCAGGTCCGTGATGAGGGCTGAGATGCTCTGTTGTGTCACTATGACAACCGATAACCTGAGTTGTCTTGGGTTGGGGTTAGGGTAGGGTTAGCTGCAACATAACTGCATATTCTAGTTTTTAATACGCTTTAGTGACCTTTTTGTTTTGATGTGTTTGAAAACATAAAACCTAGAAAATCTAATTTTATTTCGAGGTGGTGAAATGTTATCAATAACGCACATTAAATGAACAATTATACGATCTGGTTTTTTCGGTGACATGAGTCCTCAGAGTGAACACTATGTAACATGGACTGAATCCTGACTTACCTGAATAACTTCACAGTCACAGGTTTCCTGCATGCGGCCGCTTGTCTGAGTATTGTCAATATGACTGTTTGAAATAAGAAAGTGTTCTTACACTGTGTTAAAATGGCCATCAGGGCATTCTTGAAGATCTCTTTGGCGCGCTCCATCTCCTCCTCGTGCTGAGCTTTCTCACCCATCAGCCGCCGGACGTGGCTGTTAGCTGACTGGATCATGGAGTAGAAGTGATTGGCGGTCCGGCGGTTGACTTCGCCCCGGTCGATCCAGGAGAACAGCACTGCCGTGGCCTCGCTGAACTTATGGTCATCTGTGGGAGAAAAGTACATGAGTCTAGGAGACTTACAGCACTTATAATGCAGTATTTTCATATCGTCATATGGATCTTTTACTTAAGAAAAGAGTCTGAATACTTCTTCCACAGCTGCTCATCAGCCTCCTGTTTCATGTGATATCACATCAAATAGTGAGTGAACAGTTGGATGTGAGAGACATTTCATGGGACCTTTAACACTCAGTCAGGCTAAACAAACAGCAGAGCAGCCAGTCAGGAATAAAATCCTTCTCATGGGGCCTTCATGGCTCTGTGAACCAGCCACTGAACACAAAAGGCATTTCTGATTTTCAACTTTTCAACCAAAACCATGAGCTGCAATCGGGCTCAGTCATAAAAAGCCTCAGCGGGCTCTGTCGACTGAGTTCTCCCCCATTTGAATAATAATTGAACAGTGCCACCGAGTGAATTAGAGAGCATTTAATGAGCTCAATACCCACTGCAACGCAACCTGTAAGAAGACACTTTCCCGCTCTGATAAAGCCCCATTCATACACAGCAGCAGATTACAGTCACATTACAGCGAGCACAATGAAGCAGAGCTGAATGGGAACGACTGGAGGAATAAAGGAAATTTATTTCCCCTGCTGTTTGAAGTGAAGAATGAATTCAAAAAGGTTATTCAGAGAAAAAAACATGCTTGTTTATGTTAGGCATTAGAGGATGGAGGAGGAGACGGCACACAGGCTCAGCTTTGGGTTTTGTAGTTAAATTGAAGACGCAGAAGCAAACACTAATAAATAAAGCAACAAGCTGCTGGTTTCCAACAAACAAGGTGCAGTTATTTAATTGTACAGTTAATAAAGTTCATATTTTTAGTCTGTGACAGCATCTGCTCTGCATCACCTGTTCTGACTGCTGAGAAAACCTGTCTGCAAACAGCCAATCAAATCTTTGCATGAAGGAGTGACGGAGTTGTTTCCTACTATCTTTACACTAAGCTAAGCTAAGCTAACTGGCTTAGTTCAATGTAAAATATTACCCTGTGAGATGTAGAGGAGTAGAATTAGAAATTTAAAAAAAGACTCACACAAAGTACTTTTTATTTGTACTGAGGAACGGTACTGTGGCAGTCCTCTCGAAAAATCTGAATAACAATTTATTATCTTATTGTAGCATCAAAATGATTAATGACAGTGGATATTGGTTATTAAAGTTACTGTAGTATTACTAGTGTCACTGGAAAAATAATGGATTGTAGAGATCTTCTGATCTGATGCTCTCTAATCATCACACTAACTAGAGCAGCTACAGACAAACTGTTTCAGTGTGTTCACCGACAGCATGAAGAATATCAATAATCGTGTAGCCTCCTAAATGATTCATTTAAAACTGTTGCCAGGTATCACAGCAGGTAATCTGCACAGGAGATTATACAGTCCACACACACACACACACACACACACACACACAGAGTGCTGTTCACAGTCACCTGTTAATCAGCTTTAGAGTCTGAACATGATTTAAGATTCATGTTGGAATTTCTCCATCCATGACGGAGCCTCCTGAAGCTCATCATCATCATCATCAGACTACACAGGTCACAGCAAAAAGTCACATGTTCACTCTTTAAACTTTAAATTTTGATGGTTTTTCTCTGGTCTCACCTTTCAGTCTCTCTGCCAACAGTGCTGCCTCGTGTTCAGAGTAATGGACAATAGGCGGAGGAGACGGCGGCCGCAGTCGGTCTTCGTGAATCTTGCGGCGGTGTCTTTCCTCTCTTGCAAGGAGGCGTTGTTTACACTCCCACTCATACAGGTCATCTCTGGCCTGGGCGAAGTCCACATGGATCCTCCCTGAGTCCTTCTTATCAGTGCTGGATCCAATACGCATCCGATATCCTGAGAGCAGAGAGAACATGACCTGACCTACAACAGAAACTTCATCACCTGAAGACTGTAGACTTAGACAGGTTACTCACAAGTAATCACTTTGACATGTTTACACACTGTACATTCACTGCATTGACAGTGTCAGATTGTCATAAATACATTTTTAGCTGTAGCAGGTTTCTTTTTTATTTAAGATATTTCCACATTAATATGTTATTCAAATCACAGTACTGTTTCTGATGTTCTTTGGGGTTTTTATTACTGGAAGATGTTTACTGAAGTATCGTGTGTCTCAGTTGAATATGGGATGGACCAGATGTTGGACGAGACAGGAATATAAACTAACTGATTAAATAACTAATGACATTTACTTTTATCCTCAAACTTATGTCCTCCACATACATAAACTTCATTAACATCTGATAAACACCTTCAAGAGTCATGACAGAGAAATCTACATTCAGAGGAGACGACCGGCCTCTGAAGCTACACTAGCCAATACTACTGTGTGTGTGTGTGTGTGTGTGTGTGTGTGTGTGTGTGTGTGTGTGTGTGTGTGTGTGTGTGTGGATCTGAGACCTCTCACCTGACAGGTAAATAGCCTTCTCCACCATGAACTCCTCACTGAAGCGGATGTGACAGAAGTTCTTCTTGCTTTTGCGGATGGCGATGATCTCTCCGCACTGATTGAACATTTCTCTGATGATTTCCTCGGTGGCGTTCTCCGGTAAACCTCCCACAAACACCGTCTTACAGCCGGGAGGGCGCTCCCGCGTTGATGGAGGGGGCAGATCTGAAGGACGTCACATCACATCATGTTCAGCTCTATATTATCACATACTGTATATATTATGACATTATTTCCTTTGCTACATTACATTTTTGTTGTTTTTGAAGAAGAGTCTCTGAATGATCGTCTGTATGGACGTCTCTGACCTTTGTACCTGTCACACAGTACTGACAGTAAAACACCGTGAGATCTTACTGGGGTTCTGAGGGAACAGAGTGCAGCTCTGGCAGTGAATGATCTCCTTGACGACTGGCATGTCAGGGGGTACAGGTGGGGGAGGGACCAGGCTGATGCCCGCCATCATGGGGTTAATGGGCGTGATGAGTCCCAGACCGGTGTCGAACCTCTGGATACACAGAGAGTCTGCAGGACACAACAACATGATGCAAGTGTGAAGTCATTACTCATATAAATCAATACAACACCTGTAAGGTCCACAACAGTAGACCCTGACCTCTGACCCTTGAACACTGACCTCTGATCAACCTGTTACATAACACGGTCCAACAGCAGCGCAAACATCCACCATGATCCAACAACACGTCTCAATATTGATCTAATAATTCTCTAATTATACATCCATTACTGCAAAGCTGTACTTTTACTACATGAAACTAACAGTACCACTGCTGTACTTTTACTACATGGAGCTGACAGTACCACTGATACATATTAGTATTAGTATTTTTTACAGAGTACTCCCTCCACTGATGATGTAGTTATTATAAGTATTTATTAAACCATGAGGAGGTCAAATCTGTGTTCTGGTTGAGAGATAATTTCTGCTCACACCTTTAAAATTCTCCTTCCCAGAATCAGCTCGGCAGGTAATGAAATACACATTAGCTATGATTAGTGATCACTGATGGCAACACTCACAACACATGTGGTGTCTCAAAGCACAGCAGGGCCACAGGAGGAAAAATTGTGGTGTGATATTTCAAAATACAGAAAAGAATCATGACCGCACATTCAAGGGAGGGAGGGAAGTAAATAAAACCTCACTATCTGGAGTAAAAACCGATAAGAGAAGAAAAAATGGGGGCTGGATTTAAGAGGAAAGAAAAGAAAATACCATCTCAGTGGTAATGAAAGGTAGAAGAGAGAAAATGTGTTTTCTGCAGGATGAAAAGAAAGTGAAGAAGAAGAGAGAAAATAAAGAGCGAGAGGACCAAGGCGACAGGAGCAATGTTTCAGCTGTCTGGGTGAAAATGGAGGAGGCAGGGTGGAGGAGGGCGGTGCATGTTTCTATCTACAATGCTGCAATAACAAGAGAGGGAGGAACGAAATGTCAGCAGAAAATCTGCCACAGCCACCACAGAAGAAGAATAAAGTGATTCAGATTACAGCCGAGAGGAGCTGTCACACAACAACACCACAAACGTCCCTCAATCCAACAGGAAGAAATGTTTCTGCTGCAGCTCAGAGCAGACGATTGATCGAACGGATCATTGATTCAGTGTGAAGTCTTTTACTACACACACACACACACACACACACACACACACACACACAGAGACACACCTTTAACAATCAGCAGCACACAGGAAGTGAAGCCTTTTATATTCACACTGTGTTGGGAATAAAGAGGATTATTTTATGTTTTACATTTGAATCATTTGCCGTTTGCTGACATCATCACAGCATCAAGGATGACATCATCACAGCATCACTTCATTAAAACCCAAAAGAAACATTTTGTGTCACATAACTCGAGTCTGAATAATTTCAGTTTTTCATGTCAGCATTTTGAGATTTGTGGTGCTCAAAGCACTGAAATAAAAAAAACAGACCAGATCAGTGTGTTTGGTTTCATGGGTGTCAGTTCTCTGCTCCAGACTGAAATAAATAAATCAAAAACTGTTGGATGACCACAACATTTTGTTGGGTTTTCAGATAAGATGTAAAATAATGTAGCTTCTATTCAAAATTTTATTTATATATTTATTTTTTGTTTTAACCAATTTTTCTTTTTATAAAAAACAAACCTTTTAAAGATAAAAGTTCAAAACAACTCTACTTTAGTTAATATATGCTATGATTGTCATTTGTGTTGTTTATCTCCAGATACAGACATGTCAGTCATTATGATCCAGGCTGAAATATTTTAACAACCATGAAATCTGCAGCACATATTCATGGTCCTCAGAGGATGATATATTTAAATATTTAAAGTAAAGATGGAGCACACTCTCAGACAGTCTGTCCCGGAAGTCAATCATCAGGTGCAGCTGACCAATCACGTCTTTATGCAGTCGTCAGCCGACTGATCATTTTTTAAACATACCTACGGTGACTCCTTCATAAATAAATGCATTTTCTGAAGAAAAAATGGTCTTTATTCAGGCATCCTTTGGAAAGCACAATCCCAATAATTCCTTATATAATCTCATTTTCTCGCAGCAGCAGGATTCATAAAGAGCTGTTAAACACTTCCTACACATTCTTCATTAGACCTCTTCAGGCTTATAAAAGAGAAAAACACTGCAGAGATAATCTTTCACAAAGCCGAACATATGTAGCCTTGGTGCATTCACAGATTCTTCAGGTCTAAGGAAAACTCATTACAGCATTGCCTGCGATAACCCCGACAGGTAAATTACACATTGTGCTGCTACACATTCATCATAATCACATAAGGCTGCTTTTTTTCCCAGAGCCAAAACGACTGGAGCCAGGTTCATTTCTCTGGCTCTGAGCTCTGCTGCGTCCGCCAAAAACAGAAGAAGACAGGGGGAGAAATATAAAGAAGAAAAACACACACAAGGAGGAGAAATATGAAAACCAGAGCCGAGGGAGAGAGAGAGAGAGAGAGAGAGAGAGAGAGACGCTCTGACATGGAAAAGGAGGATTTATGTCTTTAATTATTATTATTTTATGACTGTTTTTCCACCAGAACCACCAACAGACAAAAGCTGCTGGGAAACATCTGTCTGTGATTACCCTGAAGGTGAGATCTCATCGGTCAGACACACCCAGACACATCAGTGACAGAGAAAACTCATCCAACCCTGAACCCACGTCAAAATTAACTCTTCAGCCAATCAGGTTGATCTGTTTATTCCACAGCTTCAGATATTTATCTAGCAGATGGATCTATAACAGTTTAAAAGAGTGAAAACTGTCTCCTGTAGGTCAGACGAAACATGGGGTTTTTGTGATTTGGGGTGAATGACCCTTTAACACACAAAATATCAGATTCATGATCTCAATGTTCCCACATGTCGTTTAAAGAGGGAGGAGAGCTGCAGCTGCTGCCAGAGGTGGAGTCTAACGAGCATCACATCATCACTGTAATAATATCATGTCATCATATTAATATTTCTGCTGCGCTCCTCAGGAATGGGGTTGCTAAGTTACAGTCTGTCTCTCCTTACAGCTCTTCTCTCCTCATTCAGCCTCACTTAAATCCATGCATTCAATTATTTTGAGATTAACTCAAAAAGCCCACAAATCTCCCTGCTGCTCATTTAATAAACTCTCAATACAGCAGCTCTTATACAATGACAGACCGTCATACAGCAGGAGACTCAGGCAAATCCCCCCAAAACTATTTCATAAACACTAAATTACAATGAGCGGATACATGAAGAGCTTAGTGGACGTTACACAAATTACAAGTGTTTGGACACATTACTGAGGACACGTGCAGTACCACACACTACTGAGGGACACATACGTGCAGTACCACACACTACTGAGGGACACATACGTGCAGTACCGCACACTACTGAGGGACACATACGTGCAGTACCACACACTACTGAGGGACACATACGTGCAGTACCACACACTACTGAGGGACACATACGTGCAGTACCACATACTACTGAGGGACACATGCAGTACCACACACTACTGAGGGACACATACGTGCAGTACCACATACTACTGAGGACACGTGCAGTACCACATACTACTGAGGGACACATACGTGCAGTACCACACACTACTGAGGGACACATACGTGCAGTACCACATACTACTGAGGGACACATACGTGCAGTACCACATACTACTGAGGGACACATACGTGCAGTACCACATACTACTGAGGGACACATACGTGCAGTACCACATACTACTGAGGGACACATACGTGCAGTACCGCACACTACTGAGGGACACATACGTGCAGTACCGCACACTACTGAGGGACACATACGTGCAGTACCACATACTACTGAGGGACACATACGTGCAGTACCACATACTACTGAGGACACGTGCAGTACCACATACTACTGAGGGACACATACGTGCAGTACCACATACTACTGAGGACACATACGTGCAGTACCACATACTACTGAGGGACACATACGTGCAGTACCACATACTACTGAGGACACGTGCAGTACCACACACTACTGAGGGACACATACGTGCAGTACCACATACTACTGAGGGACACATACGTGCAGTACCGCACACTACTGAGGGACACATACGTGCAGTACCGCACACTACTGAGGGACACATACGTGCAGTACCGCACACTACTGAGGGACACATACGTGCAGTACCACACACTACTGAGGGACACATACGTGCAGTACCACATACTACTGAGGACACGTGCAGTACCACACACTACTGAGGGACACATACGTGCAGTACCACATACTACTGAGGGACACATACGTGCAGTACCACATACTACTGAGGGACACATACGTGCAGTACCACACACTACTGAGGACACGTGCAGTACCACACACTACTGAGGGACACATACGTGCAGTACCGCACACTACTGAGGGACACATACGTGCAGTACCGCACACTACTGAGGGACACATACGTGCAGTACCACACACTACTGAGGGACACATACGTGCAGTACCACACACTACTGAGGGACACATACGTGCAGTACCACACACTACTGAGGGACACATACGTGCAGTACCACACACTACTGAGGGACACATGCGGTTAAGGTTATGTCAGGGATATGTCAGGGTTATGTCAGGGTTATGTTAGGGTTATGTCAGGGATATGTCAGGGTTATGTCAGGCATATGTTAGGGTTATGTCAGGCATATGTCAGGGTTATGTCAGGGATATGTCAGGGTTATGTCAGGCATATGTTAGGGATATGTCAGGGTTATGTCAGGGATATGTCAGGGTTATGTCAGGGATATGTCAGGGTTATGTCAGGGATATGTCAGGGTTATGTCAGGGATATGTCAGGGTTATGTCAGGCATATGTTAGGGTTATGTCAGGCATATGTCAGGGTTATGTCAGGGATATGTCAGGGTTATGTCAGGCATATGTTAGGGATATGTCAGGGTTATGTCAGGGTTATGTTAGGGTTATGTCAGGGTTATGTCAGGGTTATGTTAGGGTTATGTCAGGGTTATGTCAGGGTTATGTTAGGGTTATGTTAGGGATATGTCAGGGTTATGTCAGGCATATGTCAGGGTTATGTCAGGGATATGTCAGGGTTATGTCAGGGTTATGTCAGGGTTATGTCAGGCATATGTCAGGGTTATGTCAGGGTTATGTCAGGGTTATGTTAGGGTTATGTCAGGGATATGTCAGGGTTATGTTAGGGTTGTGTCAGGCATATGTCTGGGTTATGTCAGGGTTATGTCAGGCATATGTTAGGGTTATGTCAGGGTTATGTCAGGGTTATGTCAGGCATATGTCAGGGTTATGTTAGGGTTATGTCAGGGATATGTCAGGGTTATGTCAGGGTTATGTCAGGCATATGTTAGGGTTATGTCAGGGATATGTCAGGGTTATGTCAGGGTTATGTCAGGCATATGTTAGGGTTATGTCAGGGATATGTCAGGGATATGTCAGGGTTATGTTAGGGTTATGTCAGGGATATGTCAGGGATATGTCAGGGTTATGTCAGGGATATGTCAGGGTTATGTCAGGGTTATGTCAGGCATATGTTAGGGTTATGTCAGGGATATGTCAGGGTTATGTCAGGGTTATGTCAGGCATATGTTAGGGTTATGTCAGGGATATGTCAGGGTTATGTCAGGGTTATGTCAGGCATATGTTAGGGTTATGTCAGGGATATGTCAGGGATATGTCAGGGTTATGTCAGGGATATGTCAGGGTTATGTCAGGGTTATGTCAGGCATATGTCAGGGTTATGTCAGGGATATGTCAGGGTTATGTCAGGGATATGTCAGGCATATGTTAGGGATATGTCAGGGTTATGTCAGGGTTATGTTAGGGTTATGTCAGGGATATGTCAGGGTTATGTTAGGGTTGTGTCAGGCATATGTCTGGGTTATGTCAGGGTTATGTCAGGGTTATGTTAGGGATATGTCAGGGTTATGTCAGGGTTATGTTAGGCATATGTCAGGGATATGTCAGGCATATGTCAGGGTTATGTCAGGGATATGTCAGGGTTATGTCAGGGTTATGTCAGGCATATGTCAGGGATATGTCAGGGTTATGTCAGGGTTATGTCAGGGTTATGTCAGGCATATGTCAGGGTTATGTCAGGCATATGTCAGGGATATGTCAGGGTTATGTCAGGGTTATGTCAGGCATATGTCAGGGATATGTCAGGCATATGTTAGAGTTATGTCAGGGATATGTCAGGGTTATGTCAGGGTTATGTTAGGGATATGTCAGGGTTATGTCAGGGATATGTTAGGGTTATGTCAGGGATATGTCAGGGTTATGTCAGGCATATGTTAGAGTTATGTCAGGGATATGTCAGGGATATGTCAGGGTTATGTCAGGGTTATGTCAGGGTTATGTCAGGGTTATGTTAGGGATATGTCAGGGTTATGTCAGGGATATGTTAGGGTTATGTCAGGGATATGTCAGGGTTATGTCAGGCATATGTTAGAGTTATGTCAGGGATATGTCAGGGATATGTCAGGGTTATGTCAGGGTTATGTCAGGGTTATGTCAGGGATATGTCAGGGTTATGTCAGGGTTATGTTAGGGATATGTTAAGGCTATTTCAGGGCTATGTGCAGAATTGATGGCATTCACATTAGACTCAGCTGGACTGCGTGTTCTGTGATTATTTGCATAAGTAAAATGTAGTTAAAGTATCGCCAGTGAAGTAATGGTGTCAGTAAGATGTCCCTGCAGGCCGTAACTTTATTGTAGTATTGTATCTGATGATCATCTTAGTCAGAAAACAATGTGGCACCTTCACAATGCTTGTTTAGTCCAACCAGCAGTCCAAATCTCAACATTATTACAAATACTTTTAAATCATTGAAATTATTCCAATAAAAGCACCAAATCTCAACATCTGTGTCTGAACTAGTTTCAGAAGAAATTACCTGAAAGAAGCTGCTGCCCGCTGAGGCCCACAGGCATGATGCCCAGGTTGTTCATGGCCGTGGCCCAGGCTCCATGATCCGTGACTGGGACACTCAGGTGGTTCTGCTCAGCACCCAGACTACCTACACCATCAGCTGCTACACCACACACACATACACACACACACACAGATAATCTGACACATGATGGAGGAAACACAGGAATGTCTTTTTTTCTTTTCTAAAATGTCAGAAAAACATTTCTTACCACTGGCCATCGCAGGTTGTCTCTTCTCGTCTCTGTCTTCAGTCGTCTCATCAGATCCTTCCTCTGGCTGATGAAGGGATGAATGGATGGATCAATGGATCAATGGATAGATGAACAGACCGGTTCATCCAGTCAGTGCCACAGAGTCCACCTGAGGAAGGAAAGAACGGAAGAGTTCAGAAGATTTTAAAATCATAAATAAATCCCTGAGAGCTTTGATGAATCATCGAGCTGACGCACAGGCAGAGAAATGTTGATGTAATTAAGAAGCAACGTTATGATCCAAGCTCAGTTTCCAACTTCAACTCCAAACACACACACACACACACAAACACACACACACACGCACACAGTCACAGTGTGTGCTGTTGGTGGGTTGGTGTCTCACTCATTATCACTTCTCCTCCTCTGTGCTGTTGAGCTGTCATGGAAAAAATCTGAAAACTGACAGCCTGAATGAATCCCTTGTTTCTGTCTGACAGGACAGAACTCAGCTGCGTCCATACAACTGTAGCAGAGGTCACACTGGGTCCAAGTCTCCACCCACAGTGATTGCCCCCTGTACTGATTTGATATTGTGGCCTCAGCTTATGAGGGTCAACGACTGGACAGTTTTAACAAATATGTCCAAAGATGATTTTATCCTCCTCCAAAAAAATGGAAAACTACACTACTAGAATGGCACTCAGTAGAGTACACAGCTCCACCAAGGCCCAACCGTCCCCATTAAAACAATAATGTTACATCTTCTGTCCCTTGGCAACCCGTCTGCCTTGGAGCAGCACTGTCTCTCTTTGTGTGGAAGATTGTCTGCAGGTGTGTCAGGGAGGAGCCACCAGCTCCACCTGATCTTCATAATCAAGACCTTTTCAGATACCCTGCTCAGCCATTTCTACTGTGTTCAAGCTATATCATTTAGGAGTTCTGTGATGCCTCCTGATTTCCGGCTAGGATCAACCTTGTTCCTTCGTCTTTTTCTAGTCTTGTCACCTCTGACTCCAGCCCTGCTAACCCTAACCCTCCAACATTTTAGTTGACTATTTGTCCTAACCCCATAACAAAGGGCTAACCCTAACAAACAAATCAGACCTAATCACTGGTGGTACCTTTCTAAATCTATATTATCTCAGCTGTAGGTAGTACAATCAGATCAATCAGACTGACTGTATCAATAACATCAGTCACATCACTTCCAGTAAAACGTGTTCTTCACTGGTACGATGAGTTTACCATAAATGATCTGATTGGACGAGAGCAGCAGTTGGTAAACAAGTCGCTGCAGGGTGAGAACAGAGTCAACACTGAAGAGACTCACCAAGTCCCCACAAAGACAGAACATGCTCTCTCTCTCTCTCTCACACACACACACACACACACACACACACACACACACACACACACACACACTTCCTGCAGGCAGAATTAGGTCCCTGATGGTACTGAGAGGGATTGTGGATTATGACGAGCCAAGGAAGCTGCTGAGCTTCACTGCAGCTTCACACAAAATCCATGAGTTTATTTTAAGAAACGTCTATCTGGCAAATAAAATTGTTTAGCCATGCTAGCTTAGCATCTGTGGAGACGTTACTGTCAGTTTGTCCTCTACTGGTCCAGACTGAAACATGAGATAAAATGTCCCTTTGTTGATCCCCGTACTAGAAATTCAGAGAAGCACAGAAGGGAACAAACAGTGAGCAAATAATACAATACAAAGAGTAGTAGCATGAGGTAGGAGTTGATGAAAAGAAATATTTTTTAAAAATTAAACAAAAATGCACTCAAATAAATAGATAAAGTAGAAAGGAGATGCTGTTTACACTAGATGGTTCTGTATGCATATGCCTGTATGTCAACTCTGTGATGGATTGTGATGAAATGTGGGTAGGCTATTCATGTTCCCAGGTGACAGGTGCAGGGCTGCTGCAGTTCAGGAGGTAGAGCAGGTCGTCTAGTAATTGGAAGGTCGTTGGTTCGAATCCTGGCTCCCCCTAGCTGCATGTCGAAGTGTTCTTGAGCAAGATACTGAACCCCAGATTGCTCCTGATGAGCAGTTGGCACCTTGCATGACAGCCTCTGCCATCAGTGTATGAATGTGAAAGAATTTGTATGACAAAACTGCTGCTAACTGTAAATGTAAAATACATATCATATAAAGTGATGACGATGATGAAATGCCAAACACAAAATTACATTTATTTTAGTTGTGTATTTTGGTTTCAGTTGATTTCTGTAACAAGTCAACAACAAGTCTCTTCATTGTGGTGAATCTGTCCATTCATGATATTGGAGAGAAAGGTTTTATTTTAAATCAGTTACATGAGCAAGTGATAAAACATGACTGATCTTAAATCATTAACTTAAATAAAAATCATGTTGGGGTAAATCAGGTTTCCTGAGTTTTCTGCTAAGCACACTCTGTCCTGCAGGGAAACAGAGACAGGTTGATTCAGGTATTATGTAAAAATGACAAAATGCTGCGGAGTGTGCGCACACGCACACGCACACGCACACACACAGTATTTATCCAGGTAGTAGTCATATGTTTAATGGGCCACAGCCAACAGTTACTGGAAATCTAAACAGACACAAACACCTCAAGCTGTGTTCAGTCTGCAGTGACTGTCGCTCTCCGTTCAGCTGCTTGCTTCTTCATATCACCCTGTGTGTGTGTGTGTGTGTGTGTGTGTGTGTGTGTGTGTGTGTGTGTGTGTGTGTGTGTGTGTCCATGTGTGTTTGGCAATGTAATGAGCCATCACAGACTTAAAGACTTCCTCATCTGTTCTCTCTCTCTGTTGACTCTACAGGTGTAACAACAGCCAAAGTTTGAAGCTTAGAGACCCTGATTAAAGCCACTGTATCTGTCCATCATCAATCTGTCCATCATCAATCTGTTCTGTTCATCATCAATCTGTTCATCATCAATCTGTCCATCATCAATCTGTCCATCATCAATCTGTCCATCATCAATCTGTTCATCATCAGTCTGTCCATCATCAATCTGTCCATCATCAATCTGTCCATCATCAGTCTGTCCATCATCAATCTGTTCATCATCAATCTGTCCATCATCAATCTGTTCTGTTCATCATCAATCTGTTCATCATCAATCCGTCCATCATCAATCTGTCCATCATCAGTCTGTCCATCATCAATCTGTTCTGTTCATCATCAATCTGTCCATCATCAATCTGTTCTGTTCATCATCAATCTGTTCATCATCAATCTGTCTGTCATCAATCTGTCCATCATCAATCTATCCATCATCAATCTGTTCATCATCAAGCTGTCCATCATCAATCTGTCCATCATCAATCTGTTCTGTTCATCATCAATCTGTTCTGTTCATCATCAATCTGTCCATCATCAATCTGTTCTGTTCATCATCAATCTGTTCATCATCAATCTGTTCATCATCAATCTGTCCATCATCAATCTGTTCTGTTCATCATCAATCTGTCCATCATCAATCTGTCCATCATCAATCTGTTCATCATCAATCTGTTCTGTTCATCATCAATCTGTTCATCATCAATCTGTCCATCATCAATCTGTTCTGTTCATCATCAATCTGTCCATCATCAATCTGTCCATCATCAATCTGTTCATCATCAGTCTGTCCATCATCAATCTGCCCATCATCAATCTGTCCATCATCAGTCTGTCCATCATCAATCTGTCCATCATCAATCTGTCCATCATCAATCTGTTCATCATCAATCTGTCCATCATCAATCCGTCCATCATCAATCTGTCCATCATCAGTCTGTCCATCATCAATCTGTTCATCCATCATCATTCATCTATCATCCACCCTTTTATCCATCGTCCATCCATACATCCATTCGGCCATCTGTCCATCATCGATCCATTCTGTAATCCATCCATCAAATCGTCCATCATCCATCCATCCATCCATCATCCATTCATCCATCCATCATCCATTCATCCATCATCCATCCACTCCATAATCCATCCATCTACTCACCCTTCTGAGAGCTGATTGGATGAGGCCAGACTCAACTGAGTGTTTCTGCTCACTTTCATGTGCCATAAAATATTCACAGCTGAATGCATGTCCTGTTTATTATTCATGAGCTCACTTGACATCTCTGAATCATTCACACACGCGCACACACACACACACGCACACACACACACGTGCACACATACTTGCACACTGAGGAATGTTCATTTGGACACAAACACACTGATAAATGTACAGGACACACACTGGGAGTGCTGGATCTGTTTGGTGCTCTTATAAACACACACACACACACACACACACACACACAACCAACATGCTAATACTGCTGAGGCCAATCAGAGTCTTCTGGTAACAGCATCAGGTCTTGTAAATCTTGTTGGTGTATCCAGTCAGGGAAGGAGAACATCTGAAATGTCAAGTTTTCATTTGTCGCATTACTCTGCATTTATTCAGGAGGTTCTACAGATTTACTTCATTTTGTGTACAGTTACTGCAGTAGTTTAAACAGTTATTTTGCCCCCTAGTGGCCAAACAGCTTACCCTAACCCTAGCCTTAAAGATGCTGTGTTTCTTAGGAAGCTTCTTTAGTTTTATCAGCAGCTGAAAATTCTGCTAAAGCCCTTTAAAAACAGACATGTGTTCCTGATCAAACACTGCTCAGTATGTCCTTTTTTTTTAAAATAACAATAAAAACGTTATGCTTGTTTCAGACACTCAGTTTTCCTGTTCTTTAAAATGTGTTTCAGGAAGTTCCACAATTTCCATCTGCATTAAAAATGTTGATGAAGCATGGCAGCAGTCCCTGATGAAAATCTGAAGACATTTAATCTTCAAAGATGTGAAGTCATCTGATAAATGATTACAGACAGTCAGACACAGGCTCAGAGCAAACGTTCCTGTAAACTCCATCAGATGGTGAAGGTTTCACACGGGCTGAAATGGTTTTATTTCACATCCTGTCTCCAAGTTAATGAGCTCACAATGAGTGCACAGACGCGAACTGTGATGGCAGCGGTGAGCAGATGAATGCTTCGTGTCTTCCTGCTTCATTTCACCTTACAGCCGAGCGAGCATCATACATTTCTGTATTTACAGCTCACAGCTACACATGCAAAGACTAAAAATACAGTTCATGAGGGCAGCAGTATGAGCTTTTCAGAGCTTAAGCCAACACAAGGAATTCAGATGTTGATTTAATTTAAATTTATTAGTTATAAACTGTTGAAAGAAAGAAGAGATTTGAGATTTTCTACACTTTAATTCACATCCAAAAATCACATCTGACCTCATGGATGAACCTGTTAGTTACTGCTGAGGTCACCTAGTCACTTTATGGTCATGTCACATAAATATGTCATCAAAAAGAGAGAAGTAATTCTGATGAAGCTGATAGTATATTTTTTAACACCTGTTTTTGTGGCTCATTTTGACGTTGATTAAAGACGAAGATATATCAGCTACAGACAGTATTTGTTGGTAGGGTGATTATTGTCCAATAAAATTGACCATCAGCAAAAAGACAGAAGGGAAATACATGTCACAAAGTGTCAAAATAGATGTAGGGAAATACGGAAGCCTAGATGTGCCAATACAGATTATAAAATAAATGCTCCTCTGGAAATTTGACACACATCAACACTGTGAAATAAGACGACAATGTTTCCTGATGTTTTAACGTGCATCAGTGCAAGCTGATCACATGTCATCGCATTTAGCATGTTATGTTAACATTTTTTTACAAATGACAGCTTTTCTTGTAGCATACACTTAGCAGGGTAACACACCAACATTACTCCTGTTAGTGTAACATGCTAATGTCATTGCTGGCATGCTCATTTTAGAATGTTTGCATGTGATGACAGCCTGAATCTGAACATGAACTTACTGTAAGGCATTAATAATTAACTTCTCAACACCAAATCAACTACTTGAGTCAGTAAATTACATGTTACCCTTTATTACACTTATCTTTTGATCCTGATCTACAGTGATCAATACAACACAGCTGAAGTTACTGTTTAAACTTAAATCTGTGACAAAAATGTTTCAGGCATGTGAGTGACAGGCGTTAAAATGTTGTAAATTGTGTAATTGTGTCAGATTTATTTTTTCATTTGTGAAGAACAAATGTTCTAGATAAAACAGGGATTTAACTTGTGATCTAACAAACATCCAAAGATCAACACAGCTGTCAGGGTCATTCTGTACAAACCACAGACATCAACACACACACACACACACACACACACACACACACACACACACACACACACACGTGCTGTGCTGTCTACTTCTCACAGTCAGTGTGAGGCCGTTTCATGACTCCTCATGAATATTCATGACAGACTGTATATAGCCGCATCCTCCTGAGGACGCTCTGTATCCATGGAAACAGTCATGAAGTTGGTCCAGCTGATAAACACTGAGCTCCATCATCCAGCTTCATCTATCACTTTATCTATCCTCCATCTCTCGTCTCCTGCCTTCATTCTGCTGCTCCATGGTTCGGATCAATAAATCACCCACTCTCTTCTGTGAAGCTGCTTTTCTTTTTGTCAAGAGCTTCAGATTTGATTTTCTGTGTTAATACTGAAATATATATTCAAGAACAAACCAATATCTGAAAAGGTCATAATGATCCTCAACTGTCCATCAGAAAGTAATTTAACATCTGCTCTTCACTCTGGTGTCAGTTTAATGTTGAGTGGAGGGTGAGGAGGTAAGACAGAGTCAAACGTCCTGAAACATCAGAGTCAACCAACCTGAATCCTCAGAGTCAACTTCCTGAAACCTCAGAGTCAAACATCCTGAAACCTCAGAGTCAAACATCCTGAAACCTCAGAGTCAAATGTCCTGAAACCTCAGAGTCAACTTCCTGAAACCTCAGAGTCAAACATCCTGAAACCTCAGAGTCAAACATCCTGAAACCTCAGAGTCAAATGTCCTGAAACCTCAGAGTCAACCGTCCTGAAACCTCAGAGTCAAACATCCTGAAACCTAAGAGTCAAACATCCTGAAACCTCAGAGTCAAATGTCTTGAAACCTCAGAGTCAACCGTCCTGAAACCTCAGATAAAACATCCTGAAACCTCAGAACTAAACGTCCTGAAACCTTGGAACCAAACGTCCTGAAACCTCAGAGTCAAACGTCCTGAAACCTCAGAGTCAAATGTCCTGAAACCTCAGAGCCAAACGTCCTGAAACCTCAGAACCAAATGTCCTGAAACCTCAGAGTCAAATGTCCTGAAATCTCAGAACCAAACGTCCTGAAACCTCAGAGTCAAATGTCCTGAAACCTCAGAGTCAAATGTCCTGAAATCTCAGAACCAAACGTCCTGAAACCTCAGAGTCAAATGTCCTGAAACCTCAGAGTCAAATGTCCTAAAACCTCATAACCAAACATCCTGAAACCTCAGAGTCAAATGTCCTGAAACCTCAGAGTCAAACTTCCTGAAATCTCAGAACTAAACGTCCTGAAACCTCAGAACCAAACGTCCTAAAACCTCAGAACCAAACGTCCTGAAACCTCACAGCCAACGGTCCTGAAACCTCAGAACCAAACGTCCTGAAACCTCAGAGTCAAACTTCCTGAAACCTCAGAGTCAAACTTCATGAAACCTCAGAGTCAAACTTCATGAAACCTCAGAGTCAAGTGCCCTGAAACCTCAGAACCAAACTGCCTGAAACCTCAGAGCCAACGGTCCTGAAACCTCACAGCCAACAGTCCTGAAAGCTCAGAACCAAACATCCTGAAACCTCAGAATCAAACGTCCTGAAACCTCAGAGTCAAATGTCCTAAAACCTCACAGCCAACGGTCCTGAAACCTCAGATTCAAACGTCCTGAAACCTCAGAGCCAAACTTCCTGAAACCTCAGAACCAAACATCCTGAAACCTCAGACTCAAACGTCCTGAAACCTCAGAGTCAAATGTCCTAAAACCTCACAGCCAACGGTCCTGAATCCTCAGAGTCAATCGTCCTGAAACCTCAGAGCCAAACTTCCTGAAACCTCAGAACCAAACATCCTGAAACCTCAGACTCAAACATCCTGAAACCTCAGAACCAAACATCCTGAAACCTCAGAGTCAAACGCCCTGAAACCTCAGAACTAAACGTCCTGAGACCTCAGAACCAAACTGCCTGAAACCTCAGAGCCAACATTCCTGAAACCTCACAGCCAACAGTCCTGAAACCTCAGAACCAAACGTCCTGAAACCTCAGTCAACTGTCCTGAAACCTCACAGCCAAACTTCTTGAAACCTCAGAACCAAACGCCCTGAAACCTCAGAGTCAAACGCCCTGAAACCTCAGAACTAAACGTCCTGAGACCTCAGAACCAAACTGCCTGAAACCTCAGAGTCAACCGTCCTGAAACCTCACAGCCAACGGTCCTGAAACCTCATAACCAAACATCCTGAAACCTCAGAACCAAACGTCCTGAAACCTCAGAGTCAAACTTCCTGAAATCTCAGAACTAAAAGTCCTGAAACCTCAGAGCCAAACTTCTTGAAACCTCAGAACTAAACGTCCTGAGACCTCAGAGTCAAGCGCCCTGAAACCTCAGAACGAAACTGCCTGAAACCTCAGAGCCAACACTCCTGAAACCTCACAGCCAACAGTCCTGAAACCTCAGAACGAAACTGCCTGAAACCTCAGAGCCAACAGTCCTGAAACCTCAGAACCAACACTGCCTGAAACCTCAGAGCCAACAGTCCTGAAACCTCAGAACCAAACGTCCTGAAACCTCAGACTCTGTAAAATATGTCGCAGTAAAAGTGGCATGAATCACTCAGAGATCCAACAGAAACACAACGGAGTCGGGTTTGTCCCATCGATTATCCTCCGATACAGTTTGTATTTTTTAATGCTGTCTTGTGTTTCTCTCTCTTGAAGATTGAACCTAACCAAACCTAAACCAAAGTACTATCAGATTAAAAACATTGTATTTTGGTGTTTAGTTCTGACGAGTCTTTAAATAATTTTTCACAACCACCTTTAATATAAAATAAATCAGTGGACAGCAATGACGTCTCTGGTTTGAATCACTTCTCTGTTAGTGTATTGATCTCAGAGTTTACAGACTGTGATGTATGGACGGAGTGCAGCCTGTCGTCTCCAGTGTGACTGAGAATCTCTCTTTACCCTTCAGCTGAGAGACAGGGTCACGGCCCAGATATCAGTCAGCGCTGCTGCAGCAAATTACTTCTAATAAAGCCTTTAGAGCAGCACCATTAACCAGAGAGAGACAAGCTGCAGCCCAGCCAGCAAATACAATCAAATCATTGTCACAGAAACAGGCCACTTTAAAGCCATAATGACCACTGAGAGAAAGGAAACGTTTCACATTTAACATTCAAAGAAGCATCACGATTTAACTGTTGAAACAGGAAACAGCTCGGCTGCTTTCAGTGAGTCTCTGCTAGAAAACACATCAGTCAGACAAAAGCTGCTGCTGTGTTTGGTCACATTAATGTTTAAACAAATAGTCCATTAATCAGTCGAAAGACAGAAAATAATCTACAATGACTCTGATGAGCTGGGACAGGGAAGAAGGCTACACAGCACATTTGCAGTGTTAAGAGTTATTTTAACTCTTGTTAGGTTTAATTCAAGTCCGAAAAGAGATATTTCTCAAAAACAGGTGGTATTGTTCCAGGAAGTCAAACTCCACACGGTTGATGTTCACATATAGTTCGGGTTGAGCTTGTGTGCAGAGTTCAATCAACATATCAGACTTGCATTGTTTGACAGTTAAACTCTCCTGAGACTCTGGAAAAAACATCTGTGATAGAAACTTGCTGTGAGTCTTTAATAAATCTAAAGATGAGTCAGTTTGTTTGTACAGTAATGAAAGCTGTTAGTCTGGTTTCAGTCGTCACCCTCACACTGATTCACTTGGATCAGTATTAGGTGGGAGTGGTTTCACTGTTAGTAACAGTGATAAAGTGGGTTTAATGAGTTAAATGTTACGTCCTCTGTCGTGTTAATGTGCTGGTGACTCTATTTACTGTTAAAAATATACTGATGTGTTAACATCTGACATCTTGTTTCATTTTATTTTGGATTATTTTACAACCTCTTCTCAGTGACAGTGTTTGTTTTCTGTTCTTGTGTTTCCTCCACAGTCATTATCTCTTCATCAGGTTACTGCCCTGGAGAAACACTCATAATTTGCTGCTGGTTAAAATTAGCAGTGAAGGCAGCAGCAGCAGCAGCATCAGCATCAGAGGGACAAGCAGCGGTAATGAGAGTCTGCTGCAGAGGACAGAGCCACAAATCTGAGGCCCGAGACAAAACACTCATTTTCAATTTATTACTGTGTCATCAGCTGATGAGCGGCTGCTGCTGCTGCTCCTGAGAGGGTCCTGAAATCAACTAGTTCAGGTTTAACTGGTTTAGATTTATCTGATTCAGGCTTATCTGGTTCAAATTTATCTGGTCCAGGTTTATCTGGTTCAGGTTTATCTGGTTCAGGTTTATCTGGTTAGGGTTAACTGGTTAATGTTTATCTGGTTCACATTTATCTGGTTCAGGTTTATCTGGTTAGGGTTAACTCATGTGTTCAATCTCTGTCCTCTGTACCTTCAGGTAACAGAAGCGTTAAACTCTGCTGCCTGTCAGATGAACCTTAATGAGCAGACAGATAATGTTGAGTTTGTGTCTGAGAAAAAACACTCAGAGCTCTTCATGCATCTCACTTACAATCCTGCTGCTCTTTAGTCTGTGAATCAATCCACCGAGGATTGTTTCATATTCAAGAAATGCTATTAGTGAGGCTGTGGCTCCACTTTCAAATCCATTTAATCCACTTAGGACCTGACAGGCAGGGGGCTGCAGGAGGGAGGCTGGAGGGAGGCAGGGGGAGGCAATGGAGACAGAGAGTCAATACAGTCGTCAGTTTAGAAAAAAAAGAAATGAATGAAGCCGGAGGTGAAAGAGGAGCTGCTGGATGAAAACATGGTGATCATGGACCAACAGACAATATGTCCATAACATGACCTCCATCGGAGGATGACAATGATGATGATGATGATAATGATGATCTTCTCTTTATTTATCAGAAATAAACCTGTGAGTGAGCTCATCAGGTTAACTAACGCGACGCAACACCTTCATCAACAACTAAGACTGCAGATAATAACAACCACCTCAGAGCTAACGAGTTAACAAGCTACACTCTGAAAATATAAAGCCTGTCTGACACTCACCTGGTCGCTACAGTACGAACTCTACAGCTGTTAGCTTTTCTTTAGCCACAATAACATCACGGTAAAATATTCTGCTGAAGTCATATTGATCAATAAAATGTGAATTATTCATATAAAGATTTTAACAGGGAGTATTTATTATTCCACAGAGACAGTATCACACATCATCTCACACACACACACAGGGTGTAAAATGTCACAGGTTCTGTGTGTGTGTGTGTGTGTGTGTGTGTGTGTGTGTGTGTGTGTGTGTGTGTGTGTGTTTGTATGTCAGAGCCTCCAGCAGGCGACAGCGCTGAGTCACAGAGGATGACCAGATGGTGAGAGAGAGACAGAGAGAGAGGAGGAGGAGGAGGATGGTGGGGATGGGGGGTGGTGGGGAGGAGGATGGTGGGGGGAGGATGGTGGGGGAGGAGGATGGTGGGGGGGAGGAGGATGGTGGGGGGGAGGAGGATGGTGGGGGGGGGGGGGATGGTGGGGGGAGGAGGATGGTGGGGGAGGAGGATGGTGGGGAGGAGGATGGTGGGGGGGGAGGATGGTGGGGGGGAGGAGGATGGTGGGGGAGGAGGATGGTGGGGGGGGGAGGATGGTGGGGAGGAGGATGGTGGGGGGAGGAGGATGGTGGGGAGGAGGATGGTGGGGAGGAGGAGGATGGTGGGGAGGAGGATGGTGGGGAGGAGGATGGTGGGGAGGAGGATGGTGGGGGGAGGAGGATGGTGGGGGAGGAGGATGGTGGGGAGGAGGATGGTGGGGAGGAGGATGACAGAAGCTGCAGAGTGTTTGTAGCTAACATTCGTCCAGCCGTGACTCCTCTCTGCATTTTAAACAGCTTCACTGCTGCTCACAGACCAGGACTGACTCACTATCATCACACACACAGAAACACTAATGATAATAAAATGAAGGACGTCTTGTTAACAACCGTCCTGGTTGACACATGAATCTAAACCACATCAAAAGGTTTTCTGTTAAATTATCACAAATGTTAATGAAATTCTGAATGAGGTTCTCTTACTTCTGGATCAGAACCTGACGTCACGTGTGTTTCTGTGATCTCAGGTGTTTCCAAACGTGTCCATGAATGTGTCCATGAGTGGGTCTGTGAATGTGTCCATGAGTGTGTCCATGAATGTGTCCATGAGTGTGTCCATGAGTGTGTCCATGAGTGTGTCCATGAGTGTGTCCGTGAGTGTGTCCATGAGTGGGTCTGTGAATGTGTCCATGAGTGTGTCCATGAACGTGTCCATGAATGTGTCCATGAGTGTGTCCGTGAGTGTGTCCATGAGTGTGTCCGTGAATGTGTCCATGAGTGTGTCCATGAATGTGTCCATGAGTGTGTCCATGAGTGTGTCCATGAGTGTGTCCATGAGTGTCTGTGAATGTGTCCGTGAGTGTGTCCATGAGTGTCCATGAGTGTGTCTGTGAATGTCTCTGTGAATGTCTCCATGAATGTCTCCATGAATGTCTCCATGAATGTCTCCATGAATGTGTCCATGAACGTGTCCATAAATGTGTCCATGACTGTGTCCATGAGTGTGTCCATGAGTGTGTCTGTGAATGTGTCCATGAGTGTGTCCATGAGTGTGTCTGTGAATGTGTCCATGAGTGTGTCCATGAGTGGGTCTGTGAATGTGTCCATGAGTGTGTCCATGAGTGTCCGTGAATGTCCCTGTGATTGTGTCAATGAATGTGTCCACAAATGTACTCATTATTATTGACCAGGTGAGTGTTGGGGTACATTCATGTTGCTGTGTGTAGGTCGTTAGCTCCAAAGTCACCGATCACCTGTCCTGTCCTCTCCTGCAGTAAGTGTCCACAAATATTTGGCCACCGTATATATGAGCGTGTTAGTGTAGAGCAGCTGCTAAATGAGACAATTTGATTTAAATGAATAAATAAAGAAGTAACGATGACAGAATCAGGAAATTAATGGACTCCAGTGTGTGTGTGTGTGTGTGTGTGTGTTGTATTATACTCATGTTAAATGGGCTGATTGACAGAAGCAGCGGGCTGCGGCGGCTCCGTCTGTTCCCGTCTCTTCTAATTACAATCAGAGAAAACTCAAAGTGGCAGAACTCATCGGTCCCTCGTCTGAGCTTCATAACTGCAGTCAGAGTCGATACTGAGGCCACGATGAAGGCGAGGAAGACTCTGATGGGTTTGGATCAGACCGACCAACACGTGAAATATTATTCTACAGCTCAGATAATTTAATCTGAGTGTTTTTACATCTAAAAATCTGTAAAATGCCAGCAGAAGAATCCTCAACACAGAGCGACAGCCTTATTTTAAGGCTGGAGGAATGAAACTAAGTACATTACTCAAGTACTATAAATCTGAGGTACTTGAACTTTACTTAATTTTTTTCTTTTCATGCTGCTTCATACTATCACTCCACTACATTTATCTTACAGCTTTAGGTTAGTTATTTTTCACAGAAACACATGAAGACTTTTAAAAAATCTGATGTTCAACCCATTAGTACAGCACAGCTGAAAACCATTAATCAGCGACTGATCATCTATAGTGATAATCAATGGATTCGTGTCGAAAGTAATCAGCAGATGAATCCAGAATCAAAATAATCATTACAATCAGTCGCTTACAAATTAGTTCACAATGAGCTCCCCCTCCACAACTACAAGGGTAAAATCTGCTTTTACATGAATGACTGAGTCACAATCATCTGATGACATCAGAGAGAAGAGTTCAGGCCTGCATGGACGTCCTGACGACTTTCACTTCTCACTACTTCAACTAAATTTTACTGTAACTTTTACAGTGCAGGACTTTTACTGTAACAGAGTATTGTTACAGTAGTAAAAGCACTTTTACTGCAGTAAATGATGTGGACACTGAGTGCTGAACAACTGTTTAAAGTCTGATATCTTCTCAGGAACAACACTGGCCTCATAAACAGTGTCGCTGTTAACAGACGGAGGACATCTGCCATGTTAGAATCAAATCCTGCTTTAACATGATTTAACACGATGTAGCCAATCAGAGAGACAAACAACATCCAGACGAGTCACAACGAGAAGCAGCCGGAGATGGAGAATAGGTGACAGATGACATCACACAGGGTTCAACAGAACAAGGGTAACAGACTCATCACAGACGGAGGTCAGATGCTCTATTGTAGTCAACTGGACTTGTTTCAGTTTGTTGAAGACGTCTCCTCTCTCATCCAAGAGACTTCTTCACTTCTAACTAACTGGAGGAGCTGCAGGCTTTAAACTCTGTATGGGAGTGTCCTTACATGATATAGGAGTGTCCTTACAGAGTGTGGGAGTGTCCTGACATAGTGTGGGAGTGTCCTTACAGAGTGTGGGAGTGTCCTGACATAGTGTGGGAGTGTCATTACATAGGATGGGAGTGTCCTTACAGAGTGTGGGAGTGTCTCTACACTTTACACTCTTTGAGCAGTGTGTGTGTGTATGTACACACACACACACACACACACACAAATCTAATGAGGATTCCAGATGTGTGAGAGAGAGGGAGTGTGTGTGTGTGTGTGTGTGTGTGTGTGTGTGTGTGTGTGTGTGTGTACATACACACACACACTGCTCATTCATTATACTCCTTTCTTAAATAAAGTACAAGCAGAGAACTGTCACATCTGTATAGGTCTGAATATGAGACTGTGTAAAACAGATTTAACAGCAGTAAATATGTCACATCATAAGTCCCGCCCCCTCAGCTGTGACCAATGGGACCTTACTTCAAAAACATGATGTGATCAATAGTCAATGTGGAGAGACTAATCACACAAATGGTTGTTGTATTTAAAGTCAAACCTCATGTAGGTTTGTGTTAAAGCTCAGTGAACTACATCGTCTCATCAACAAACGGCACCAGAACCAACATGGAGCCAACTGGGTCAGAAAAGGTCCTGAACAAGATGAACATAACAATAAATCTGCTCATATTGACAACTGCAATCTGTGAAAGGAGAGCTGGTTCTGGTTCAGTTCTGTGAACTGCTGATATACAAGATGACTCCAAGTTTTCATTGAGCGTTAAACAAGACCACGTCATGTGACTGTTGGCTGTGGAGGAAGTCACCTCCCTGTGCGTTCAGAGGTTGATGGTGGAGGTCTGCAGCCTGAATCCATCTGTCACAAAACCACATCCAGTGCTCTTGATTTGACTTTCAGATTGTGTTTGTGAAACTAAATAAACACACACTGATCTCTGCTTCATCACAATGACAGGTTTACTGCTGAACAATCGACCGAGTGAAGAGAAAACACAGCAGGAGCTTATTTCTCTTCACCGCCAACACAACAACGCACTGTGTCGCCTGAAAACACCAGTTTATTTAGCTGCTGCATACACACACACACAAACAACTAGAGCTATTCTGAGCTCAAAGCTGCTGCAGCTCTTCAATATACATACAGTACGTACACTCATACATATTTATGATACACACAGAACTACACTAACAGATCACACACGCACACACACACACGCACACACACACACGAAGCTGAGAGGAGCCGGTCTAATATTCACACACATGGCTAGGTCTTCAGAGATGTGTGTGTGATGTTTAATGGAGGCAGTGTAGTGTAGAGGCGTTTATTCAAAGAGCAAAAGAAACTTCTCATCTGATTCACACCAGCAATTAAAGAGCAGCCAGAGGGCGAGCGAGGCAAAGAGACACTGCAGACAAGAGAGAGAGAGCATTGCATTGAATGCAGAGGCGATAAGACTTCCTGTTATTATAAATCCTCCTCTTCCTCCTGTCTGCAGATCGACTGTTGTCACATCGTCTCTTTATTCAGCTCAGCTCAGTTTGTCAGACAGGAGACAGAATGTGATCAAAGAGGTGGAGAGAGGTGGAGGTGGAGATGGAGAGGCTTCGTTTCATCACAAAGAGAGAAATCAGATCAGCTTACTGTAACAACAACAGGCTGATATTCACCAGCTACAATACTACATATGTCTGTGTCACATTCAGGTGTTTAACTCACCCGAGGGCTGAGCAGCTCATTCATAACCGCATCAGTACAGAATATACAGACACTCAGTCACAGCGCCCTCTAGTGGCTGTATGATCAATGTCATGCTAACATGATACAGACACCATGACAGAGCTCTGACGTCAGTGACCATCTGCACAGTGAGGTTTACATTAATACGACCATGCTGATCTCAGAGTTACTGCACCAAACTGAGGCAAAGGGAAACACAAAGCTTATCTGGGAACAGATTAAGAATGTTATGGGAATTGGCCACAGGCTTAGAAACCAGTCAGAGCTGAACCTGAACGCTAAATTAATGCAAGATCCAGCACAAATTGCTGTAGCCATTAACAAATATTTCATCAACTCTGTGGCTGAAATCACATAGAATTTCCCTCGAACAACTATAAATATTCTTAAAGTAGATGAAAGCAAGCCTTCCTTCCACATTAAACCCATCTCTGAACTCAAAACCCAAGCATTTATTAATTCTCTATCAAAGGATATCTATGGTATGGATTGTAAAATGCTTAAATCTCTCAAAGAACACTTAGCCTACCCCATCACACTAACTATCAACCAGTCAGTACTACGGGGGATTTTCCCGACTACCTGGAAGACCGCAATTGTAACTCCAATATTTAAGTCAGATAACCCACTGAACATTTGTAACTACCACCAAATCAGTATCCTATCTGTGATCTCCAAGGTTGATGAGAAGTGTCTCTCCTTCCTAAATAATGCTCCATTTACTCTCCATCCAATGCAGTTCGGCTTCAGCGCCCATCACTCCGCTGAAAAAGCTAGCTGCTTCTTCTTAGAGAAGGTCCGAGCAGTGGTCGACAAGGGGTGTGTGGTTGGCGCTGTGTTTTCAGACCTTCGTAAGACTTTGGATACAGTCAATCATCACATCCTAATCGCCAAACTGTCTGCTTTTAACTTCGCCCCACTGACACTCAAATGGATTGAGTCATACTTAAATGGTAGAAGTCAACATGTTTCTGTGAACAATCATCGTTCACCAACGCTCAACCTATGCACTGGTGTACCACAAGGATCAACACTTGGCCCGCTTCTGTTTAGTTTATATATTAATGATCTGCCATCGGTTTGCCCGGAAATCAATACACTAATGTATGCAGACGACAGTAGTATATGTGCATGCCAGTACAAAACATCTGGCTGCTGGCAAACTCACCACAGCGATGGATCAAATCACTAACTGGCTAAATCGCTCCTGCCTCCAACTTAATCTCAATAAAACTGTAGGAATGTTCTTCACAAAAAGTCAATGTAACATTGTCTCGAATATCACAATCCCTGGTAAAATCATCAGCATTGTGCCACAATTCAAATATCTGGGCATTACCATCGACTCCAATCTCTCTTTTAAGGCACACATTAAAAAGGTGTGCAATAGGGTCAAGTTTAACTTGGTCAATTTTAAATATATCAGAAATGCATTAACTTTTAATGCTGCAAAACTGTTTATGGATGCCATGATCACGTCACATCTCACATACTGTTTGACAAGCTGGGGACAAACTAACAGCTTGTCATTACAACCATTAGCAACCCTCTACAAAAAAAACATCAAAGTATTGGATCAAAAGCCGAACAGTTCACATCACTGCATCATTTAAAAAAAAACATACACTGCTGCGCTGGGAAGATATAATCAAATGTAAAGACATCTGCCTGGTCTTCAAAATCCTGCATAGCATCGCTCCTCCCCCTCTCAACTCATTTATAATCCAATGTATCAGCAGGCTTATCACTATTCGGTCAATTATCATTCTCAGTTAGAGCAATACAAAACTGGAATTCACTGCCCGCCATTATCAAAGACATAGATACATACCCCACCTTCACCAAACACCTCAAAACATGGCTATCGGATAACTACAACTGCAAACATTAACCCCCACCAAACGTGGTATGTGACGTAGTCATTATTTGTTGACGCTCCATGCCATGTATGTACCTTTTTTTTTATCCTTCACATTTGTTCTTTTTATCCCTTGCATTCTCCTTGTAATGTAAGCTACTCACATTGAAATTCTTTTATGTAAGGTATCCTAGATTGCCTATTCTGATAACCGACCGGGGATTACTGCTCCTTTGACTGTAAAGTTTATTGAAGGGGACTGTCCATGTCAAATAAATAAAGAAACTAAAAACAAAAAAAAAACTCCTACATTTATCATCAGTGAATTCATTTTCAAAAACAAGAAAAAAATAAAATACTGCATACCGCCTTAAATCACTGCACTAACCCTGACCCCATCAGGAGGAATCCAACCTCAACAGCCCGAAGCTCGTCCGAAGCATCCAGTCCTTTAAATCCACACTGACTGTGACCTGCAGTCAGCCATCAAGGACCAGCTGTGTGTGAGCAGAAAAACTGTCTCCATCAGACTGACGTCCGAAGATTAATGGACAACAGCAGTCTGCATGGAAACAGACGGAAAGAGGAAGACATGACTTTTATTCAAGGGTTTGTTTCCTCAGTGATTGTAGCAGATGAATCAGTGAAAGCAGAGTTCACAGTGACACGGAGGTTTGAATTATTTTGAAACTTTTAAATATTATTATGACAGTTAACTAGTTAACATGATAAACATGAGATCAGTGTGTCTGCGAGAGCCGCTATATGCTGCTGCAGCCTCAGTGTTTCATCTCTGAAGACATTTTGCCTCAGTGTCTGAGCTCTGAGACATTTTTCCAGAGGCGAGACACATGTCGCGGAGTCCTGACAGTTTGCTAACATGCTCAATGTTTTCTGCACCAACACATTCATGGATGATAGCTGTCGTCTCTCCTGCTTCCATAAAGTATTCAAACTGCTGGAGGACAGATTTGAAGCCTCTCAGGCCGTCTGAAGATCAGCTGTGTCACTGACTGGATGTGTGTCCACATTTATACAGTATGTGAGGGGGAGGGGTGGACGATGAGACCACAGAGGACACACGTCAAGGTCGAACCACACAGGACTGAATTATTCACCAGCAGGAGAACAGAAACCTGCAGCTGCCTCCTCCCTGCAGTACAATCCTGTTTCCAACAGACCTCCTTTAATCACTGTAGAAATGTCTCTTTCTGTCTTTATCAATGTGAGGAGGAAATGTTTGAATTTATGAAACGATGGTCAGTTCAGGCTGCTCTGTGTCTCAGTTAAATGTTAAAAAAGCGACTCGAGACACGACGTGTAGATTTAATCTGTTAGCCACATCAAACAAATTGCTGCCGTTACCTGAATCTAATAAACTTTGACCTACTTGTACTTTTCTGATACTTTAACTACAAGAAGCTGAGAATACTACGGTACTTGTACTGCTCATACTGTAACTACATGAAGCTGAGAATGCAGTACTTCTGTACTAATACTTGAGGAGGATTTTGTATGCAGGACTTTTGTACTTTGTACTTTGTTGTACTGATATGTCTTTGATGTCTGTGTTCAGTGGCACTAACACTAACTTTCCACAGTACTGAGCCGCACATTGAACTCAAAAGCTGCCCTGGCAGCATCGATCTGTTTTTCTTCAGGTTTTATGCAGGCAGGAAGTGATGTCAGATTTTCCCTCAGCTGGATGGCAGCAGCAGCACCAGCAGGTCCAGACATGAACTCACCAACCACAGGATGAGACACACAGCGCTGAGAGGTGAAACGATCGACTCACTGAAGCTTCACAATCCTCAACATCAGTTGATTTCCCACTCACACCGTGCCATGCCGTGCGCTGTTAGATGTTCATGGGCAGTCGCACAGGAAAATTTCCATCTGATCAGATCCTCCATATTTGCATCCTCTTCCTTTTTGATGGGACCTGTTAGCTTTAGCCTCAGCCTGTTAGCATCACATCATGTAACCATCAGGTGCATATTAAAGATCCTTTCAGGAGATTCTTGTTTTAAATCCAGTCACTTAAAAGTGTTAAAAAGTTGGCCAGAGAAAACATTTTCAACTAACTCATGAAATGGAAGATGATAAAATCTGTCCGAATCAGTCGTCACTGCAGAAGCTAAAAATGAGAAGCTGCTTTTGTTTACTTCAGAAAGTAATCCAGGAGCAGATATTTAAACAGTTGACTGTGATAATAACGATAAAACTGAATGTGTCAGTTTCATTGTGTCTTCATTTTAATTGTTACAGAAAAGTAAGTGATTTAAAATGTAGGAACCATCAGCGAACAGCAGACGTGTTTTTGTTTCTTTGCCATTTTTAGCTTTGAGCCGGTTCATGATGCATTCTCTCTTAAAGCTGACGATCAATATAAGTCAGCCGATCTGACTCAGCACTTCCTGTTCAACCTGAACACATCTTCAGATTTCATCTGATCAGATCCTCCATGTTCACACCTTGTGTCTTCTTCCTCGTTATTTTATTTTCCACATGAGGATGATTTGTTTCATCCAATCAGAGCTCAGCTCTTCTAACAATTCTGTTTCTGCCACAACGAGTCAGCGCTGCTTCCTCTGCACTCGGCTCCAATTGTGTTTTTCTTACTTCTCTTTCTGTTTTTCTGCCCCTCTCTCCTTTTTCTCTCTCTTTTCTCGCCTTCCTGCCGACCAGTCACAGTGATGAAGTGGCCAGTGAGCAGCCGTCTCTGCCCGTAATCACCACGGTAACTCATGGCAGCGCCGCGGTGCCGGCAACACGCCATCCATCACCGCCTCTGCTGCTGCAGCAAACTGATACATCAAGATGTAAATTCAGGCCCTGCTGCTCCTCCACTGTCTCCTCAGGAGAAGGAGAGATGAGGAGATGGTGGGGAAGGAGAGGGGATGAGAGGAGAGGAGAGGAGAAGAGAGGAGAGGAGAGGAGAGGAGAGGAGAGGAGAGGAGAGGAGGAGAGGAGACAGGAGAGGAGAGAGAGAGAGGAGAGGAGAGGAGATGAGAGAGAGAGGAGAGGAGAGGAGAGGAGGAGAGAGGAGAGGAGAAGAGGAGAGGAAAGGAGACAGGAGAGGAGAGAGAGAGAGGAGGAGAGGAGAGGAGAGGAGAGAGAAGGAAAGGAGACAGGAGAGGAGAGGAGAGGAGACAGGTTTTAGTTTTTTTTTTTACAAAATGTCCAGACGAGGACACTGAACAAATAAATGTGCCAAAGTCTCAGCCTGTGAACCAAACACACATCCGTCCCCCAGCTCAGGATCAAGGTGCACTCTGTATCTGTGTGTAGCTATCGCACCGTGCACAATCCTCCACTGCAGGTCTGCTGTCCGTTTTTCAGTCCACTCAGTCCACCTCGACTCCTCAGTCCCTGCCAGAGACTGCACGTTTAGGGTCTTGACGCTGACGTGATAAAGTGTTTTTTTCCCCGACAGCCTGAAACTTGTCCAGGTGAGGAGTCTCGAACGACAGCAGCTGATCTTCCCCCTCCTGCCACTCCCCCACAGCTGGGGTGATGAACAGCGAAGGGAAGCTGTACTCACCCTCCTCACTCCACTGATCACACAGCGTACGATCTTCCGCAGTCTCTCTCAGGTGTCGAGGCAGGGCAGCACAGACTTCCTCCACCACTTTCTTGATCAGCCTGATAGAGGTGATGTTACTTCATTTCCTCAGATTGTCCACAGATGTTGCTGTCATCTTCATCAGGTGGCCCAGTTTGGTGCAGCCAGCTCCTCTGACATTGGCTCGCAGGCTGGCAGACTGCAGAGTTTGGGTGTTAATAAAGCCGTTGAAGAACAGAGGTTCCTCAAACAGCCACAGCCCCGGAGTCTCTGCAGTGTCACACTTGATCCTGAAAATCTGCCAAGCCTGCAGAACCGAGGTGTAGAAAGGCACCAATCCACTGAGGTCTACATTCTCAGGTTGTAGTAGGAACAGGTGATTGTCATAGTTCAGCCGTCCAGCTCTTCTTAGCAGCCAACGAGCAGTATCGCACCAGCTCGGGACACAGTCGCTGAAGGAGTTTTTGTGCAGTTCTCAATCTGAGGGAGGCGATCTTAGACTGGACGCTGATCAGTCCCTGTCCCCCTTCAGCCACAGGTAGGTAGAGGGCAGATGCTCAGACCCAGTGTTTTCCAGACCTGAAGAAGTCCAGGATGGCTCTTTGAATGTCCTCTATCAGGCCTCTCGGTGGTGTTAGTGCTGTTAGTTTGTGCCAGAGGGTCGAGGCAACCAAATTATTGGCAACCAGAACTCTTCCCCTATATGACAACTGAGGTAGCAACCATTTCCATTTAGACAACCGAGCGCACACTTTCTCCTTCACTCCCTCCCAATTCTTTTTCTGGAAGCTCTCTGTGCCCAAAAAAACTCCCAACACCTTCAATCCCTCTTTCCCCGATTCGAGTCCTCCAGGCAGACCTGGCATTACATGATTATTTTCGTATCCAACCCACAAGGCTTTGCTTTTTGCCCAATTTACCCGTGCAGACGATGCCTTTTCATATAGGCACAGGGTGTCTTTCAAAGTCTGAATATCACCCTGGTGAGAGACAAAAATTTTGACATCGTCTGCATAGGCAGGCAGGGCAGGAAAGCCACGATCGGGCTTAAAAGTGCCAGTCACTGAGAGACCACTGAGTCGATCTCTCAGTCTACACAGCAAGGGTTCAATGGCCAAGCTGTATAGCTGGCCTGAGATAGGACAACCCTGTCTGATTCCACGGCTTACCGGGATTGGCCGACTCAGCCCTGCCCCCACCTTCACCATACAATGTGCATCCCTGTACAACAAATTCACCCAAGCCAAAAAACCATCACCAATGCCAAACGCCTTAAGTGCAGCAATCAAATAAGAGCGATCTACCCTGTTGAACGCTTTCTCCTGGTCCAAAGAGACAATGCCAACGCTGACATTGTCACATTTACACACGTCTATTTCATCACCAATGAGAAAAATGCTGTCCTATCCGGAATAAAATAAGTCTGATCGGGATGTACAATTACTTCCAGGATGTCTTTGAGTCTGTTTGATAAGGCTCTGGAAAGCACCTTATAGTCCGACAAAGGAGGGCCACAGGCCTCCAGTGTTTGAGTAAGCAGTAATCCTTTCTTCGGCAGCAGGGAAAGCACTGCTCGCTGACAGGAAACAGGGAGAGATCCTGTTCTGAAACACTCCAATAGAACACTGTGCAGGTCAGGTCCAACGATATTCCAAAAATGTTTTAAAAAGTCAGTGGAAAGATCGTCGATCCCTGGTGCCCGTCCTGATGCCATCTGGTTGACAGCAACCGTCAGCTCCTCTAAAGTCAGGTCGAGATCCAGAGCAGCTTTCTCTCCTTCATTGAGCTGTGGAAGCCCCTCCAGGAGCTCCTCACTGCCTTCCATGCTGCACTGTTCTTCCCAAAGAGATTGGTGTAGAAGTCCATTGCATGGCTCCTCATCTCACTTGGGCTGGTGGTCACTCTGCCTCCTGGCAGCTCAAGGCAGGTCATCTGTTTTCTCTGTGCCACCGACCTCTCCAGGTTGAAAAAGAAACAGGTCGGGGCGTCCATGTCCTTCAACTGAAGGAAACAAGACCTTACCAGAGCCCCCTTCACTCTCTCCTGCAGGAAGGAGCTCAAAGCCAACCTCTTCTCCTTCAGCAGATGACCTTTATTTGGATCTGAGTCCCCCTGTAACTCCTCTTCCATGCTCTTTATGCTCGCTTCGAGTTCCTGAACCGTTGCTTTTATCTTAGCAGTTGAATGGGAGGTGTACTGCTGACAAAAGACACAAATCTGTACCTTACCCACCTCCCACCACAGCTTCAGAGAACTGAAGTTTGCTATCTGAAGCTTCCACTTTATCCACAAACACTGAAAATGCTGTCAAAATGTGGTGTCCTGCAGGAGCTTGTTATTAAATAGCCAGTAGGATTTAACTCTATCCAGAAACTGATTTATTTCTTCCAGTGAGTAGAGATCTGTTGTCCTAGTGGATGTTTCACCTACTGAGATTGTGTCTGACTCAGAGTCATACTCCATATCATCTGTTTCCCTGACACCTGGCTGCTGAACACACCCAGTCCTTCTCCAGTGATCTCACTGTTTTGTGTGTCTGTAACACTTGTGGATGTTTCTTCTTCAACCTGTTCAACCTGAGCTTCAGCTGCTGCACACTGAGGGCTGCTCAGATCTTCTGCAGCCACATCAGACTGCTGCCTCTCAGGTTGGCTCTCAGGCTGCCTCTCTTCCTCCCTGTCTTCATTGCTTTTGAACAGCGCACCAGTAGCGCCAGCCGCGCCCACAACACCATCATCAGCACTGGCTTCGGGTTAGGGTTACCAGCAGCCGCGGCGCCCCCGGCACCGCCACCGGCCGCGGACCTGGCGCCACCATCGCCGCCGCCAGCAGGAGCCGCGGCTGCCGCCCTACCGCATCACTGCCGCCCTACCGCATCACTGCCGTGAGCTGCCACCTGCTGTTTGTGCGGACAGGTGTACCCCTTATGACCCACATCACCACATTCAAAACACTTGATCTGTCCCGAGCTGGCGTACACCATGTAGGAACCGTCATCATGTTTCACTCTGAAGGACACCTCCAGTGTCGGCGAGCCATGAACACCTGCCACCTCAGAGACTGGACATGTTTCAGTTTGGGGTCCTTACACCCCAGACTCACTGTTCTGAAGCCGCTGGCAAACTTCCCAAACCTCCGCAGCTCATTCTCCAGCAGCTCGTTAGGAATGAATGGCGGGACACCGGATACGGTGATCCGCGTGGAGGGAGCGGACAGCCTGACAAATACTCCACTTTGCACCAGCAGATGAACGAGTGGTTCGTCTTTAATGAACACAACCACTGCTTTGTTCATCCGTGATGCAAAGCAGAGGTTGTCGTGTCCCACCAGCAGCCAGCAGAACCTCCTCCACACTAACGCTGCTGTCCGGCGGGACTATCCGCACTCCCTGCCGGATAGACAGAGGTGGCGTCTCGGCGGACGCCATTCCTCCCAAAACCACCAATCCACTGATTAGTCTGTCAAACAGTAAAAGTATCACAAAGCTTACCTGATCATGCACATACAGGTGAACAATCTCATAAACAGGGACAGCAAACAATTCAAAACTCCGCGCCACTCGCACATCCACCACCACCAACCACTCACGCTCACCGGAAATGGAAACAAGGAGAGGAGGAGAGAGGAGAGGAGAGGAGAGGAGAGGAGAGGAGAGGAGAGGAGAGGAGACAGGAGACAGGAGACAGAGAGAGGAGAGGAGAGGAGAGGAGAGGAGAGGAGACAGGAGAGAGGAGAGGAGAGGAGAGGAGAGGAGAGGAGAGGAGAGAAAGGAGAGGAGAGGAGACAGGAGAGAGGAGAGGAGAGGAGACAGGAGAGAGGAGAGAGGAGAGGAGAGGAGAGAGAGGAGAGGAGAGGAGAGGAGAGAGGAGGCGTAACGAGGGAATAAAGAAGAGGAAGACAAACAGCCTGTTTGTCTTCCTCTTCTTTATTCCCTGTTTGAAACAGGACAATAAAAAGCAGAGGGAGCGATGATGAGTTGTGGAGGTTTTAACTCTATATGATCCAGAATTATTACATTACACACACACAATATTATCCATCAATATTAACAATAAAGGCTGTGCAACAGAACTGAAGCTGAGAAACACGTCACAGTGGATGTGTTAGCAGTTACCACAGCTTTGTGTATCTTTGTGGGATTAAAAAGGTGATTTCTCTTCACTCCTGTTGATCAGCCTGACTGCAGCAGTGATCCGGAGGTGACCTCTACTGTCAGGTGGTTCTGTTCTGTTCTGCTGACTGCTGACTGGAGCTGGAGGGGAAGTGGACTTTACTTCATGAACGTCATGTTACAGAGAGGAGAGAGAACCAGAACCAGAACCAGAGTCTCTGCTGAGTGCTGACTCAGAGCATCACCTCAATAAAACAACCATCATCACTGATGAAGATCTGTCTCTGAAGAAAGTTCTCTTCTGGTTCTGTTTGGTCTGGCTCTCAGACTTCCTTCCTCTCTCTGACTCTCTCCTGAAGTCACAGCGACAGACGACCAGATGAAACGTCACCTCGAGGAACCTGGAGGATTTCTCTCGTTGAACATTGTTGGAAACATTTGAGATGTTGTGAGAACTCAACTCAACAACATGCAGAACAAAGGTCAAGCTGTTTTAACACGTTTTAAAATAAAATCTGACAGATTACATCTTTAACCTGTAACCCCACTATGACCTTGCCCTCAGTGCTACCGTAGCGAGGAGGCTGGTGAGCTTGACATGCTGATGTTAGCTGCAGATCACAGTTTCACTCTGAGTCAATCAGACACCACCTGCAGACTACTTAATGTTGAGTATCTGAATACAGCTTCAACATGATCACAGACACAGACAGACCTGCTGTAACTATAGTGACAGCTGCTGAGCTGTGATTGGACAGTCGTTGCTCGGGGGAGGGATTAATTAGTCTGACATGATGTTAGAGTGATGCAGTTTCCTGTTAATTGTAAGAAAATAGTTTCAGAGACATGAATCATTAACTAAAGTGATATCTGACAGCTAATGTGGCAGCGTGTGAACAGGAAGTGGCTGCTCTCTGTTTAGTGTTCAGCAGGGTGAGCAGGACAGCGTGTTACTGCCAGAGACACCATATGGCAACAACAGACCTCTGCCAAGGTGGTCCAGACCAGAATGAACCAGTCCAGCTCCCAGCAGCTCCTCTCTGCAGGCACACTGCACCAGTACACCAGCATGATGTTACAGTGGGAGGCCAGACTCCACTGAGCATGCTCAGTACATCACTGACTGCTTCACTGTCACAATGACCTGAAGACAAAGACACGACTCTCCTGCAGCAGACTGGTCTCACTGTGACGTCCTGTGAGTCTGATGTCAGTGTGACATCACTCCTGACATCACACCTGACATCACCTGATTTAAACAATGTTTGTGCACATGAGAAATAAAAGAATCATCAGTGAGCTGCTGACAGGTTTTAAAAGTGAACGAGGAAAGAATAAAAGAAGCTCTTAGCAGAATGAGTGAAGACGCACCTGAACAGCAGGTGAGCTGTTAACCTTTTCTCTCTCTTTGTTTCTTCTTCAGACTTTATTTCTCTGATTTCTGTTTTTTTTTTTTTTTTGGTCTCCTGAGTTCTGAGAAATCTCTTTGTTTTCACCTCAACACACCGAACACTGCACTGAACTGATTCGTTATGCAAATGACTGAATAAATCTGAATCATCTGGTCCAGATCGTCTCTGAGCTGCAGCATCTGAAACGAAACTGATCTCTGATCAGATCTCACGAGGGCCACAATCAGTTCATTCATTCATTTAATTATATTTAACTTGAATTATTATCAGAGTCACAAAAAACAAATAATCCTCCACACTCTGATATATGAAATAGTTTATTTTAATGACTCATTATTTATTAAATGACAGACACTGGTTTTCTAACTCAGCTCTTCTGTTCACTGTGTGGATGTTTCTTCATTATAACATAACTGCACATTAACTGTTGAAATATTAAATTATATAATAATGTTAGAAAAGCATGGCTAATGTTTATTTTTCTATTTTCTGACAGTTATAAAATAAATGTTAAATAGTTTGATGTGAGATATTATAATCATAATAATAATGTAATTAGACCTGATTGTTCCACATTAGTGTGGCAGCAGCAGAACAGCGTGTTGAATTAAACATGAATTTAATTTGAAGTGAATTTTGTTTATTTCTAATGTGTGTTGACATCAGAGGAATATATTCGTATTCTATTAATGTTGGCAATATGAGCCAGCTGTGCACATTCATCATAATCATCATCCTGCAGGAGGCTGATCCGACCTGTCTGCACTTTCATTTATACATATGACACTTTTATAATCAGACGAGGAGAAATATAATATTTCTCTTCTCATTAATGGAGGAAACACAGAAAGAGTCTGAAACGTTTATCTGTTTAAAGTCTGAATGAATTAATCACTTGGTTGGCTCAAATGTTTCTGCTTTTCAAAATAAAAGCTCCTCCAGCTCTCTATTCATCGCACACACAGCTGTTGTCTCCTCAAACAAAACACACACACCAAATGTGTGTTTCTGTGTGTGTGTGTGTGTGTGTGTGTGTGTGTGTGTGTGTGTGTGTGTGTGTGTGTGTTTGTGCTTTGTGTTGTGTTTGTTGATCAATCACTGCAGTGAGGAGAGGGTGAGGGGGGAGGGCCGGCCGCCATGTACCTGCCTCCACCTATTGGCTCCATCCGTGTTTCACAGAGCCCTCGAATAAATCACCGTTAATGACACGGAGACGAAGAGGGAGAGGAAAAATACCAGGCAGGGAGGAGGAGGAGGAGGAGAGGGGGAGGAGGAAGAAGGGGAGGAGGAGAGGGGGAGGTAGGTTCTGGTTCTTCTTTTAAGCAGAGAAGGGTTTGAAGTGTGTCCTGACAAGCGGCAGCAGGTTACAGAAGACACACCCTCAGGGCTGCAGCTAAAAACAATCTTGATTCTTGATCTCAGGATTATTTTGTCATTTAATCAATAAAATAAAACGTCTGTTCCACAGATGAAGGAAGTTTCTCTGGTTGAACACACCTGAAGGTTTGATTTCCTTTTCTCTAATAATAAAAAACACTGAGCAAAGACTAGATTTGATGAGACCTTCAGTAGTGTTGAAGCTTAACAAGTATCAGAACCATGTCCTCCTTCCTCCACCATGAATATCTAAAGTGAGCTGAAACACTTCACACATGGAGACATTTTCTCCTCCAGCTGAGGTCGACTGTGAACTGTGAGAACAAGCAGAAAACAGCTGCGATCAGGACGTGCTGTCTGGGCTAGCCTAACCCTAAAGTACTGAAAGTATCATAAAGGTCCATCACAGGGTTCTGATCACTGATTCATTAATGTGTTGATCAGTTTAATATTGCAGCGGCTGAAGGTTTCATACAGACAGTCTGGAGTCTCGGCCCTCACCTGTCCGTCAGCCTCCTGTTAGTATCCAGATGCAAACACCTGGATCAGGTGAGCAGCTGTTCACTGAACAGCAGCAGGAAGTGTGATGTAAAAATAGAAAACATGTCAGTATGTTTACATCCTGAGACAGATGGACAGTCTGACTCTCTTTAATCTGCAGATTGACAGCTTTTTACTGATTTTATTAACTGTCAACAAGAATCCATCAATTCTGACGTCACTTCACCATAAACTCTCAGCATGAGCTCATTCACCAACACACTGAGAGCAGTTCTCACCATCAAACGTGTCACTGACACACTGACAACACTGTACACAACATACAATACTCCATCACGATCACTCAGAGAACCAAGTGTTCACTGACAACAGGAAGCGTCACAGAAAAAAGTTTCGTTTATCTTTAAAGTTTGACATCTTTTATCACAAACAATGCAATAAAAAACATGGACACAGAATGACAGCTTTTATAACAGAGGTCCTCTCAGAAAACATAATCCGCGTAACGTTGCTTTGTGGGATATTTCTCTGTATTAAGTTGAGTGAAGGACCTGTGTAGTTAACCGACTGTCCGGGGGGATCCGTTGTGTGATAGCAGAGTGGAGAGTCAGCAGCTGGATTTTGCGCCCACTGTCAGTCGTATTAGTTAACAACAACCACAGCGACCATTATTCATTGTATTATTACATTTGTGGGAAATCGCGTGTTACGTTTGTAGTAGGCAGCAGCTATTAAGTGTGTGGAAAATGTATTATAAATGTAACATTACATGTTTGTACATTAAATGCTGCAGATATTACGTTTGTGCTTTATTACATTTGTGGACATTATTACATTGGCGGGCGTTACAAGGTTCCTCTCAGAGTATGTAATCCATGGAGGAGGTTCCTTTCAGAGTACGTGATCCGCGGAGGAGGTTCCTCTCAGTGTACGTGATCCGCGGAGGAGGTTCCTCTCAGAGTACGTGATCCGCGGAGGAGGTTCCTCTCAGAGTACGTGATCCGCGGAGGAGTTTCCTCTCAGTGTACGTGATCCGCGGAGGAGGTTCCTCTCAGAGTACGTGATCCGCGGAGGAGTTTCCTCTCAGTGTACGTGATCCGCGGAGGAGTTTCCTCTCAGAGTACGTGATCCGCGGAGGAGTTTCCTCTCAGTGTACGTGATCCGCGGAGGAGGTTCCTCTCAGAGTACGTGATCCGCGGAGGAGTTTCCTCTCAGTGTACGTGATCCGCGGAGGAGGTTCCTCTCAGAGTACGTGATCCGCGGAGGAGTTTCCTCTCAGTGTACGTGATCCGCGGAGGAGGTTCCTCTCAGAGTACGTGATCCGCGGAGGAGTTTCCTCTCAGTGTACGTGATCCGCGGAGGAGTTTCCTCTCAGAGTACGTGATCCGCGGAGGAGGTTCCTCTCAGAGTACGTGATCCGCGGAGGAGGTTCCTCTCAGTGTACATGGATCCGCGGAGGAGGTTCTCTCAGTGTACGTGATCCGCGGAGGAGGTTCCTCTCAGAGTACGTGATCCGCGGAGGAGGTTCCTCTCAGAGTACGTGATCCGCGGAGGAGGTTCCTCTCAGTGTACGTGATCCGCGGAGGAGGTTCCTCTCAGAGTACGTGGTCTGCAGAGGAGGTTTCTCTCAGTGTACGTGATCCGCGGAGGAGGTTCCTCGTAGAGTACGTGGTCCACAGAGGAGGTTCTTCTCAGTGTACGTGGTCCGCAGGGGAGGTTCTCTCAGTGTACGTGATCTGCGAGGGAAGTTCCTTTCAGTATACGTGATCTGCGAAGGAGGTTCCTTTCCGTATACATGATCCCAGGAAGAGGTTCTCTAAGTATATACGATCCTTGGAGGAGGTTCTCTCAGTATATACAGTCCGTGGAGGACGTTCTCTCAGTATATATGATGTGTGGAGGAGGTTCTCTAAGTATATACGATCCTTGGAGGAGGTTCTCTCAGTATATACAGTCCGTGGAGGACGTTCTCTCAGTATATATGATGTGTGGAGGACGTTCTCCCAGTATATATGATCCGTGGAGGACGTTCTCCCAGTATATATGATCCGTGGAGGACGTTCTCCCAGTATATATGATCCGTGGAGGACGTTCTCTCAGTATATATGATCCGTGGAGGACGTTCTCCCAGTATATATGATCCGTGGAGGACGTTCTCTCAGTATATATGATCCGTGGAGGACGTTCTCCCAGTATATATGATCCATGGAGGACGTTCTCCCAGTATATATGATCCGTGGAGGACGTTCTCCCAGTATATATGATCCGTGGAGGACGTTCTCCCAGTATATATGATGTGTGGAGGACGTTCTCCCAGTATGCTTCCCATGTGTCGCATTAAACCCTGTCAGTGGAGAACATGTTCTCTGCTGAACGCAGCATTGACTTAACTCCAGAACATTCCTCTGTGCTATCACACATTAATCATACAAAACATGTATAAATGCATATTCTGTATATTTGACCGCTTCCTTTTTGAGACAAATTGATTGTGAAATAAGACGTCAGGCTCTTTTTACTGTCCATGAGACCCAGCTGATTATCCCTGTGAGCTCCAATGGAAATGAAAGAGAACAAAGAAATTTCACACACACACACACACACAACATGCAGCACTCCCATAGGACGTCCTCCCTCCAATAAAGAGGATTATAGATTTTGTTCGGTGCAGCCGAGTGTTTCCAATGAAATAACGGCCTCCTCCTGCACAAGCCATTAACATTTAAACCATCCCCCCTTTTAGCTGAATATCACTGTACTGCCACACATGCATGTGTGTGTGTGAGAGAGAAAATAAGAAAGGAAGATAAGAGGAAGTGTGAGTGAAATTGTGTTTCTATCCCCTGCAGCCCTGCAGGCTCCGTGACTGGTTAAAGATTTCACACACACACACACACACACACACACACACACACACACACACACATCTTAAAATGGAGAGGCGGTGGCAGTGAGATGAATTTTAAATTTAAATTCTTCTCCAAGCTGATGTTCACAGGAAATACATATTTATGTTGTCAGCAGCTCCACCACACACACACACACACACACACACACACACACACACACACCTTTAGAAGATGTATTTAAAGGTTTGAAAAGTGAAAAAATAAAAAACTATACTAATTATGTTAATTAGGGCAACTAATGATTATTTTCAGGCTCAGTTTGTGGAGGAGTCCATGAGTCATATAAAATGATGCTTCAGGTGACAAACAGGTTCAGTTTACTGTCACAGAACAGAGAAGAGATATTCTGTCTTTCAAAAATGACTCCAAACTATTTATTGATTATCAGAATGGGTAATGTGTCGATTGATCACTTGGCTCACAGCCATAGCTCTGTCGTTAATATCTGTAATGACGTCTTCATGTTGCGAGCGTTCAAACAAAGGAGAGATGAAGAAGAAACAGCTGACAACATCAAACCACAGCAGGCTGACAAAGGCTCAACCAATCAGGTGACGGTCCCTCAAATCAAACCAATCAATGAGCACCTCAACGTGTTTTTACTGGTCAACAGTTTGTTTGCACCGTGGCCACGATGATACACATCGTGTGTGTGCCGTTTTTTCTGTCTTTGTTAAACATACTTTACACTCGTTTCTCATTGAAGTCCACCGAAAAAACACAGACGGCTGTAAACATGTCAAATCTTTGGTGATAATTAATCTAAGAAGATATCGCTGCAGTATTCATTCACACAAACAGCAGGAACATAAAACTGGAATGATCTGTTTACATGAGAAACAACTTCTTTTCATGTCTGTCTGTAAACCACTGGAAATAATAAGTGACAATTTTAAAGAACTTCTGTGTAAATAAAGTTATGTTACAGTGAATAAAACGCACTCAGTGACACACAGATTTTATAAAGATCTATAAAGATGAATTTGACTTTTATTATTCCAGTTGAAAACAGAGCAGCGCGCGTCTGTTTAGTCAAAGTGAAATCAATGTTTCCAGGATCTTTTTACAGACTTCCCAGTGGAAAAATCTCTGCAGTTTTTGGAGGTGAGAACTCAACTCATAATAAAACATTTTGAAAATGACTGACTGGCCTTGAAACGATTGGATTTCTCATCAGGTCTGAGCAGCCAGACAGCCTCTGGCTCTCTCTGCATCCTTGGATCAACACTTCACATCCTGAAGAAAACCCTGGATGCACACCAGTGTTGATTTAGCTGCAGGTCGAAAAAGACGAGTTCACCAGTGCACATCAGGCTGACGTTTGATTTTCAAACCGTTAGCTGTCATCCAACTCAAAAATACTCCTGTTTATGAAACATACAACTAGTCTCAGCCAATCACAACACTGGTCTAATTACCCTGACACAGCTGAACCAATCACAGCGACTGATGATAACAGCTCAACAAATGAAGAGAAGCTTCGTCAGGAACTCTTATAGTCTGATGTTAACGTGAACACACACACCCAGGAGAAAGCTGGTGGTGAGGATGAGATGATGCTTGGTACAAATGAATGAGACATAAAAAACACTGTATTGTACCATAAATATAATGATTGTTCAGATGGACTCTGGTTACGATGTGGTCAACACACTGCTGCTGCTGCTGCTGCCGTCAGACGTCTGAAGGATTTAATGACCTGAACAAGAAGAAGCTTTGACTGTGAACATATAGAATCACTCAGATTAATATAAACACTGATTTACTGAAACACATCATATGTTAGTTTTTGATGGAGATTTAAACACAGCTGCTGGTGTTTCATCAAATGACGGATTTACATTTCACCATATTTCTGTTAATTATTTAGTATATATTTTAGTTGCTGATGCAGTTTTAAACCTTCTTTCTGTTGGTCGTGTTTGAATCCGAAGGTTTCTGTCATTAACCTGAGCTCAGAGCTCAGACGACTATCGATCGGGCCAATTAGGAAACTTAGTGAAGTGACACACACACACACACACACACACACATACACACACAAGCTGCTCCTCTCCTGTTGCTAAGCAACCAGATAACGCAAAGACTTGTGGGAAGGAGCTTGGTGAGCGCTCATGTAAAAACACCTCCTCTTCCTCCTCATCCCCTCCTTCCTCTTCCTCCCTCAGCTGATGTTTCTCTTCATTCAGAGCTGATGACAGTGAAGACCTGCAGGCGTCACTTAACGATTCTGTTCACACTTCTATAGAAACAGACAACTGACTTTATTGTCCACTTGTTGTTTGCAGCAGAGACACATTGTGAGCCAGAGAGCAGTATGATGTATGTAGTATGATGAACTACCCTTTTTGTCCCTTTGGAGAACACTGACAATCAGTAAAGTGTGTTTTAAAAGCACTGAAGCAGAGTCACATGATGACACCGACACAAATGTTAAGGTATTAATCCAGCCTCAATCATTAAAGTCTAAACTTTAACAACACTTCAAATCAAAGTTTTGTCTGAACATATTTCACATTTTCACTTTGCAGCAACAAACCGCCTTGACTGTTTCGTTTCTTTGTTTAAAAAGAGGTTTTAGTGAAATAAACACATTTGTAGTTTGAGCTACACGGATTCGACTGCCACAGATGAGACTTAGACATGCTCTATATACCACAGACTGAAACACCACAGAAGAAGAGATGTGGCCTATTTAACCTTTGTGTTTCTCCCCTGCAGCGACTCTCCTCTTCAGATAAAGGTTGAGAGATGAGCTCTGACTTCCTGCTCTGCACAAATAAAACTACTCCAATAAAAACATTCATATTTCATCTGCAGACAAGCGTCACTGCAGAGCCTCTACCACAGACACAAACAGGATTTTAAAGCTCTACCTTCCACCATACAGACAGGCCACATTTCAACATGTACAACTGAAGATGTTTGAGTGTGGAAACATTAACTTCATTAAAAAAAAAAAAGCTACACCAGGTTTCGCATGAAGAAGAGTCCTCAGTGGGAAAACTGACTTTCCATCAGCTGCAGAGCCAACAAGTTTCCACAGAAACAGAAAGAAACACAGAATATAAAGCTGTGAGCACCAGAACAACACCAGAAACATGTTGTTCTCACATTAAATCAGGACTCAGAGAATGAACAGCTAATCAAGGTTCATCTGTGTGTGTCTGTGGATTTATAAAATGTGTGACACCCCGGGGTGATGACTGCGAGGACTCTATGGTCAGCAGAGTGCATTCTGGGAGGTGTAGTTTGGTGTGAGACAAGTCTGCAGGGGAAAGAAGATGTCCAGCAGGATCCATCAGAGAGCAGCCGAGCAGAAACAGCTCTCAGCACACATTACTGTCGCACACACACACACACACACACACACACACACACACACACACACACACAGTCCAGTAGAGACTGAGCTGTTTACATGTTCAGGTCTCTACAGAAATCATTTCCACATGAAAACAGTCAGTTTGAATTCAAACAGCTGAATGTGATGTAGTCTTCATCAGGCCTCACAGGGGGACCACGCGACAACTGAGCCGGTGCTTGTTTCAGCCACAGAAGTGAAAAGGGAACATCTGGACCTGGAACCTGGAGAAGGTTCTCGATACTCAGCTCTACCTGGCAGCAGGTACAAACATTTCATTGAACCCTGAGACTTTTCCATCCTGAGGCTTCAGCTCTGTCCCTTCAGGAAGCAGCAAGACTGCAATCACTACAATTCACACAAAATTCAACCAATCCCTGTGAATGCTTCACCACCTTTACATTATGTTCAATTAACTGCAACTATTACACTAATTTGACCGATCAATGTTGTTTCCACGACCCAGTCAACAGAAAAAATATTGGTGCTGTACGTTTCTATAAACACAGAAATGTTGATAGCAAACATGAAGCACTGACGTTTTATTTTGGTGCCTGGGCTGATGAGACTGCAGCTGAACGCCATCACTCTCTCGATGATGTTGGAGCAGCTGCATGCACTTCTCTCTCTCCATATATGACCCCCGTCTCCCCCGTCTCCCCGTCTCCCCCGGCTGTCAGCAGCAGCAGCAGCAGCGACACCAGTGTGTCGGTCAGGACAGATGGAGGACAGTGGAGGACGGTGGAGGACAGTGAGGGATGAGCTTTGATTAGAGAGCAGACTGCTGTGGACAGAGAAGACGGATCATTACACCGTCCAACAGAGGGAACAATAGAGGGAACAAGGTGCCAACACCGTCCGTTACACCGACACACACCCTCCGTCTGTGTGCTGCTCCATCCTAATGAACACACTGCAGCACGCCTGATTTACACCACCTGTACTCTTCAGTCTGACTGTCTGCCAGCCTCACTATGAGCACAGACACCTGATACAACCTCTGTCTATACAGCTGATACTAACTCTGTCTGCACACCTTTACACCTGATTCTAACTCTGTACAGTTAATACTGTACAACTCTGTTTTCATCTTCACAGCTCAAGCTCCATCTTTGCAGCAGCACTGGGTGATGCAACAATGAGGTTTAAACATCACACAGTAGCTCCGTCCTCACGGCCCCTTGACTGCGGGGATCCTGCAACACATCCTTCTCTGTGTAAAAGTTTCAGATGTGACGAGGAGTGAAATTGCGCTGCGTCTCTGATGCGCCTCTGGAGGTAGTGCCAGAGGCAGTTTTTTACAAAACTTGCCTTAGCCCATCCCATCATTTAGTCTGCAAGTGGTATATCAGTGTTTCGCCGTCGCAGAATGGATTTTCAGCACCACCGCAAAAAAAAAAAGAAAAGAAAAAAAAAATCATCCGCTTGGAAGCAGGGATCGTCCGCCATTTCCCCGCCTCCACTGAATCTCTCTGAGGCGGCGAGAGGTGAAATTTCGCTCCAGCGCTGATCCGCCTCTGGAGGTAGTATCAGGGCCGCATTACTGGCGAACCGAACCAGTGTGAACGGATCAGCCGGCTGCGTATCGAGGGCGTGTCGGCCTGACAGTCTGATAACTACACAGCTCCTTCACTCAACTAAACACAGAGAAATGTCCCACAAAGCAACGTTACAGGACCAAACAACAGGAACGTAGCAACTGGAACTGTCTTTGGTGACTTATGAGGAAAACAATACAGCAGATATACGTGGAGAAGCGTCTGTCCTCCTGTCTGTCCTCCTGTCTGTCCTCCTGTCTGTCCTCCTGTCTGTCCTCCTGTCTGTCCTCCTGTCTGTCCTCCTGTCTGTCCTCCTGTCTGTCCTCCTGTCTGTCCTCCTGTCTGTCCTCCCGCCTGTCTTACGACTCTTCTTCACATTTCTGCCCGAAAAACAGCGTCTGTCTCCGGCAAAAAACATTAACTCACCAAGTGAAAATAAATCACCACGACGGTCAGTCCTCCAGACCGAGACCTCAGTGAACTTTCCCCCAGAAAGTCAGACAGCGTCCAGTTTACTGATGGTGATGACGTCATTATGTCATTTAGAGTGAAAAACGTAACTTTGTCACTTTCCAGGATGTTTGGTGGGTCAGGATCTCAATCACTGCACATTATAACAGCATCCATAGGATTATAAACTGTCAGCAGGTTTAGATTGACAGGAGGACACCTGGACACACCTTGAAAACACACAGATCATCATCATGACGTGGACCGTCACGCCTCTTGCCTATGTCAGCGCTGGCTTGCTTTGTGAATTCATAGTGGTGCAGCTTTATACCGGAGCTGCTTCGCTCTGTGTGAACAAAAAAGGGCAGAAAATGTGCGAACCTCCACACCAGAGATAACGCAGCATTTCTGTGTGAAAAGGGCTCGTAACTCAGCCTCAGTCACCAGGATGAAATGTTAGCACTAAAGGTTTCTGCGTTCACATTTGTTCGAGTGATAGACTACGTGCTGTATTTACATTCACCATACACGTTTATCACCTGACTGTCATGGGTGGAGGGGCAGTTCGAGAGACCACTGTTTGAAACATGTGTCAGAGTGAAACCACCTGATGTGTTTAACAAGATGTCGGGACATGTTCCAGCTGTTTGTGGAGACAGAAGCAGGTGTTCTAAGACAAAACATGATGTTTTCCTAAATGAAGCAGAGTTTGTGTCTAAAGCTAACAGAGCAGAAACAGACATGCCACAACATAAAACTGAACATAAAGAAATTTAGTTTTAACTGGTGTTTGTGCTTCATTCGGTGACGTAAAAATCTCCTCTGAGCCGTCGTCTGTTCTTCTGCTGACGCCATGAATCAACACAGATACACATCTGACACACTGTGTTTGACCTCCATTTAACCCTGAGACTGGTGTGTGTGTGTGTGTGTGTGTGTGTGTGTGTGTGTGTGTGTGTGTGTGCGTTTGTGTGTGATGAGTGGGGGAGGAAAATGGAAGTCACCTCATCCTTCTTCAGGCGGACTAATGGGAAGAGCAAGAGGCTGCTGCTTATCTACAACACCTCTGCCACACACACACACACACACACACACACACACACACACACACACACACACACACACACACCTAACATCCATCAGAAATGTGAGAAGTTAAGTGTGAACAGCCAGAAGGATCAGATGTGGATTACAGTCAGCTCAGGAGGAAGTTTGGATCAGATTTTATAACTCTGAGGACAATAAATTCATGTGTCTGCCTCATCTTCACCGTCCCGACTCATCAGCAGGCAGTCCTGCAGACGTGGAACATTTCCTTAGAAGATTTAAACATATTCAGATGGTTTAACAAGAACCAACACAACCATGTAAAAATATATTCCTCTGACATGAGACCAAGATAAACGACCACACTGATTATTACAACAGCTGGTTTGGTCCATAACAATCTGTGTAACATTCTTTTTCACTGACACCTAAAGGACGTCCAGTTAATGGCAGAACACGTTTAACTGACATGTGGAGAAGGTGATCTCATGTGATCTCATGTGATCTCATGTGATCTCATGTGCCATGTTTTGTTTCACATGTAAAAATATTAATGTCTTTTGGGGAACTTTTGAGTCACATGTGAAAATATTTAATCCACTTCACATTATAAGAAGGTATTTTTTCCACTATTTTCTGACATCTCATTAACCGAACGCTTCTTTGTTTTATTTTCTACAGTAATCAGAGTTGAATTATTAATATAAAGGTTAATTATATGAAAAGATAATTAATGGATACACATGTTGATTTTAATGATCAGACTGTCAGTGCGTCGCTGCCTCTCACACAGGAAGTGAATCCATTTCCTGTCTCTCTGCTTCTTCAGCACAAATCAGATCTGTTTGATGTGGAGCCAGAAAGAGACCTCACATCACCACACACACACACACACACACACACACACACACACACACACACACACACACACACACACACACACACACACACACACAGAGTCCATTGTGTGAATTAAAAAGCTCTTCAGTCACAGCAGCTCTTCCCTCCGGCTGCTCTGCTTCCTCCATCACACTGATGGAGGCTCTGCTTTGATCTGAGTGTGTGTGCGTGTGTGTGTGTGTGTGTGTGTGTGTGTGTGTGTGTGTGTGTGTGTGTGTGTGTGTGTGTGTGTGTGTGCGCGTGTGTGTGTGTGTACGTGCGTGCGTGTCGAGAATTTCATTTTGACAAAAACACACAAATGTCTTCAGCTTCTTTAATCTCAGAATGCGTTTCTGAGTTTTACTGTTGGAATTAATTTTCTAAATTTCATGAATCAATTTTCAACTAATTGTTTCAGTTCTAGATTTATTCATTCAGTCAAATAATTAATTTTGCTAATCAATCAACTGTTTCTGGTTGCATTTGATCAAAAATACAAATGATTTGATGGTTCCAGGCTGTTCATGTGAAGATTTTCTGCTTCTGTCTCTTAAATCTCAGTAAACTGAATGTGTCTGTGCGTTAGACTGTTACTCAACATTTAAAGACGTTTCCTGTTGGACATTTTATAGATCAAGCTGTTGATCAAGAAGATAATCAGAATAAATAACAGAAATAATTGATCTGGTTCTTTATGGTAAATGTTGTATTTGCACCTCGACCAACAAGAGCTGAAACTCTGTTTTGCGTTGACTCATTTTAAATTTATAATGTCATTATGGAAAAATGAATGAAGACAATGACTTCATGTCATGATGAGCCTGCTCAACATAACTGTGGTTTTACAACATTATCCCCATAATACTCAGGATGTCCTCCAGGACCGTACGCAGGATTGTGGAAATACGAGGTCCAAAATGTAAATTTACCATGTAGTAGAAGGTACTGGAAATTTTGGGCCCCATCCATGCTCGGGGGGTCCGGGGGCAAAATTATCCCTTAAATGATGACTTCTGGTGAAACTAATTGATGAATTGAGATAAATATATTTCAGACATTATAGCATATTACAATACAGCCTATTAGGCCTAAAGAAAACCTACACAGGTTATTATAATCATCTAATTTATAGAATAGCAAAGTAGTCTATATACGCAAGACTGAACCATACAGTGGTGAAATATAAAGGCCATTATGATAATTTTGCCAACAATGAACCATGGATTTGACACATTTTGTTTGACTTACACAAACACAAAATGATAATTTTGATTACATTATTTAGCCTACTTGATGACTGTTTCTGTTTGTTTGGAACAGCACAGGGACACAATGGGCAGTTACACTTTCTCTCTCTCTCTTTCTCTCAGTCTCCTGTCCAGTATAAAAGTTCAGCTTTGCCTGACGTAATCTTTTCATTTTCATCTGTCAGTGAATAACGTAAACACATGGTCAGCTGTTTACATGCTACCACAGTCTGCTAGAATGATGAAGATACCAAGGCTAGCTACTGGGCGGAGTTTACACAGATGACGCAATCCAAGGATGAAAAAGCACCAACGTTTCGTTTTATTACCACACCTGTTTAACTGGTGCTGTAGAGACACTGGTCTTACTCAAAGTTAACAGGTACGTCTCTGCCTCTCCTCTGGTCAACACACTGACCTGGCGCCAGCTGGACCGATTCAGATATACTTTTATGAAAATATTTGATCAAACCAGGGCTGTCAACATTTTTTCTTAGATTTAATACTTATTTCATATCATATATACAAAACCCGTTCTGCCCACCGCCTGTTGTTGGTGAGTCGATTTTAAAAAACTTTATTTGAGTCTAACGTGACACCAGCCGTGGTTCTGAAGTATTTACGGACATTTGGACCGTCACAAAAGTCCAAGGTAAACTGCCAGTGGGTAGGCTACCTCGTGACATACATCCATTTCGATTTTCATAGTTTATCAGTCTATGGTTGGAGGGATGACTTACAAATACTCTGGTGTCTCTGTCCATATTGGAAACATCACTGGTATTGATCTGTTATTGTTTTTCTCTTTCGTTCTTGCCTTTAGGTGGGTTCATGGTTGGTTTGCTTTTGCAGCGCCCCCCATCGCCAGTTGATAGAAGTGACAAAGTAATACTTGTTTCAGTGAGCGCAGCATTTAATTCAGAGGCTATTAAAATGATTCTCTCCGTGTATGTAAGCTAATAAACCACCATTATTCTGATGCCACTGGTCAGATGAGAAAATCCGTTATTTTAGCGCGGTACAATATTTTGCATCTTTCAAGCAGAGTTATGTTTAGGTTATTATTGGACAACTTTTATGATGTGTACTTGGAAAAGAATAGTGAACCTCCGGACCTCTGGGTACAGCCATGATGTCCTCACACTGTGATGGAAACCAGACACACACTCACACACAGTTATGAATGTGTGTGTGTTGGTCTCCTGTGAGTTCTTCCTCTGTGCAGCTCAGCCGTCCCTGTTGAGTTCTGCAGTGTGAGGTCGATTAACGAGCGAGGAGGGACGACACAAACATGACAAGGACGGATAATCACATTACACACACACACGGGGTGGAGGAGGGTGGTGCTGGATTCACTGCAGGCACCATCATCATGTACCAGTCTACAGACAACATGAGGATGATGAACACTACAAGACCACCTCAGGACCACTACAAGACCATGACAAGACCACTACAGGACCACTACAAGACCACCTCAGGACCACTACAAGACCACCTCAGGACCACTACAAGACCACCTCAGGACCACTACAAGACCACCTCAGGACCACTACAAGACCACCTCAGGACCACTACAGGACCATGACAAGACTACTACAGGACAGGACCACTACAGGACCACTACAGGACAGGACCACTACAGGACAGGACCACTACAAGACAGGACCACTACAGGACCACTACAGGACAGGACCACTACAGGACAGGACCACTACAAGACCACCTCAGGACCACTACAGGACCACTACAGGACAGGACCACTATAGGACAGGACCATTATATGACCACTACCACTACAAGGCCACTACACTACATGACCACTACAAGACCACTTGCATTTCTATACCTTCTCCGGTCTACAGATGCTCAAAGTGCTTTACAACAGTTGCTGTAAGGAGCAAACTGCTCACCAGGAGCAGTTTGGACACTTGGACATGCAGCTTCTGATTACTAGACGACCCGTGAAACGTATATAAGGTGATTTTACTTATAACTGAGTATTTCTACTCCGTGTAAAGTAAAAGATCTTCTGCTGGTAAACAGTTACAGTAATCAGATTACATGCTAAAGTGTGTGTGTGTTGTTGCCTCCCTCTATTCACACTGAGCTGCTCACCTGAGGGCGTCGCCCAGGTGACGTGTTTCCATGTCATCATGTTTATGAGTCTGAGCTGCAAACACACACTTGAGTGATGTTGATTAATGTTTATGTGACAAACTATATGTGTCACACACACACACACACACACACACACACACACACACTATATGTGTCAGACATATTTACTGGTGAGCAGATTGAAGTGTGTTTGGTTTGAAGGATCAGAGTCAGAAAAAATAATAGAAATAACTGTAAAACTTTTTATGATTAAGTGTGTGTGAACATTAAACACACCGATTCATGTGCTGTCGGACACTTTTCTCCCACAATGCACTGCTCAGAGGAAACATGGAGGTCTGCAGTTTAATGCTGTTAATTCATTTATTGTAAAGACTCACATGACCACTCGCCCCAGAGCGAGCACTTCGCTCCACTCCATCAGCCGGCCGGCTGGTACCACCATCGCTGAGAGCAAACAAAGCCCGCTCAGCGAGGTCGCGACTCTTCTCTGTTTTGGCGCCTCAGTGGAGCAATGAACTCCCAACCAATGTCAGGACAGCAGAGTCACTCATCAGGTCGTCAGGTCAAGGGGCCCTGAAGCCCAAGTCGTTGCATGGAGTCACTACCTCAATACGTCACAAAGAAAAAGGCTATGGATCTGAGCGAATTTAGGTGCTGCCCTTCTCCAGCTGGCCATCCCAAAAATGCACCAGAATACAGGAAATCAGCTTGGGCCGGCACTGATGTGTACAATGTGTGTGTATATTGTGTGTGTGTGTGTGTGTGTGTGTGTCATCACACGGCATTAATGTCATCTTATAATGACAAATTAAGTTTTATTGATTTTAATATTTTTATTTTATGGGAATACAAACTGCAGAAACATAACTGTATGTGTGTGTGTGTGTGTGTGTGTGTGTGTGTGTGTGCTTTGATTTGATTTGTAATAATCAATTTTTCACATTTCTCTGACTTTAATAAAGAACAACAACAGCTCTGCAGCTCAGGGTCGTCAAGGTGACTTCACATCAAGGACACGCACATAAATACACAGAAACATTTACTTTCACTCCTTCATACAGTTTGTTCACATGAAGCTGATGATGATGATGACGAAGACTTTAAACTGTTGACCTGAATCAGATCATCACGAGCACACACACACACGTGAATAAAGCGCGTGGTGATCGCCTCAGATCACATTCATTGATCAGAATAAATTAAATCAGTGTTCAGTGTTTCTGTCACTTCTGTTCATCTGAACTGAGCTTCATATTAACGCTCTGAAGACACGCGCACTGTCTCTCACACACACACACACACACACACAGGCAGCAGCGTGCCTCACTAACACTCATACCGGGAGAGGAGCGCGAGCAGCGGACAGCTCTTACCGGTTCAGTCGGTGCTGAGGATCCGTCAGAAGCTCCGGAGAGTCCGTGTGAATAAATCCTGACGGAGGAGAAGCTGAGACCTCCTGCTGCTGCTCCTGCTGCTGCTCCTCCTCTGTGTGTGTGTGTGTTTCCTGTGAGGAGATCCGGAGCATCACACACACACACACAAACACACACACACACACCGAGCTGCTGCTGCTTCTGGCTCCGGTAGGACGAGTCAACCCGAGGCGCGCCCCCGACACATCACCGTGCACGAGCAGCCGGTCTGCAGGCTCTGACAGCGGGTACCGACCAGAGGAGGAGGAGAGATGAGAGGAGAAGGAGAGGAGAGAAGGAGGTTGGAGAGGAGGAGAGAGGAGGAGGGAGAAGGAGGAGAGAGAAGAGGCAGAGGAGGGAGAAGGTGGAGTGAGGAGAGAAGAGGAGAGAGGAGGAGGACAGAAGGAGGGAAAAGGTGGAGAGGAGGAGAGAGAGAAGGTGGAGAGGAGGAGAGTGGAGGAGGGAGAAGGAGGAGTGAGGAGAGAAGAGGAGGAGGAGAGAAGAGGAGGAGGAGACAGAGAGGAGACGAGAGAAGGAGGAGGGAGAAGGAGGAGTGAGGAGAGAAGAGGCGGAGGAGATAGGAGCAGGAGAGAAGAAGGGAGAAGGTGGAGAGGAGGAGAGAGGAGAGGAGGAGGGAGGAGGAGAAGAGAGAGGAGAAAGGAGGAGAGAGAAGGTGGAGAGGAGGAGAGTGGAGGAGGGAGAAGGAGGAGTGAGGAGAGAAGAGAAGAGGCAGAGGAGGGAGAAGGTGGAGTGAGGAGAGAAGAGGAGAGAGAAGGAGGAGTGAGGAGAGAAGAGAAGAGGCAGAGGAGGGAGAAGGAGGAGTGAGGAGAGAAGAGGCGGAGGAGATAGGAGCAGGAGAGAAGAAGGGAGAAGGTGGAGAGGAGGAGAGAGGAGAGGAGGAGGGAGGAGGAGAAGAGAGAGGAGAAAGGAGGAGAGAGAAGGTGGAGAGGAGGAGAGTGGAGGAGGGAGAAGGAGGAGTGAGGAGAGAAGAGAAGAGGCAGAGGAGGGAGAAGGTGGAGTGAGGAGAGAAGAGGCGGAGGAGATAGGAGCAGGAGAGAAGAAGGGAGAAGGTGGAGAGGAGGAGAGAGGAGGAGAGAGGAGGGAGGAGGAGAAGAGAGAGGAGAAAGGAGGAGAGAGAAGGTGGAGAGGAGGAGAGTGGAGGAGGGAGAAGGAGGAGTGAGGAGAGAAGAGAAGAGGCAGAGGAGGGAGAAGGTGGAGTGAGGAGAGAAGAGGCGGAGGAGATAGGAGCAGGAGAGAAGAAGGGAGAAGGTGGAGAGGAGGAGAGAGGAGAGGAGGAGGGAGGAGGAGAAGAGAGAGGAGAAAGGAGGAGAGAGAAGGTGGAGAGGAGGAGAGTGGAGGAGGGAGAAGGAGGAGTGAGGAGATAAGAGGAGGAGGAGAGGAGGAGGAGAGGAGAGAGGAGAAAGGAGGAGAGAGAAGGAGGAGAGGAGGAGAGTGGAGGAGAGAGAAGGAGGAGAGGAGGAGAGTGGAGGAGTGAGGAGATAAGAGGAGGAGGAGAGAGGTGAAGAGAGGAGGAGAGGAGAAGTTTTGGTTTTAAAAGTCCCTTTATTGAGCCTCTTCAAAAAGCAGACAAAATCACTGTTTCACCTGCTTCAGGACAACAACAACAACAACAACAACCAAATCAACACCAACAACACAAAGAGAGTTTCAGAGATGTGTGTCCAACTCCCTGTCCTCCCCCACAGAGCACAAAACCTCCTCAGCAGCCCATATATGTTTGAAAACCTGCAGAGTGTCCATCATTTCATAGTAGGCATACTCCACCCCCAGTCGGGCCTTCAGCAGTCCTCTCAGAACCGACACCGGCTCCACACTGCCCACTGTTTGAGCTTGGTTTCTGTGGGTCAGCCAGATGACCAACTTTGCAGAACCAGATATAAAGTTCAACAGTTTGTGAACAGACTTCTTCTTGACACAGTATTTTGGGCCAAACCACCCCAAGACCCCGAAACCAGGTTTTGAACATCTCAAACAAAATGTCCAGACGAGGACACTGAACAAATAAATGTGCCAAAGTCTCAGCCTGTGAACAAAACACACATCCGTCCCCCAGCTCAGGATCAAGGTGCACTCTGTATCTGTGTGTAGCTATCGCACCGTGCACAATCCTCCACTGCAGGTCTGCTGTCCGTTTTTCAGTCCACTCAGTCCACCTCGACTCCTCAGTCCCTGCCAGAGACTGCACGTTTAGGGTCTTGACGCTGACGTGATAAAGTGTTTTTTTCCCCGACAGCCTGAAACTTGTCCAGGTGAGGAGTCTCGAACGGCAGCAGCTGATCTTCCCCCTCCTGCCACTCCCCCACAGCTGGGGGGATGAACAGCGAAGGGAAGCTGTACTCACCCTCCTCACTCCACTGATCACACAGCGTACGATCTTCCGCAGTCTCTCTCAGGTGTCGAGGCAGCACAGACTTCCTCCACCACTTTCTTGATCAGCCTGATAGAGGTGATGTTACTTCATTTCCTCAGATTGTCCACAGATGTTGCTGTCATCTTCATCAGGTGGCCCAGTTTGGTGCAGCCAGCTCCTCTGACATTGGCTCGCAGGCTGGCAGACTGCAGAGTTTGGGTGTTAATAAAGCCGTTGAAGAACAGAGGTTCCTCAAACAGCCACAGCCCCGGAGTCTCTGCAGTGTCACGCTTGATCCTGAAAATCTGCCAAGCCTGCAGAACCGAGGTGTAGAAAGGCACCAATCCACTGAGGTCTACATTCTCAGGTTGTAGTAGGAACAGGTGATTGTCATAGTTCAGCCGTCCAGTTCTTCTTAGCAGCCAACGAGCAGTATCGCACCAGCTCGGGACACAGTCGTGAAGGAGTTTTTGTGCAGTTCTCAATCTGAGGGAGGCGATCTTAGACTGGACGCTGATCAGTCCCTGTCCCCCTTCAGCCACAGGTAGGTAGAGGGCAGATGCTCAGACCCAGTGTTTTCCAGACCTGAAGAAGTCCAGGATGGCTCTTTGAATGTCCTCTATCAGGCCTCTCGGTGGTGTTAGTGCTGTTAGTTTGTGCCAGAGGGTCGAGGCAACCAAATTATTGGCAACCAGAACTCTTCCCCTATATGACAACTGAGGTAGCAACCATTTCCATTTAGACAACCGAGCGCACACTTTCTCCTTCACTCCCTCCCAATTCTTTTTCTGGAAGCTCTCTGTGCCCAAAAAAACTCCCAACACCTTCAATCCCTCTTTCCCCGATTCGAGTCCTCCAGGCAGACCTGGCATTACATGATTATTTTCGTATCCAACCCACAAGGCTTTGCTTTTTGCCCAATTTACCCGTGCAGACGATGCCTTTTCATATAGGCACAGGGTGTCTTTCAAAGTCTGAATATCACCCTGGTGAGAGACAAAAATTTTGACATCGTCTGCATAGGCAGGCAGGGCAGGAAAGCCACGATCGGGCTTAAAAGTGCCAGTCACTGAGAGACCACTGAGTCGATCTCTCAGTCTACACAGCAAGGGTTCAATGGCCAAGCTGTATAGCTGGCCTGAGATAGGACAACCCTGTCTGATTCCACGGCTTACCGGGATTGGCCGACTCAGCCCTGCCCCCACCTTCACCATACAATGTGCATCCCTGTACAACAAATTCACCCAAGCCAAAAAACCATCACCAATGCCAAACGCCTTAAGTGCAGCAATCAAATAAGAGCGATCTACCCTGTCGAACGCTTTCTCCTGGTCCAAAGAGACAATGCCAACGCTGACATTATCACATTTACACACGTCTATTTCATCACCAATGAGAAAAATGCTGTCCTATCCGGAATAAAATAAGTCTGATCGGGATGTACAATTACTTCCAGGATGTCTTTGAGTCTGTTTGATAAGGCTCTGGAAAGCACCTTATAGTCCGACAAAGGAGGGCCACAGGCCTCCAGTGTTTGAGTAAGCAGTAATCCTTTCTTCGGCAGCAGGGAAAGCACTGCTCGCTGACAGGAAACAGGGAGAGATCCTGTTCTGAAACACTCCAATAGAACACTGTGCAGGTCAGGTCCAACGATATTCCAAAAATGTTTTAAAAAGTCAGTGGAAAGATCGTCGATCCCTGGTGCCCGTCCTGATGCCATCTGGTTGACAGCAACCGTCAGCTCCTCTAAAGTCAGGTCGAGATCCAGAGCAGCTTTCTCTCCTTCATTGAGCTGTGGAAGCCCCTCCAGGAGCTCCTCACTGCCTTCCATGCTGCACTGTTCTTCCCAAAGAGATTGGTGTAGAAGTCCATTGCATGGCTCCTCATCTCACTTGGGCTGGTGGTCACTCTGCCTCCTGGCAGCTCAAGGCAGGTCATCTGTTTTCTCTGTGCCACCGACCTCTCCAGGTTGAAAAAGAAACAGGTCGGGGCGTCCATGTCCTTCAACTGAAGGAAACAAGACCTTACCAGAGCCCCCTTCACTCTCTCCTGCAGGAAGGAGCTCAAGGCCAACCTCTTCTCCTTCAGCAGATGACCTTTATTTGGATCTGAGTCCCCCTGTAACTCCTCTTCCATGCTCTTTATGCTCGCTTCGAGTTCCTGAACCGTTGCTTTTATCTTAGCAGTTGAATGGGAGGTGTACTGCTGACAAAAGACACAAATCTGTACCTTACCCACCTCCCACCACAGCTTCAGAGAACTGAAGTTTGCTATCTGAAGTTTCCACCTTTGCCGTAAATACTGAAATTGCTGGCAAAATGTGGTGTCCTGCAGGACCACCTTGTTGTTAAAGAGCCAGCAGGACTTAACTCTTTCACCTGGCGAGATGTTCAAGTGTAAATTAACAAAATGGGGGTCGGTGGAACCAACTGGGTTTATGTGGCAGTGAATTAGTCTGGAGCTTAGGTTTTGGGAGATGTAGATCCTGTCCAGTCGTGCAGCACTGACCCTGTTGTTACTGACCCTCACCCAGGTGTGCTGTCTGGACTGTGAATGTTTTACCCTCCATGTGTCTCCCTCCTCCTCCAGTTGAGGGTCTGAGGTCATAGAGTTTGGGCTGATTGTAAGTAATACAATAGACTGCTGTAGATCATCTAGATCCTGCTCCAGACCAACTGTGTGTGTGTGTGTGTGTGTGTGTTTTATTCAGTCAGTGCTGAATCTCCTGTTTCATCTTCAGAAGTCACTCAGTGATATAAAATGATGATAAAGTCCACTGCAGGAGCAGGAGGAGACCTCCTCTGGGACTGAAGCCCACAGTCTGACCTCCTCCTCCTCCTCCTCCTCCTCCTCCTCCTCACAAATCTGAGCTGGATATCTGGCGCCTCCTGCTGGTGAGCTTCACCTCAGGCTCAATAAAGTATTTCTACTACTGTTCATGTTACTCAACTCCATGTTTCTACTAGTCTCAGCCTAGTCAAGCGAGCAGGAACTGATGAAGCCTCTCGGATGAGAGGTGAAACGTCTTCAAGACAAAAACCAAATCCAGTTGCTTTCGATTCAATTTCCTTGAGATAACTATGACCTGGATGAATGAGAATATTCACAAGCTACATGTTTCTACTTACTTTGTTAAAAATCTCATGTTATGTTTATGTCTGACCATTTGTATGACTACTCTGATTACTTTCTGTGTATGAATACTCTGATTACTTTCTGACGGTATGAGTACTCTGATTACTTTCTGACGGTATGAGTACTCTGATTACTTTCTGACGGTATGAGTACTCTGATTACTTTCTGTGTATGAATACTCTGATTACTTTCTGACTGTATGAGTACTCTGATTACTTTCTGACGGTATGAGTACTCTGATTACTTTCTGACGGTATGAGTACTCTGATTACTTTCTGACGGTATGAGTACTCTGATTACTTTCTGACGGTATGAGTACTCTGATTACTTTCTGACGGTATGAGTACTCTCAGCATCTTATTTTCACTGATTGTGTTAAACGTGTCTGAAGCTTTCAGACTCTGAGGATCTTTAACAACATGTTTGAATAATTGTTGCTGAATGTTTACAGTCTTCAGATCAATAACAATAAATCACTTTTTATTTTCAAACGTTAATATCTGCACTAGTTTTCACTGTGTGTGTGTGTGTGTGTGTGTGTGTGTGTGTGTGTGTGTGTGTGTGTGTGTGGTGGGTCACCCCAGTCAGCAGGTCTGCAGGAAGCAGCTGGTCCGGGACCAGAGTTTCCAGTCCTGGTCTGGAGTTTCCACAGGGGGCGGGGTTTGAGAGAAGCAGGAAGTGGAGAGTCAGCTGTAGTTCCACATGTTGCTGTCAGTCACACACTGAAGCTGCCTCTTCACTCTGGACACACACCGACTGTCCGTGATGCCAGAGGCCGTGCTGCTGGACCTGATCCACGGCTGCTGCCCAGCATGCACCGCGCCTTCTCTGCTGGACGAGTTCGCACCAGACCCGCATGTGTTCTTGCTTTGCGGGACGCGTTTCCGGGACAGAAAAGGCTTTGAAGTCAGCTGTCTGAGCTCGTGCAGGAGCGTGCACGTGCTGGACTCCGGCTCCACCGCGGAGTGTTTGTTCCGGTTCAAAGTGACTGTGGACCAGCTGGACCTAAGCTCGGTCCGGGTCCTCACCAGCCCGCAGGGCCAACAGGTGCTGCTGCGGTACCAGCAGCTGCTCTTCACAGCCGTCTATACCTTTGATTACCAAATGGTGGACACACACACCTGTCCGAGCTGCACAGGCCCCGCCCCCACACACTCACCTGGTGGAGATGAGTCTGAAGATGAAGATGAAGAAGAAGAAGTGCGCAGGTTCCTGCAGCAGCTGCCTGCTCTGAGAGGAGACGTCACGGTGCTGAGGTCCTCACTGATCCCAGGTCAGTTTGAATGAAACATCATCTAAATGTGAATTTAAATTATAAATCATCCTTTAAACTTCGTACACGTCATAAATCTGCAGGTCACAAATTCATAACATCCATTCATAACAGCTCATCATTAGAAAACAGAAAAATGATTCACAACTTTATTTTCTGAAGTGAAAACAAAAATAAAAATGTTCGTTTGAGCTTCATGATTGTCTTGAGAAAGTTATTCACTTTTAATTAAACAGATCACCATGGTAACATGTCAGACATTTGTTATTATTTTTGTATCTAGATATTCACATTTATTGATAAGATGAGAAGTCCAGACTTCATTCAGATTCAGTGAACAACCGTCACCAAACTCCATTGAAGTTTATATCAATTTAAGGACAATGTTAGATGAATCCTCTGCCATTATTCTCATTGCTTCACACAGTCTGCACCCTCACTGAATTTAATTTCACATATTTTTGAGTTTTCTTCTCAGTTTACATCCATGTTGTTCACCGAGCTTCACTTGTTTTAATGAAGCGCTCCTCTTTATGTCACTGCTTCTGTGCTCAGCCTCCATGAATACTACAGAGTACAATAACTTGCACAGGTCTGACAGGGTGACAGAATGTGAACCTGTGTTCACCAACACTCTAATGTTAACACTCAGAATCCTCGAAACTGAGTCAAAACACTTCTAACAATCAGTGCGAGCTTCAGAGTGATTCAGGAAACATCTTCTGCTCGACTCTGGCAGGAAGTGAGAGAGACTTTAATCTCAGCGAGGAGGCAGGTCGACCACGTTACTGCGTGTGACACGTCTTTTTAAAAGCTGTGGCTGTTGGATGAGAAACAGAAGTGCACTCATAGCAGAGAATGGACAGTGACATTTATTGGACTAATTATAGAGTTAGTCTCTATTCAGACATGGTGTTAGGGTTGGCCCACGTCTGCTGAATCAGCATATGACGATGTCTCCAGTGAAACATCATGATGGATAGTGACATCGTTGTTTATGTATTTGAGGCAGCGTGTCCCCTCAGTGCGTATTAGCTCACCACTGTAGCCGCCGCTGTTTCCCACCGCTGCTCTGACACGAATCTCCAACTGTGTCACCCTGCAGAGGAAACTCTCTCCCGTAACCTTCGACAAACATCCCTGCGCCAGCTTTAAAAGCATCCTCGTCTCTGCACCCACGTCTGTAGCATAGCTTAGAACTAGCAAGAACTTTTTTCTTTACGAGGAGCTGCTCTTAATGTTCAGGAGAAATTCTTAGAAAACTTAATAATTCTAAGAATGTTTTAGGATTTCATCCCTCTTTAACACGGCTTTATGAAACGGGCTGTGATGTATAAAGGCTTATTGTACTGTCAGTGTCGCAGCTTCCTGCACTGTTAACCTGTATGAAGGCTGGTGTCTGTCCTGCAGCACATTAACTGTCTGTTATTCACTTCAGTTTGTCTGTTCTCATTATTTAACTTCTCACTGTAACCTGTTGTCACGGTGTGAAACAGTATGAACTCACATATTATTAATTCAGGTTCCATTCCCTGAAGACAAGGGTTGGGTGTGACAGTATGAGTATCTGTTCTCTTAGAGTGTTTCGGTCACGGCTTCAGTACTCGTAGCGGCGGCGTGTCCTCCATCCCGACCCTGTCCTCCTTGAATCTGTTCAGCAGCAGGAGGAGGAGGGACCCCGAGGCAGTGGTGATGGAGAACAGACGGAGACTGGCCCTCCACGCTGGGTTCAACCATCAGGAGCTCCGTCTGGTTAAGGTACCGAGCTGTCTTTACAGGAAACATCCTGAAAACACAAGATTAGTGTCAGCTGATCGTCCTCCTAGAACAACATGATGCTTCTGTGTGTCTGCTGCAACCTGCTGTTCATGATGTGACACGCTGTCTCTCTTCTGCCTGCTGTGATGTCTGTTGTCTGACCAGTCTGGAGTCTGGAAGTTTTGTGTCAATTAAAACCAGCAGACATTAATATGTGAGAGCCTACAGCTCACTGATAAGCCTCCGGAGGTGTTGTCTCTCCTGCAGGTGAACCACGGCAGTGATGTTTGGGTTCTGGGGAAAGCTGAGCCGGAGACTTATGATGCCATGGTAACCAATCAGACGGGGGTGGTGTTGGGAGCTCCAGGAGCCGACTGCATGCCCATCCTGTTTGCTGATCCCGTGTCAAAGGTCATCGCAGCCGCTCACGCAGGTCCATGTCTATAAGACATCCTGAAACTATATTTTTAAAGTAGAAGTGTTTGAAAGAAATAATCTAAACTTAGATTACTTTCCATCACTGGTCCTCAGGCTGGAAAGGGACCCTATTGGGGGTTGCTATGGCAACTGTAGAGGCCATGGTGAAGGAGTTTGGCTGCTGTATGAGCGACATTGTGGTGATCGTGGGTCCGTCGGTGGGAGCGTGTTGTTTCACTCTGGAAAGAGATCAGGCGCTCGACTTCAGCCACATCCACCCAGACTGTGTTCCTGATCCAGAGTCAGCCCGACCACACGTCAACATCCGCCTCGCTAACAGGTGAGAACACTGCTGTCACTGATCCAGAGTCAGCCCGACCACACGTCAACATCCGCCTCGCTAACAGGTGAGAACACTACTGTCACTGATCCAGAGTCAGCCCGACCACACGTCAACATCCGCCTCGCTAACAGGTGAGAACACTACTGTCACTTATCCAGAGTCAGCCCGACCACACGTCAACATCCGCCTCGCTAACAGGTGAGAACACTACTGTCACTGATCCAGAGTCAGCCCGACCACACGTCAACATCCGCCTCGCTAACAGGTGAGAACACTACTGTCACTGATCCAGAGTCAGCCCGACCACACGTCAACATCCGCCTCGCTAACAGGTGAGAACACTGCTGTCACTGATCCAGAGTCAGCCCGACCACACGTCAACATCCGCCTCGCTAACAGGTGAGAACACTGCTGTCACTGATCCAGAGTCAGCCCGACCACACGTCAACATCCGCCTCGCTAACAGGTGAGAACACTACTGTCACTGATCCAGAGTCAGCCCGACCACACGTCAACATCCGCCTCGCTAACAGGTGAGAACACTGCTGTCACTGATCCAGAGTCAGCCCGACCACACGTCAACATCCGCCTCGCTAACAGGTGAGAACACTGCTGTCACTGATCCAGAGTCAGCCCGACCACACGTCAACATCCGCCTCGCTAACAGGTGAGAACACTGCTGTCACTGATCCAGAGTCAGCCCGACCACACGTCAACATCCGCCTCGCTAACAGGTGAGAACACTACTGTCACTGATCCAGAGTCAGCCCGACCACACGTCAACATCCGCCTCGCTAACAGGTGAGAACACTACTGTCACTGATCCAGAGTCAGCCCGACCACACGTCAACATCCGCCTCGCTAACAGGTGAGAACACTGCTGTCACTGATCCAGAGTCAGCCCGACCACACGTCAACATCCGTCTCAACACCATTGACGCCATAGATACTGTATGTGGCAGGAGATCCAGAACATCACAGCTGGAGCGCCCAATCAGGTGTGAGGCCACGCTGCCGGAGGAGCTGACCACAGTTTATGTTCATTTTGAGTTCTGATTGGCTGTCACACCTCCTCTATGTTCGTGCTCAACACCAGAGCCCCCAGAGCTGTGAGCTCCGCCCCTAGAGCAATAATCCCGCCCCCAGATATATGACCCCCGCCCCCATATTTATTAGTCCCGCCCCTAGAGCAGTGAGACCCGCCCCCAGATATGTGAGCCCCGCCCCCTGGTGTTCACTTTATGTAATAGATCACTTTGATACTGAAGAAAACTTTAAAACATGGTGATTCTCAGAGTCTGATGATTTCTAGGCAGAATTCTGGAGGTGTGTTCATATGAGGTAATAAAAGGATAATAAAAGTATAATAAAAAATATCCTTAAAGGATAAGGACAATAATGATGTAAGTGTTTGTAACCAGATCAAATCTTGGTCCTCAGAGTCCTTCTTCAGAGAGGCGGCGTCCTGTCTGAAAACATCCATGACGACTTGATGACAGAGCGACCGTGTGTGACGCCGTGCACTTCCTGTCAGCCGGAACACTTCTTCTCTCATCGCAGAGACGGACCTAACTTTGGCACTCAGGTGGGCTTCCTGTGGATCAAAGAGACAGAGGAACGGGCCCTGCCCCCGACAGGTGAGACCACCTGACAAGAGAGACTGCAGCTGATTGGACTGTCTGATAATCAGAAGGGTGAAGCACCTGCAGATGGCTGGCGGGACCCAATCAAAACACTTTAACTTCAATTCATGATGTTCTGATTATATATGTTGAGTTTAATGATTAAATATGATGAATTAGTGCTCCACCTCTGTTCCAGCTGACTGAGTTTTAGTGAAGGGACCAGATGAAGTTCAGCAGCTGCTGCTAACGAGCCTTAATGAGGCGTTCAGGTGCAGGCAGGAGACGTGGGCAGTATGGCTGTTGTGGGTTAAACACTCTCACAAGATTAACATTTGTATCCTAAATAAACATCATGACCTCTGAATTCAATGTTTGTCTCTGTGTCTGATCGGTTCTGAGGTTTTCACATCCTGAATATGAAAGTGAGACAGTAAAGTTCCCTGTGATTGGTTGACGCATCGATTTTAGATCAGACTGAAACAATTCAATCTCCATCTCAATACTAAAACTGTAGATTTCTCATAAATGTCCTGATGTTCATGTGATGTGTTCAAGTTGACCTGCAGACTCCACACAGTCAAATATTCAATGTCAATAATGATCTGTAGACAGTACCACAGTCTGTTCACTGAATGTGTGTGAATCGTGATTATTCAACAGAAGACAAATGGACGTCTGTGGGATCCAGACAGCATTTATTTGGACAAATGTCTGAGTTGATTTGTCTTAAAAAGCAGCCCTTTTTCTACAAAGAAAGAAACAAATCAGATCAATAAAGATCAATACAATTTGTTTGATCGAAGGACAACAGGAAACATCTGGACCATCTGGAGTTTAACTGAAGCCGACTTTAAGATTGGATTTAAACAGAGTGAGTTCTGGACTCAGAGCAGCTTCAGTCGTCTTCGCAGTAAACATCTTCATCTTCACTAAAATATCGAACAGAATCTCCTGCAGACAAACAACAGGGTGAAATGCCCCTTTAAAATAATCTCAGTCTGATGACTAACAGTAAAGACAGACAGTGCATCAATAAAGCTGTTCATATAAATAATCATAGAACTTCCAGCAAACAAATGTCCACTTCCTGTTGACAAACAGTCGCCCAGACTTCCTGTTGAGTCATTGAACAGACACATAAAGGAGGAGGATGGACACGAGGACGCGACAGACTGAAGACGGACTTAGAATAAATAAATAAAAACACTCCTTCAACATTAAGGCCAGCTCTTCTTCACTGTTTTTAACCTAAAGATAATGAAACCGTGAAGTTAAACATGAACTAACGAGCAACAAGTAAATACAACAGAAGAGAAAACAATATGTGAAGAGAGAACTGACTTCAGTCGTCCTCAGAGTGACTCTGAATCATTAAATGTGACTGTGGAGTCAAACATCACACTGAGCTCCAACTCATCTTGACTGACTTCATATTCAACTTCAGATAAAAAACAACGAACACATTTTCATCCGTCGTCTCTCCACCATCCACACACATCACACAGGCTGGACGTTAACAGGAAGTGATGATTAAAACAGGAAGTTCATTAAGAGGTTTACCTCCTGCTTATAAACCTCAGATGTCACCGATCGTTCCTCTTCAGGATGTGAACAAACACATCAGAGAGTTGAGATGAACCTGTGAGAACATGCTGACAGTGAACACAGCCTCCATCCTCCACCCTGCTCAGTGTTCAGACTGCAGAGTCACTCATCAGATCTCACACTGTTTTAATTAAACTGTCCTGTAACAGTATATAATATTTAGTGTTAAACTCTTTGATATGAAGCACCGTCAGATTCACTGAGACAACCGGTTGGTCTGAAAACTGAACCAAATCTTATCTGCAGTGTTAAATTCTACACTGTTAATAAAATACTGAGGTCATTATGTGTTGTTAAATAAAATAAAGTTTGTTGAACTAGAACCTGTTTTCAGTCCTGTCAGGGACACTGTCACTGATGATATTAGTGTCCAACTGATAGTTTCTCACATGTTTATTCAGATTCAGAATACTTTATTCATCCCCGGGGGGAAACTGTTTAAATTTATCCTACCCTGATGTTGTCTCATTCAGAGGAAGTGCACCGACCTTCCACCTTAAAACTAAGATTTAAAACAAAGTTTGGTCTTATATCCGTCCAGACGCACACAGCAACAGTTGGACCTGAAGTGTCCTGATGAAAGGTACTTTTCTACTTCCTGTCAGCGGGCGACTCGTGATGTTTCCTCCGGGTTCACAGACGACAGGCAGCTGAAGTCTGATCCACTTCACCAGGATCTTCATATAGATCTGATCCAGAACAGATCAGAGATCAGCAATCTACTTCTTCAGTCACTGCAGCAGGAAGGAAACTGATGAAGCATCAGGAAGATCTGAAATCATCTGCAGCTCAGACCAATCAGGAGACAGAGTCCAGCCCGTCTGAGCCATAGAAACAATCTGATTGGTTGTTGATGTTGCAGATGTTTTGCACCTGAATGAGGCGTCAGTAAGAAACATCCCTGACAGAGAGATGAAGATACAGATGAAGAGGAGGAGCAGGAGGAGCAGGAGGAGCAGGAGGAGCAGGAGGAGCAGGAGGAGGAAGTCCATTTGTGGAACAAATGAAGAAAACAAAGAAAGATGAAGAAGAACTAAGGAATGATGAAGAGGAAGAAGGAAATGTGTCAAAGTCTCCAGTTACCTTTGTGTGTGTGTGTGTGTGTGTGTGTGTGTGTGTGTGTGTGTGTGTGTGTGTGTGTGTGTGTGTGTGTATCAGCTGCAGTTGCAGAGCAGCAGTCCAGCCAGCAGGGGGAGCAGGTTGATGAGCAGGAGCCACAGAGTGACGACCAGACCAGGAGAGCTGGAGCACGGGTCTGACACAACAACAAACACAACGTCAGACATATACACATCTGTCTGTAAACATGTCAGTGATGACAGGTGACACTGACCAATGGGGTTACTCCTGGAGGTGTTGATGGGCGGGAGCTGGTGGGGGAGGGGGCAGTCATCACAGAAGTCGGTGCAGGCAGGACAGATCAGGACGCCGTTATAGACCCAGTCGTTGACTCTAACACTGACGCTCAGCAGCTGACCTTTACGGACACACAGGAAGGAACGATCCTGAACGAACACCACTAGACCCTGAGACGAGCAGGACACCTGGAGACATCAGGACAAGTTTAAAGACGGAATCAAGATGAGCAGGACAGCTGGAGACATCAGGACAAGTTTAAAGACGGAATCAAGACGGGCAGGACAGCTGGAGGCATAAAGACAAGTTTAAAGACAGAGTCTGAGACACACCATTGTTTTAAAAGTTAAAATTCAGAGTCTGAGTCAAACATTAGGAGATGTATATGAAGTTTATAAACTGTATGAACTTTATGAATTGTATGTACCGTATTTTTCGGACTATAAGGCGCACTTAAAATCCTTACATTTTATCAAAAATTGACAGTGCGCCTTATAATCCAGCACGCCTTATGTATGATTACTTGCTGTGTTTACTGACCGATTTTATGTGGTACAACGTGCTTTCGATGGAAATTTCGATGGATTTGTGGAAGAGGAATGAATCAATAAGTGAGTGTATTTTTCTGTACCGGTATTTGTTGTTACAACTGAGTTGAATAAAGTTTGATTTACCGGACTGTGTTGTTTTGCTTAATGTGCCTTACAATCCGGTGCGCTTTGTTTGTGAACACAGACACGTTAATTCACAGTGCGCCATGTAATCCGGTGCGCCTTATCGCCCGGAAAATACGGTATGTAAACTGGACCTTGTAACATCCAGAGCCCCAGTCGGGGTAGGTCATCTTCCTGGTGCACTGCTCCATGATGAAGGCTGACTTCTGGTACAAACAGACAGAGTCTGGTCCATACTGCTCTGCTCCGTAGTTCCTCCACCAATCTGAACACACACACACACACACACACACACACACACACACACACACACACACACACACACACACACACACACACACACACACATAACAGAGCTCTGGATCAGTGACACTTTCTTCAGCTGGTTCTCATCCAGTCGCCTGAGCAACATGGTGTTGTGGTGCCAGTATAGTGTCTATAAACATAAGTGTCATAGTTACCTGGCTGGTTCCCAGACTGATACACCTGGGCATGCTGTTGTTACCTGGCTGGTATTCAGGTGTGTCAGTATATATAACTTGTGGTATAATAGTTACCTGGCTGGTTCTCAGTCACTCTGCAGTATGAGTTCCTCTGATATTCTCCACTCAGGTGCCAGCTGAACTCCTGACTGAAGGGACAGAAGTCGGCGATCTCCACAGCACCACCGAAGAACGACAGCTGATCGGCTGACACATCAGGGATCCTCTCAAAGTACTGGCACACACACACACACACACACACACACACACACGGTTACATACAGTCTATCATACACCACAGTATCTGATGTTGTAGAGTACACACAGTAGCAGTACAGTCATTTTTGTGCTTTAAATTATTATTACTGTAAATAAAACTGCACCATGTCCTCTTGCACCTTATGCTCCACTTACCTTTTCTCCTCAATACCTCAGCTTTTTTTTTTATTTACTGATATATATATATTAGTTTTTCCCTGATGAAGTTGTTTTGGAGAGTTTTCTACCTCCACTATTACTGTGTTACTCTCATCCAGGAGTTTCTCAGGTACCAACATTTAGCACCAACTGATTTTACATTCAACTGGTACTTGGTAGCAACAAGCAGATTTGGCTCCACCTTTGAAGAGTGTGTGTGTGTGTGTGTGTGTGTGTGTGTGTGTGTGTGTGTGTACCTGGTACTCTAGCGGCAGCTCCTGAGGGTATCTCTGAAGGTTACAGACGGCCACAGCCAGCTGGTCCTGTCTGCAGGTGAGCTGCAGAGGAGACGCTCGCACCGTGTCACAGAACGGAGTCACAGAGTGACGTCTGCAACAACACACACATTCAATACTGCAGGTGAGGTACAACACACACACCAGAAACACTGCTGACGTGTTACCAGGAAGCAGCTTCAACATTTTTAAAGACAGCTGACGTCACTTTCACCAGTTCCAGTAAAAACACAGCTCATATCAGCTGATATTTCAACATGTCAGAATCAGCATTAGATAAATGTAACGTGTGGATGGATTCCCTCTAACTCTCACTCTCTGACTGGGTCTTGCATTCTCGACAAACACCTGATGTGAACAGCAGTGATAAACAGTGTGACTGTGACCTCTGACCTCTGTCTCTGGCGATCCATCCAGAACCTGCAGCTCTTCATGACAAAGTCACAGCCGAGGCCGCGGCCCCAGTCCAGCCTCTGTGCCAGGCTGTAGTTGGCCCGGTACCAGCCGCTGTCCTCCATGATAGCCAGAGTTAGCCGAGAGAACACCCGGTTCTGAGTGTGGGAGCCCGTCATCGCCTCGTTCTGATGGAGGAGGAGAAATATTACAAACAAGGAGAAACTCAAACTGCTGTCTGCAGTTAAACACAAGAAACAGTGTTCACCTCCAGCAGTCTCTTCTCCCAGTGGTTCAGTTCTGTCCCCGTCCCGCCCTGGTTCTCCAGCTCCATCCCCTCCAAGATGGGACAGTTAAAATGTCTGCGAGCCTCCTCCTGGAAAAGACACAAGACCACATTCAGCTACTTCAAATACTGTCAGAACAGCTAAAGACATTTTCACTATCAATAAATCTGACACTTATTCTCTCCATTAGTCATTAAGTCTATAAGTTATTATAAAAGAGTTAAAATGTCTCCGAGCCACACGGAGGAGCACATACAGCTCCGTCAAATACTGTGAGAGCAACTGAAGAGTTATTATTCTCTTCTAGAGTCAGTTTACTGTCACATGTGACAAAGAAAAGCAGAAAATCCTCACATGTGGGGAGCTGAACGTTTTGGCAGTTCTGCTTCATAGAGGCGGAAATAAGATGTTTAAAGTGATTCTCACCACGACTCGAGGCGTGACGAGGACGTGGACCTGGTGTCGGACCATGTCTCCTCCTCTGATGTCCCACAGCCTGCTGACCCTCCTGATCACTGCTTCACTCCACTGATACAGACCCAGACTGACACACACACACACACACACACAGTAAATTCTCATATTAAAGCCAGTATTCAGATAATAACTACAGAGTCATGTTGAACTCTCCACTCTGCTGCTCTCATGTCCTATAATAAGCTATCCCTGTATACCGCTGTCTGACATCAGGCTGCTGTTGACACATTAATGCTGATTTTATCCAAACACACATCCCCTTGAATTCATGTTTTAAACTCATTAAACTTGATGAATCTACTGCGCGTTTTCTTGTTTCAGTAAACTGCAGTTTAAATCTAAGCTGTCTCTTAACCAACATGTGAGGGAACCAGACTCATCTCAGCAGACTGAGAAGGTCTCCGATCAGGTGGAGTGTGACATCACCTCTCGTTGAAGGCGGGCAGGCCACTGGCGAAGCGAGGAGTCAGAGGTTTACCATCATCATCATGGTAGAAGGCAAACAGGCCCGCTGAGAACCCCTGGTGGACGGAGGAGGAACCACACCGACTTCATTTATACAGAAATCAGACAGTCCGTTCTCAACATGGTTTACATAGACTAGTCACTACAAAAC
>CM077790.1:34341358-34371358 GCA_039737535.1 Lagodon rhomboides | reverse complement strand
AAGACTGGGTAACATGATCACACTGTGATTTTAATCAATTATAATCTCGGCTTCCAGTTTATCAGCTCCGTCTATCTGAAACTACAGTCTGATACTAAAGTTACAAGGTTTAACTGAGACATGGTGAGTTGAGTAACTTACTGTAGGGTTGAACCTTTTTGGACCTTTTACAGTCTAGTTCAACGTGTTATGATAAAATCCAACACTGGTTTTTAGGAATTTTTCAGTATATTGGCAAGTGACTATCAAAGAGTGTTTGGGTCCATTTTTTACTTTAGTGTTAAAATTAAGTTATTTTGTCAAAGTTAGGTTTGAAACGAGTGTTTTAAAAGTGCCTTTATTGTGAAGTACCCCACCCGGAAGTGTTCTTGTGGCTGTTGCTAGGGGAAACAGACAGGATAAAGATGAAGAGTTAAGACTGATTAATAAACACTTTCAAACTTTGCTCCTAACAGAAGCTGTCAAACACTGTTACTGTCATTTAGCACAATAAAGTCTCTGAGTAAAAGCTTAGCTTCGTCTTAGCCGGTTAGCCTGCTAGCTAACTGTATTGTAATTATCATTTGCGTAGCTAACCAGTTAGCTTAACATGTTACAGTGTTCATACATTTGATGTCACACAACAACTCGTAATTCCCATGATACGTTATCACGGTTAACCCAGTGAGTGTCACAGTAAAGTCATTATCTCAGCTCACTGAACGGACGCGTTACTTAGCTACCACAGCTAACGTGCTAGCTAGCTCAGCCCAGCTCTGCCGCTAGCTCAGCCTGACCGGGGCTCACCTCGCTGGGAGCGGGGACTCGATGTTTGCACGTCCCGTGGCAGCTCGCTAACACAGCCAGGATGGAGAGGATGAGGGCCGAGCCGAGGAACCGGGACACGGACGGCTTGCCATCACCTCTCAGCCTCGGCTCCATCCTCCCACCGGCCCGGTCAGCGGGGATCGGCAGCCCGACGTCAACAGAACCTCCGTCGGCCCGGTCCGCTCGGTGCTCGTTTCATTCATCGCTCGCAGGCTGAATCACAACATGTTAACATCCCGCAAAAAGTCCTGACGACAAACAGAGAAGAGAAGAGCCCGCAAGAGGAGAAACACCGGCCGGTAGAAGGAAAAATCTCCTGGTTTGGTACCGGGAGTCAGCTGAGAGAGGACCGGAAAAGACCAAGATCGTCTGTCAGCGAGAGGAATCACTCAGAGAAAGATTTCTATGTAAGAACAGGCACGGGGCTACAAAGATCGTCTATTGACAGGAGCAGTCACTCGGCCTGGGTTTCTGTCTGCCTCTTGTCATGGTTCGATTTATCCGCTAGGGGGCGTCGGGGTACTTCTTCTGCCTCAAACGGCTGTGGGTGACTTGAAAAAAAATATAAGCTGGATACATGTTCCAGCTGAAACCCACAAAGACACAAAACAACCCTAACCCAAAAAACCTCTGCTAGAAAATGTGTTCACAAAGAAATAAGGTTATGGGGCGATGTTCAGCTCAGCTGGTAGAGCAGCGTCCCTGTACAGAGGCTTTGTCCTCGCTGCAGAGGCCCGGGGTCGAGTCCCTCAGTCTCTTTGCTGCGTGTCTCTCTCTCATACCGTCGTTTCCTGTTGTATCTTTAGCTGCTCTATCAATAAAGGCCAAAAAATATACTTTAAAAGAAATAAGATTATACATGACCAGCATCCATAAAACATCATCTGTGAGGATAATGTGGGCTGTTGGTGATATATATTTAAATACTAAACCCATTTGAACACAATTTAACTGATAAATCTATAAACAATATCTAACATTAAACATATAGTCACAGTCCATTAACACAACGTGTAAACTCTTCTTCTGTATTTGTGCAGACTTCTGACTTCCTGTGTGTGATGCTGGTTCCCACACACACACACATAGACAGTCACTAAAACTTAATTAACTTCAGAGATTAGGCAAATGTGATTAAATGTGTTTGTTCCAGTTTAGCTGAATATTGAAGCCTCTGATGGTGAAAGAAAGGAGGCTCTGTGTCTGTTTGACCACCTTCATCCTCCTGTCGAACCACTCCTCTTCTTCTCTGCTCAGAAAGAGTGTTAGTTAATATCCTGTTCAGTTGCTGAGTCCAGTTAAATTAAATTGTGTTCTACTTACTGACAGAAAATTAATCAGCAACAATTTAAAATTGAACTGCTCAGAAGTCATTTGATAGTTGCTTTGCTGTCTGTAGCCTCGGTTCAGATGATTCTGTAACAAATCTTTTATTGTGAGTGATGTCTGTGTACTTCAGGATGTACGTGTAGATGTCTGTGTACTTCAGGATGTACGTGTAGATGTCTGTGTACTTCATGTACGTGTAGATGTCTGTGTACTTCATGTACGTGTAGATGTCTGTGTACTTCAGGATGTACGTGTAGATGTCTGTGTACTTCAGGATGTACGTGTAGAGGTCTGTGTACTTCAGGATGTACGTGTAGATGTCTGTGTACTTCAGGATGTACGTGTAGATGTCTGTGTACTTCATGTACGTGTAGATGTCTGTGTACTTCATGTACGTGTAGAGGTCTGTGTACTTCAGGATGTACGTGTAGATGTCTGTGTACTTCAGGATGTACGTGTAGATGTCTGTGTACTTCAGGATGTACGTGTAGATGTCTGTGTACTTCAGGATGTACGTGTAGATGTCTGTGTACTTCAGGATGTACGTGTAGATGTCTGTGTACTTCAGGATGTACGTGTAGATGTCTGTGTACTTCAGGATGTACGTGTAGATGTCTGTGTACTTCAGGATGTACGTGTAGATGTCTGTGTACTTCAGGATGTACGTGTAGATGTCTGTGTACTTCATGTACGTGTAGATGTCTGTGTACTTCATGTACGTGTAGATGTCTGTGTACTTCAGGATGTACGTGTAGATGTCTGTGTACTTCAGGATGTACGTGTAGATGTCTGTGTACTTCAGGATGTACGTGTAGATGTCTGTGTACTTCATGTACGTGTAGATGTCTGTGTACTTCAGGATGTACGTGTAGATGTCTGTGTACTTCATGTACGTGTAGATGTCTGTGTACTTCGATGTACGTGTAGATGTCTGTGTACTTCATGTACGTGTAGATGTCTGTGTACTTCATGTACGTGTAGATGTTTCATGTACATGTCTGTCGGCTACTTGGGAGCAGCTGGACTCCGCTCTCCCATCATAAATAATAACGGGGTGTTTCTGTCTCTGTTGTGGTTTTTGACTTTTTCAGACCCAAATGCAAAAATCAGCAGCACATTTAAATGTTCTGGAAACCACCAGAACACAAAACTTCAAAACATTGTTGCAGAGTTCTGGTGGTTTTCAGCTGCTCTTTCATGTGTTTCCCCCCTGAAATTCAAATTTAGTTATTGTTCAGGAAAAAATACAAGTCCACCAGTTTCTCCTGAAAGTGGATCACTGTGTAAACATGTTGACATGTTTCATATGTTAAAGGATTAACACATGTTTGAAGAAGATCCACTCACATGTCTGTACAGTAAATATGAAACTAGGTTAGCTTAGCTTAGCATAAAGTCTGGAAACAGGGGCAAACGGCTAACTTCATATTTAACAAACATGAGAGTAGTGGTGAAAGAAGTACCCAGATTACAAACACTCAAATACAAGTAAAATTCATTCAAAGTCCTACTTCGCTCAGTTTCAGTCAGAAGCATCGTCAGAGAAATGCTGTATTAAAAGTATTTTTACTTTTGATACTTTAAATATATTTGATGCTAATACTTTGAATACATTCAGTAGTTGAAGTAAGGTTTTAAAAAGCAGGAGTTAGTGTGGTTAGGGTTAGTACTGCAGTGTTTGATGGACAGAAACAGAATCATGAATCTCTGATCAGTAACAAAACAAACTTTATTTCAACATGAGGATCATATTCTGTAGATTGTGTGTTTTTAGTGGTTTTCTGTGTTTGTGTTTCCTGCTGGATGGAAAATTAGTTTCAGTCGTCGGATCCTCTGTGTCCATATTCTGCCATCTACAAATAATGACAGTGGAAGATTTTCTCCATTTTTATGTGTTGGCAATTATATGACAGATCAAAAAAAGGAAAATCTGACAAATTCTTGTCTGTAGATTCAGAGCAGCTCCAGTTTGATGATGAAAATCTTATTTTAATCACAGGAAACCTCTCTTTGTGTACACATGGAGGTTATAATAAAGATCATCAAAGGAGATATTCAACAACAAGGAGACCAGCTCCAACACCAAACACTTCACACAACAAAGTCAGTCTCTGCCAGCAGAACATGACTGATGACCACAGGTCTCATCACATGATCACCTGCTCACTTCTGATTGGTTCTAAAGTGAGTTCATGGTTCGGAGTTGACTGCTCACACCACAGAACCGAAGTGAAGCAACGAATCAGGGGATACCTCATCTGTCTGTGAGTCTGTCTGTGGACTCTGGCGGGAGGAAGAGGAAGATGAGGAAGCAGCAGTGGAGACGAACAGATTGTTGTCTGGTGTCTCTGAGTCCTTTTCTCTCTGTTCGTCTTCCTTTCCACTAGCCCCTCGCCGTGGTTCCTCCTCCAGTTGCTGCTCCTCCTCCTGTTCCTCCTGTTCCTCCTTCTGCAGGTCGGTGAAGCGCTCCACCACACAGTGAGCTGTCAGTCTGGCCTCAGGGTCGTGATCCCAGCACTCAGTGATGGTGGAGCAGAACACACTCATCCCCTGGAAGACCGAGGACACGTAGAGTCAGACAGTAGACGACTCCAACATGAATTACATTAACACTTACATTTAAGGCATATCTCTGTCTGTTTGTATCTGTATCTGTCTGTATCTGTGTCTGTTTGTATCTGTATCTGTCTGTATCTGTGTCTGTTTGTATCTGTATCTGTTTGTATCTGTATCTGTCTGTATCTGTGTCTGTTTGTATCTGTATCTGTCTGTATCTGTATCTGTCTGTATCTGTGTCTGTTTGTATCTGTATCTGTCTGTATCTGTATCTGTCTGTATCTGTGTCTGTTTGTATCTGTGTCTGTCTGTATCTGTATCTGTCTGTATCTGTGTCTGTTTGTATCTGTATCTGTCTGTATCTGTATCTGTCTGTATCTGTGTCTGTTTGTATCTGTATCTGTCTGTATCTGTATCTGTCTGCATCTGTATCTGTTTGTATCTGTATCTGTCTGTATGTATCTGTTTCTGTTTGTATCTGCATCTGTATGTATCTGTGTCTGTTTGTATCTGTATCTGCATCTGTATGTATCTGTGTCTGTTTGTATCTGTATCTGTGTCTGTTTGTATCTGTATCTGTCTGTATCTGTGTCTGTTTGTATCTGTATCTGTCTGTATCTGTATCTGTATGTATCTTTTTCTGTTTGTATCTGCATCTGTCTGTCTCTGACCTGATGCTGTGTCCATGCTGTCGGGATGTCTGGTCGTCCTCTGTCTCTCAGCACCAGGTCTCTCATGCTGTCCACACAGGGTTGCTCACAGACCTTAGAGCCAAACGCTGGCTCATAACTCTTCACCTCTGCACACACACACACACACAAATCATGTTCATAAATTTGGTGGCAATTTGGTAGGTGGCACTACAGGAGCTGCAGGGACAGTTGTGGCCTGACAGTGGCACTAGAGCAGCTGCAGGGACAGTCGTGGCACTAGAGGAGCTGCAGGGGAGCTGCAGGGACAGTCGTGGCACTAGAGGAGCTGCAGGGGAGCTGCAGGGACAGTCGTGGCCTGACAGTGGCACTAGAGGAGCTGCAGGGACAGTCGTGGCACTAGAGGAGCTGCAGGGGAGCTGCAGGGACAGTCGTGGCCTGACAGTGGCACTAGAGAAGCTGCAGGGGAGCTGCAGGGACAGTCGTGGCACTCGAGGAGCTGCAGGGACAGTCGTGGCACTAGAGGAGCTGCAGGGGAGCTGCAGGGACAGTCGTGGCACTAGAGGAGCTGCAGGGGAGCTGCAGGGACAGTCGTGGCACTAGAGGAGCTGCAGGGGAGCTGCAGGGACAGTCGTGGCACTCGAGGAGCTGCAGGGACAGTCGTGGCACTAGAGGAGCTGCAGGGGAGCTGCAGGGACAGTCGTGGCACTAGAGGAGCTGCAGGGGAGCTGCAGGGACAGTCGTGGCACTAGAGGAGCTGCAGGGGAGCTGCAGGGACAGTCGTGGCCTGACAGTGGCACGAGAGGAGCTGCAGGGACAGTCGTGGCACTAGAGAAGCTGCAGGGGAGCTGCAGGGACAGTCGTGGCACTAGAGGAGCTGCAGGGGAGCTGCAGGGACAGTCGTGGCCTGACAGTGGCACTAGAGGAGCTGCAGGGACAGTCGTGGCACTAGAGGAGCTGCAGGGGAGCTGCAGGGACAGTCGTGGCCTGACAGTGGCACTAGAGGAGCTGCAGGGGAGCTGCAGGGACAGTCGTGGCACTCGAGGAGCTGCAGGGACAGTCGTGGCACTAGAGGAGCTGCAGGGGAGCTGCAGGGACAGTCGTGGCACTAGAGGAGCTGCAGGGGAGCTGCAGGGACAGTCGTGGCACTCGAGGAGCTGCAGGGACAGTCGTGGCACTAGAGGAGCTGCAGGGGAGCTGCAGGGACAGTCGTGGCACTAGAGGAGCTGCAGGGGAGCTGCAGGGACAGTCGTGGCACTAGAGGAGCTGCATGGGAGCTGCAGGGACAGTCGTGGCCTGACAGTGGCACGAGAGGAGCTGCAGGGACAGTCGTGGCACTAGAGGAGCTGCAGGGACAGTCGTGGCCTGTAGATGGCACTAGAGGAGCTGCAGGGACAGTCATGGCTTGTAGGTGGCACTAGAGGAGGTGCAGGGACAGTCTTGCCTTGTAGGTGGCACTAGAGGAGCTGCAGGGACAGTCATGGCTTGTAGGTGGCACGAGAGGAGGTGCAGGGACAGTCGTGGCTTGTAGATGGCACTAGAGGAGCTGCAGGGACAGTCGTGGCCTGACAGTGGCACTAGAGGAGCTGCAGGGACAGTCATGGCTTGTAGGTGGCACGAGACGAGGTGCAGGGACAGTCGTGGCTTGTAGATGGCACTAGAGGAGCTGCAGGGACAGTCGTGGCCTGACAGTGGCATTAGAGGGGCTGCAGGGACAGTCGTGGCACTAGAGGAGCTGCAGGGGAGCTGCAGGGACAGTCGTGGCCTGACAGTGGCACGAGAGGAGCTGCAGGGACAGTCGTGGCACTAGAGAAGCTGCAGGGGAGCTGCAGGGACAGTCGTGGCACTAGAGGAGCTGCAGGGGAGCTGCAGGGACAGTCGTGGCCTGACAGTGGCACTAGAGGAGCTGCAGGGACAGTCGTGGCACTAGAGGAGCTGCAGGGGAGCTGCAGGGACAGTCGTGGCCTGACAGTGGCACTAGAGGAGCTGCAGGGGAGCTGCAGGGACAGTCGTGGCACTCGAGGAGCTGCAGGGACAGTCGTGGCACTAGAGGAGCTGCAGGGGAGCTGCAGGGACAGTCGTGGCACTAGAGGAGCTGCAGGGGAGCTGCAGGGACAGTCGTGGCACTAGAGGAGCTGCAGGGGAGCTGCAGGGACAGTCGTGGCACTCGAGGAGCTGCAGGGACAGTCGTGGCACTAGAGGAGCTGCAGGGGAGCTGCAGGGACAGTCGTGGCACTAGAGGAGCTGCAGGGGAGCTGCAGGGACAGTCGTGGCACTAGAGGAGCTGCAGGGGAGCTGCAGGGACAGTCGTGGCCTGACAGTGGCACGAGAGGAGCTGCAGGGACAGTCGTGGCACTAGAGAAGCTGCAGGGGAGCTGCAGGGACAGTCGTGGCACTAGAGGAGCTGCAGGGGAGCTGCAGGGACAGTCGTGGCCTGACAGTGGCACTAGAGGAGCTGCAGGGACAGTCGTGGCACTAGAGGAGCTGCAGGGGAGCTGCAGGGACAGTCGTGGCCTGACAGTGGCACTAGAGGAGCTGCAGGGGAGCTGCAGGGACAGTCGTGGCACTCGAGGAGCTGCAGGGACAGTCGTGGCACTAGAGGAGCTGCAGGGGAGCTGCAGGGACAGTCGTGGCACTAGAGGAGCTGCAGGGGAGCTGCAGGGACAGTCGTGGCACTCGAGGAGCTGCAGGGACAGTCGTGGCACTAGAGGAGCTGCAGGGGAGCTGCAGGGACAGTCGTGGCACTAGAGGAGCTGCAGGGGAGCTGCAGGGACAGTCGTGGCACTAGAGGAGCTGCAGGGGAGCTGCAGGGACAGTCGTGGCCTGACAGTGGCACTAGAGGAGCTGCAGGGACAGTCGTGGCACTAGAGGAGCTGCAGGGACAGTCGTGGCCTGTAGATGGCACTAGAGGAGCTGCAGGGACAGTCATGGCTTGTAGGTGGCACTAGAGGAGGTGCAGGGACAGTCATGGCTTGTAGGTGGCACTAGAGGAGGTGCAGGGACAGTCATGGCTTGTAGGTGGCACGAGAGGAGGTGCAGGGACAGTCGTGGCTTGTAGATGGCACTAGAGGAGCTGCAGGGACAGTCTTGCCTTGTAGGTGGCACTAGAGGAGCTGCAGGGACAGTCGTGGCCTGACAGTGGCACTAGAGGAGCTGCAGGGACAGTCATGGCTTGTAGGTGGCACGAGACGAGGTGCAGGGACAGTCGTGGCTTGTAGATGGCACTAGAGGAGCTGCAGGGACAGTCTTGCCTTGTAGGTGGCACTAAAGGAGCTGCAGGGACAGTCGTGGCCTGACAGTGGCACTAGAGGAGCTGCAGGGACAGTCGTGGCACTAGAGGAGCTGCAGGGGAGCTGCAGGGACAGTCGTGGCCTAGAGGAGCTCTAGTGCCACGACTGTCCCTGCAACTGCTCTAGTGCCACAGTCGTGGCTTGTAGGTGGCACTAAAGGAGCTGCAGGGACAGTCGTGGCCTGACAGTGGCACTAGAGGAGCTGCAGGGACAGTCGTGACCTGACAGTGGCATTAGAGGGGCTGCAGGGACAGCCATCTCTTTAGAGGACTCTGAGTTCTGCCTCTTCTCTCTTTCAGATAAAAATAAACATATATAATGTAGAAACATGGAGGAGCTCGTACCATCGATGGCGGTGCAGCGGGATGCCATCTCCCACAGGACCAGAGCCATAGAGTACACATCCATCTGTTTAAAGGCCTCCAGGTCCTCCAGGTTTACCCTGGACTCTAGAACCTCAGGGGCCATGTAGCGAGCTGTCCCCACCTGGAAAGGATCACACATGGCAGATCAGATTACGAACTGTGTGACATATTTAACCATTAATTAACTGCACCTGTCAAGTTACCTGTCCACTGTTGGCGAAGTCGTCAACTGTGAGGGAGAGGTCCAGTCTCAATGCCAAACCAAAGTCACACAGAGCACACTCCGTCCTGCTCTTCACCACTATGTTACTGCTCTTCAGGTCCCGATGGGCAACTGGAACCTACAGCAACATAGGCACCCAGCAACACAGTCAACCAGCAACTCAGTCAACCAGCAGCACAGGCAACCAGCAACACAGGCAACCAGCAACACAGGCAACCAGCAACAAGCACCATCAAAACCTTTGACAGCAGCAGATGAAGAACAAACAAAGGAACTTGTTTCTCTCAAGATGTCAGCATTAAGTGAACTGAACATCAACAGCTAACATACTGATCTTACCTTAGAAGCCCCACTGAGCGCTGTGTCACTATGGAGATGAGCTAACCCCTTAGCAATGCTGGCTGCCATGGCAACAAGTTCCCCCCAGCTGAGCGTGTTAGCTGTGAGAAAGTCCTGCAGGTTCCCAAGGCTATGATAGGCCAGAACCAGCCAGTACTTCCTGTGGGTGTGGCCAAGCAGGCCTCTCTCCTCAGCAGCGAGGAACCTAACCACGTTTTCATGCTCCATGTTGGGGTCGGAGAAGATGGAGCACTCGTTCCTCCAGGAGGCATACTCCAAAGCAGGAAACACCTTCACCGCCACTGTTTCATAGCTGTTGACTCCACCCGTCTCCCCCTGCAGCAGGCATGCCCTCCACACCTCTGCGAAGCGCCCCTTTCCCACCAGGACCTCCAGTTTGATGGGCAGTGGTTCAGCCCGTTGGCCCTGCCAGTCTGTCGTTGTACTGATGATGTCACTGTTGGGATGTTTGGCATTAGACTCCTCCCCTTCACCAGGACCAATCACACCTCCTCCACCATCCCCCCGAGCCCCCACACCCACACAAGGCAGGTTGAAGGCCTGGTACAGCTCCGGCGTGCGTTTGGTGGGCCAGCCGGGGCGTACAGGAGGGTCCGGCTTGTCAGGGTGGCGAGTGCGGTAGAAGTAGAAGGCGGCAGTGGCAACGATGGCAACGAGCACAGGAGGAACCAGACTGACCACGACCACCGGGATCACATCCTTGCTGTGCAGCTTAGAGAACCCTGAGGGACAGAGGCAGTACTGACATCTGTTTATCCATTCATCCATCTGTTCACTCATCTGTTCATAAATTGTAAAAGGTCCTGCTATTTTATAGCACTTCTCCAGTTTACTGACCGCTCAAAGTGCTTTACAATACTTGCCACATTCACACACACATTCATAAACTGATGGTGGAGGCTGCCATGCAAGGCGCCAACTGCTCATCAGGAGCAATTTGGGGTTCAGTATCTTGCTCAAGGACACTTCAACATGCAGCTGGGGGAACCCAGGATTCAAACCAGCGACCTTCCGATTACTACCGATAGACAACCCACTCTATCTTCTGAGCTACAGCCGCCCCATGATCATCATCCATCTGTTCATCCATTCATCCATCTGTTCACCCATCTGTTCATCCATTCATCCACCTGTTCATCCATCTGTTCATCCATCCATTCAGCCATCATTCCTCCATCATTCCTTCATCATCCCTCCATCATTCCTCTATCCCCATCCCTCCATTATCCCCCCAGCATTGATCAATTCCCTCATCCCTCCATCATTCCTCCATCACCCCTCAATCATCCCTCTATCTTTCCTCCATCACCCCTCAATCATCCCTCCATCATTCCTCCATCACCCCTCAATCATCCCTCTATCTTTCCTCCATCACCCCTCAATCATCCCTCCATCTTTCCTCCATCACCCTTCAATCATTCCTCCATAACCACTCAACCCCCTCATCCCTCCATCATTTCTCCATCATCCCTTCATCATTCCTCCATCCCTCCATCATTCCTCCATCATCCCTCCATCCCCTCATCCCTCCATTCCATCACCCCTCCATCATTCCTACATCATTCCTCCATCATCCTTCCATCATTCCTCCATCATCACTCCATCCTGTCATTCCTCCATCATCCCTCCATCCCCTCATCCCTCCATTCCATCACCCCTCCATCATTCCTACATCATTCCTCTATCATCCTTCCATCATTCCTCCATCATCACTCAACCCCCTCATCTCTCCATCATTTCTCCATCATCCCTTCATCATTCCTCCATCCCTCCATCATTCCTCCATCATCCCTCCATCCCATCGCCCCTCCATCATTCCTACATCATTCCTCCATCATCCTTCCATCATTCCTCCATCATCACCCAACCCCCTCATCTCTCCATCATTTCTCCATCATCCCTTCATCATTCCTCCATCCCTCCATCATTCCTCCATCATTCCTCCTTCATCCCTCAACGATCCCTCCACCATTCCTCCATCATCCTTCAATCATTCCTCCATAATCATTCAACCTCCTCATCCCTCCATCATTCCTCCATCATGTGTTCACCGTTGGCTCCCTTGTCGAACATCAGTTTGTCGTTACACTCGTGTTCTCCGTGGCAGCCACAGACCATCATGACGCCGTCGTCTGCCGGCTGTGGGGTCATGTGACACTCTCTGGAGGTGAAGTTCAGCAGCAGCCTGGGGTCGACGCCCTCCAGTGGCAGAGTGGGGTTATGACACATGGTGTGCACAGTCATGGTATCGTTGGTCTTCCTCCTGAAGGAACAGAGGAACAACATGTGAGTGAGGCTCAGTCACTGGATCAGCTTGTTCTCATTCATCAGAACTTCACTGAGAATAATGTTCTTTTATGTAAAGTCCAGTTGAAGGCATGGTCAGTTATAATTTAGTTTAAAGTTGCTTTCTCTGTGTATTATATGATTTATGATGATATATTTTAATCAAATCCTTGCATTATACCCTGAGACATCAACCAACCAACCAACCAACCAACCAACAAAACAGATCAACCAACCAACAGACTGAATCACCGATCGACTGACCAGCCGACAGATACAGATACTAGAACATGTAGTACAGATACTACTGATGCAGAACATGTAGTACAGATACTACTGATGCAGAACATGTAGTACAGATACTACTGATGCAGTACATGTCGTACAGATACTACTGATGCAGTACATGTAGTACAGATACTACTGATGCAGAACATGTAGTACAGATACTACTGATGCAGAACATGTAGTACAGATACTACTGATGCAGAACATGTAGTACAGATACTACTGATGCAGTACATGTAGTACAGATACTACTGATGCAGTACATGTAGTACAGATACTACTGATGCAGAACATGTCGTAGAAATACTACTGATGCAGAACATGTAGTACAGATACTACTGATGCAGTACATGTAGTACAGATACTACTGATGCAGAACATGTCGTAGAAATACTACTGGTGCAGAACATGTCGTACAGATACTACTGATGCAGAACATGTCGTACAGATACTACTGATGCAGTACATGTAGTACAGATACTACTGATGCAGAACATGTCGTAGAAATACTACTGATGCAGAACATGTAGTACAGATACTACTGATGCAGTACATGTAGTAGAGATACTACTGGTGCAGAACATGTAGTAGAAATATTACTGATGCAGTACATGTAGTACAGATACTACTGGTGCAGAACATGTAGTAGAGATACTACTGGTGCAGAACATGTAGTAGAAATATTACTGATGCAGTACATGTAGTACAGATACTACTGATGCAGAACATGTCGTACAGATACTACTGATGCAGAACATGTCGTACAGATACTACTGATGCAGAACATGTAGTACAGATACTACTGGTGCAGAACATGTAGTACAGATACTACTGATGCAGAACATGTAGTACAGATACTACTGATGCAGAACATGTAGTACAGATACTACTGATGCAGAACATGTAGTACAGATACTACTGATGCAGAACATGTAGTACAGATACTACTGATGCAGAACATGTAGTACAGATACTACTGGTGCAGTACATGTAATACAGATACTACTGGTGCAGAACATGTAGTACAGATACTACTGATGCAGAACATGTAGTAGAAATACTACTGATGCAGTACATGTAGTACAGATACTACTGATGCAGAACATGTAGTACAGATACTACTGATGCAGAACATGTAGTACAGATACTACTGATGCAGAACATGTAGTAGAAATACTACTGATGCAGTACATGTAGTACAGATACTACTGATGCAGAACATGTCGTAGAAATACTACTGATGCAGAACATGTCGTACAGATACTACTGATGCAGAACATGTCGTACAGATACTACTGATGCAGTACATGTAGTACAGATACTACTGGTGCAGAACATGTCGTACAGATACTACTGGTGCAGAACATGTCGTACAGATACTACTGGTGCAGAACATGTCGTACAGATACTACTGGTGCAGAACATGTCGTACAGATACTACTGGTGCAGAACATGTCGTACAGATACTACTGGTGCAGAACATGTAGTAGAAATACTACTGGTGCAGAACATGTAGTAGAAATACTACTGGTGCAGAACATGTAGTACAGATACTACTGATGCAGTACATGTAGTACAGATACTACTGGTGCAGAACATGTAGTGAGGAGGAGCAGTTCCATTAAAGGAAGAGTTCACAGATGTTTAGTCAGTGTCAGATCAGACTTCAGACGGATGATTAATCAAGCATTAATAATCAATAGGTCATATAAATGTGACTCATCCTATGAATTGATTGACAGGTTATTTAAGTGGTACTGATCACATACATTGATTTATAACGTGGTATGATTCATACTCACCATATGGCGATGCAGATCTCGTCGGTGACGGTGCAGAAGGACGACAGGCTGCAGTTACTGAAACACACACTGTCTCTGCACAGAGGACTGGACCCCTCACACCACTTACACAGGTTGAAGCTCAGGTGACTGAAGGAGAGGACCACACCTGGATCACCTGCAGAGTAGAGATACTCTATTACTACTGTGTAATAGTACATATGGTATATTACACAGGTGAAGAAAAGGACCACACCTGGATCATCATCATCATCATCATCATCATCACCATCATCTTCATCAGTATTAAAGTGTGTAGTTATGTCAGTGGTGACGTCATCACAGTTAATGTCAGTTAAATGTTTCTGTCAGCTCAAAAACAGACAGAGACAGATCAGTGTGTGTGTGTGTGTGTGTGTGCTGTGCTGTGTGTGTGTGTGTGTGTGTGTGCTGTGCTGTGCTCTGTGTGTGTGTGTGTGTGTGTGTGTGTGTGTGTGTGTGTGCTGTGTGTGTGTGTTGTTTTGGTTTAACTGTCATTTCTGTGTCATCTGGATCTGATCACTATGTTGTTATGATGTGGCAGAGTATCTCCACACACACACACACACACACACACACACACACATCTGCATAAACATGAACTCAATTACACTCACCTCCCTAACCACACTATGATTATATATACTATGTACACACATAAGATACTGTACACATAAACACACAATACTTAATTAACTCTGTCACACACACACACACACACACACACACACACACACACACACAGAGAGAAGTCATTACAGATGTAACATCCAAACAGTCGCAGAAGCAAATAGCAAAATGCTCAGTTGAATTGGAATCAGCACAAACTTTGTGTGTGTGTGTGTGTGTGAGTCTCTGATAGTGAGCACCTCCCCTGAGCAGCATGGAGCTCTCAGATTTCCCATGAGCCTTTAAGGGCGGAGCTCCGGATTCTAACTTGGCTCTGAACACAGCTCACTGCTGGCTTCAATTTATTCCTGGACACACACGCACACCCACATCTAAACACAGACTAACACCAACACATGCACAACTGTTACACATATGCAGAGATTCTATTGTGTTTACTCTGCTTCACTATCACACACACACACACACACACACACACACACACACATACATTCATGTGTATGTGTAATACTTTGTTTAAAGTACATCAACATTTCAACTGATCCACCATTGAACCAGTAACACAGCAGCACCAGACTCCATTAACAAATGTGGTGATTTTAAGAGTTGTTGAGTTAAAACAAACTTTCTAACGTAGTGAAACTGTGTCTCTGACAGATTCTAACTGGTTGTGTCCTTGTTGTAAATTCAGCATTAAATCAGAAGCTGAAGTTGTTTGTCTCCTTGTACAAAGTGTCAGTTTGTGGCAGCATGTCTGTACCAGCCTGTCTGCTTCTGTGTCTAAAGTGCTAAAGTCTTACCTGCCAACACTGATCAGCTGTTTGAACACACTGTTTACACTGATGTCACCATTTACACTCCATTTATGAGAGAAGAAACATGTTATTGATCTAAACATGTCACATGTTACAAAGACACTAAACAGGAACAATATAGGCTCCTTCTTTGTCCCCGTGGAGAAAGTCCCCAGACTCCCTTAACAAATGTGTCAGTTTAGTGAGTTGTTGAGTTGGAGACACTTTATAAACTCGGTGAAACTCTGTCTCTGAGTCATTCTGCATTATTTGGACCTTCTTGTTAATTCAGCAAATGTTCTACATGAACTTCTTTCTGTCTTTGAGTAGAAACATGGAGTCTGTTTGTCCCAGTGATGTGTAATACATGTAATAACTGGTCATGTAGTGTTGTGTATGTATGTATGTATGTATGTAATGTATGTTGTGGAAAGAAAGTAGCTTAATATGGAAACAAGTTCATCAAAACTTTACATAAGTATTTGAGTAAATTAACTTAGTTACATGATCAGCTAGACAATAACTGAGTGACTTCTGTCACAAAGTCACCAAAAAACTTCAACACATCCTCATTACGTGTGTGTGTGTGTGAGAGAGAGAGAGGAGTCATCAGGCCATCACCACGTCACCTCACTGTCCTCATTAACACAAACACACACAGAGTTTCTTTCAGTGCCAGCCTCTCTTCTCTCCACTGTCTTAAGACAGCGGCAAGAAGCTGTGTGTGTGTGTGTGTGTGTGTGTGTGTGTGTGTGTGTGTGTGTGTGTGTGTTTGTGTGTGTGTGTGTTCATTAGATGCTGCACACACACTCGCTCTTTGTTGATGTGAGATAAATGTTTCTTTTCATTGACACGTGTTGAGGACGGTCAGACATTTTGAATGTGCAGCTGTGACCTGAAGTTATAGACTCTTCAGTCAGTCAGCAGCTCTGTGACGCTGCACGCTGCTGCTTCCAGCTACATGCTAACATGCTAACATGCTCACATTGACAACATCTTTGATTCACTCAGAGCAGCGTGTTACTCAACATGACTGCACAATAATAAGATGTTCACCTGTAGCATGTTGACAGACTGAAACCTGTCAGAATCTGTTAGCTTGTTTGTGTTCATGTCCTTCAGAAGGCAGATGATGTGCAACAAACATCAGGTGGTGCATCAGGTGTTTTCAGTTCTGCAGGTTCAGGTTTGATTCCAGTGTCTCAGCAGAAGCTCCGTGAACAGCAGCTCTTACTGAACACTGAGCATGATGTTGTTCTAAAAGCTGAAGTCCCAGCCTGTCACTTAAAATAAGTCTCACCTAAAATATAGATATCCCTTTCAATGTACGCTGTGATTTGAACATGTTGGTGCTTTATGTTGCCTTCAAACAGCCTTTGGCTTTGGCACTATACTCTGCTTGTGTGTAGGAATACAGTCGCTGCACGGCTGAGATGCTCTGCTCCCTGCCGGCACTACATGCTGCTTCTCCACACACGGGGAGAGCTGACGGTCATATCTGTAGTGTCATTAATATCTTCTGGCTTCATGCACCTCTGAGCTGCTTTCATCGGAATAATCAGATATCCACCTCTGACACTGTATCCATATCTCTTTATACATCCATGGACACAGCACTGATCCACATCTGGCAGCCATATTTCTGGTCCCCAGTTTCTGATTGTTGCAGTGGAAGTCAAATGATTTGTTTCTGATTTCGACAGGAAAGTAATCCTTCAATCACTGAGCAGTACACTATACAGTACATGTAGAGTACAGTACATGTAGAGTACAGTACATGTAGAGTACAGTACATGTAGAGTACAGTACATGTACACTATACAGTACATGTAGAGTACAGTTCATGTAGAGTACAGTAAATGTACACTATACAGTACATGTAGAGTACAGTACATGTAGAGTACAGTACATGTAGAGTACAGTACATGTAGAGCACAGTACATGTAGAGTACAGTACATGTAGAGTACAGTACATGTAGAGTACAGTAAATGTACACTATACAGTACATGTAGAGTACAGTACATGTAGAGTACAGTACATGTAGAGTACAGTAAATGTACACTATACAGTACATGTAGAGTACAGTTCATGTAGAGTACAGTAAATGTACACTATACAGTACATGTAGAGTACAGTTCATGTAGAGTACAGTAAATGTACACTATACAGTACATGTAGAGTACAGTACATGTAGAGTACAGTACATGTAGAGTACAGTACATGTAGAGTACAGTAAATGTACACTATACAGTACATGTAGAGTACAGTACATGTAGAGTACAGTACATGTAGAGTACAGTACATAATAGAGTACAGTACATGTAGAGTACTGTACATGTAGAGTACAGTACATAATAGAGTACTGTACATGTACAGTACTCTACATGTAGACTATACAGTACATGTAGACTATACAGTACATGTAGAGTACTGTACATAATAGAGTACAGTACATAATAGAGTACAGTACATAATAGAGTACAGTACATGTAGAGTACAGTACATGTAGAGTACAGTACATAATAGAGTACAGTACATGTAGAGTACAGTACATGTAGAGTACAGTACATGTAGAGTACAGTACATAATAGAGTACAGTACATGTAGAGTACAGTACATGTAGAGTACAGTACATAATAGAGTACAGTACATGTAGAGTACAGTACATGTAGAGTACTGTACATGTAGAGTACAGTACATAATAGAGTACAGTACATAATAGAGTACAGTACATGTAGAGTACAGTACATGTAGAGTACAGTACATGTAGAGTACAGTACATAATAGAGTACAGTACATGTAGAGTACTGTACATACTGTAATAGAGTACAGTACATGTAGAGTACAGTACATGTAGAGTACAGTACATGTAGAATACTGTACATGTAGAGTACAGTACATGTAGAGCACAGTACATGTAGAGTACAGTACATGTAGAGTACAGTACATGTAGAGTACAGTACATGTACACTATACAGTACATGTCGAGTACAGTACATGTAGAGTACAGTTCATGTAGAGTACAGTAAATGTACACTATACTGTACATGTAGAGTACAGTTCATGTAGAGTACAGTAAATGTACACTATACAGTACATGTAGAGTACAGTTCATGTAGAGTACAGTAAATGTACACTATACAGTACATGTAGAGTACAGTACATGTAGAGTACAGTACATGTAGAGTACAGTACATGTAGAGTACAGTAAATGTACACTATACAGTACATGTAGAGTACAGTACATGTAGAGTACAGTACATGTAGAGTACAGTACATAATAGAGTACAGTACATGTAGAGTACTGTACATGTAGAGTACAGTACATAATAGAGTACTGTACATGTACAGTACTCTACATGTAGACTATACAGTACATGTAGACTATACAGTACATGTAGAGTACTGTACATAATAGAGTACAGTACATAATAGAGTACAGTACATAATAGAGTACAGTACATGTAGAGTACAGTACATGTAGAGTACAGTACATAATAGAGTACAGTACATGTAGAGTACAGTACATGTAGAGTACAGTACATGTAGAGTACAGTACATAATAGAGTACAGTACATGTAGAGTACAGTACATGTAGAGTACAGTACATAATAGAGTACAGTACATGTAGAGTACAGTACATGTAGAGTACTGTACATGTAGAGTACAGTACATAATAGAGTACAGTACATAATAGAGTACAGTACATGTAGAGTACAGTACATGTAGAGTACAGTACATGTAGAGTACAGTACATAATAGAGTACAGTACATGTAGAGTACTGTACATACCGTAATAGAGTACAGTACATGTAGAGTACAGTACATGTAGAGTACAGTACATGTAGAATACTGTACATGTACAGTACTCTACATGTAGACTATACAGTACATGTAGAGTACAGTACATGTAGAGTACAGTACATAATAGAGTACAGTACATGTAGAGTACAGTACATAATAGAGTACAGTACATGTAGAGTACTGTACATAATAGAGTACAGTACATGTAGAGTACAGTACATGTAGAGTACAGTACATAATAGAGTACAGTACATGTAGAGTACAGTACATGTAGAGTACAGTACATGTAGAGTACAGTACATAATAGAGCACAGTACATGTAGAGTACTGTACATAATAGAGTACAGTACATGTAGAGTACAGTACATGTAGAGTACAGTACATAATAGAGTACAGTACATGTAGAGTACAGTACATGTAGAGTACAGTACATAATAGAGTACAGTACATGTAGAGTACAGTACATGTAGAGTACAGTACATAATAGAGTACAGTACATGTAGAGTACAGTACATGTAGAGTACAGTACATAATAGAGTACAGTACATAATAGAGTACAGTACATGTAGAGTACAGTACATGTAGAGTACAGTACATAATAGAGTACAGTACATGTAGAGTACAGTACATGTAGACTATACAGTACATGTAGAGTACAGTACATGTAGAGTACAGTAAACAGTACATGTAAAGAATATATAAAGTTTTTAAAGTAACCCGCTGCTCTCACACTGATGTGTTAGTATTACTAATCACAGTACTTTTACTACATACCTGAAGTACTTCTAGTGTAAATACGTCCGTTCTTTAGGCTACATGAGATTACAAAGAACGACTTTAACTTGTACTGCAGTACTTTTACTCTGGTGTTATGGTACTTTTACTAGGACAAAGAATGTAATCTGTGGGAATCAAGCCGTCCCTCCGAGGAACAGAGACAGAAAAGCCCGGAGGACAACAGCACTCACCGGCCGTCAGCAGGACGAAGATCCCGGTCCAAAACGTCCGGCACCGGGCCATCATCAGCCGGGGAAACACACGAGGCAGCTCGGTAAGTCCGTCGGTGCTCGGTCAGTCCGTCGGTCGGTCGGTGCTCGGTCCGGTACCAGCGGACAGACAGACAGACTCTCATGTAGAAACACTCAGACAGGAGTCCAGATGTTTTTCATCCAGATGTGGTTAAGCCCCGCCCACCGCAGCTGGTTCTGTGGAGCTGCATCTGATGACATGAGGACCACTGTACAAATACTGCGCTCCAAGTCAGAGACAGAGTACCACTGAGTACTAATACTTTGTTACAGGTCAGAGACAGACACAAGTGTGTATACACACACACACACACACACACACACACACACACACACACACACACACACACACAGTTCATGTTAGCCTGTATTTTAGACATTCCTACAGCACAGATGTTTCACAGTCGTCGTGTACACAGACCGGGACACTAACAGGATTATTCCATCTCATTAGTCTCATTATGATGAAACCAGTGATATGCACACGCGCGCGCGGGCGCACACACATACACACACAGCGCATGCTTATATTGCTGTCTGTATTTGTTTGACTATAGATCTTAATCTTTAGGTTTAAGGTACTTAACTCCTGAATGGTTTGCTCCTCTCCTCCGCTGATGATCACACACTGTGACTGGTGTCTGATGTTGTGCTGCCTCCTGGTGGTCACATCATGTACTGCTCTCAAATGACTGGAAAACAAACCGAAACATTTTTCCACAAACAGAACACAGAAGACAAAACCAATACAGTGGCTGTTTATTACAGTTCATAGACCGTCGCAGCCGGACTTCGGACCCCGACCTCTGGACTCTGAGCAGCGAGACCTCTGCAGGTTTCCCCCGCTCCTTACGGCTCGGCTCGGCTCGGTTCGGTGTGTGTGTGCGCGCTCAGAGATGAAGAGGAGGCTGCTGCTGGTGTCGAACTCCACGCTGCACGGCGGCGGGTATCTGGACCACTGTCAGCAGAACATCTCACAATTCTTCGGAAAGTAAGTTCACTGCAGCCGCTGATTAAGGAGCAGGTCGTGTTCTCTTAGACGAACTCCTTTAAAAAATCCTGCAATTTAACATTTCCTTACTCAATAGCAAATACACACGTCTCTATGAGCACGATAGAGAGTCCTTTGTGAGTCAAGAGTCGAGCGGTAAAGTTCGGCACAGAACAGCAGTTAATTATTAATAGTTTAAATGAAAAGCTTTATCTTAAATGTGCAAAGTCATGGTTGAAAAGGCTTGTAATAAAGTCTAAACGATCACTAAAATACCAGATTATTCAGTGGAGTTTGGTGTGGAGAGAATCGGCAGGAATATGTTAAATATGACCTTTAAGTTCCATGGCATGGGGTTAGAGTGTTAATGATCTGTTATCAGTAAACCCTTTAAAGGTTTCATCACCAGGGTGATTTCATAATATTGTTGGTTGTATAATGAAATCTGATAATGACACTCTGTTAATGTTCTGTGTGTTCAGAGATGTGAAGAAGGTTCTGTTTGTTCCATACGCTCTCCACGACAGAGACGCCTACACAAAGACCGCCAGGGACAAGTTCACCTCTCTGGGTATGTCCTGATACAGTACACAGTGTAATGTACTCTATACTGATGTATTACACTGTTACAGTATACTGTATATATATATATATATATATATATATATATATATATATATATATATATATATATATATATATATATATATATACATACATACATACATATATATCCAGATGAAGCAGCCACTCTACTTTTCTCTAACGTGATTGGCTTTTGCAGGTTATGAGCTGAATGGGATCCACGAGGCTTCAGACCCTGTCGACGCCGTCAGGAAGGCTGAGGCCATTTTTATAGGTGAGGACAGACAGACAGACAGACAGACAGACAGACAGACAGACAGACAGGCAGGCAGGCAGGCAGGCAGGCAGGCAGGCAGGCAGACAGTAGCAGTTACAACTGACAACAACAAACATGACATCCAACAACTCGTCAAGTTAAACTGTAAAAAGTTTAAAAAGTGAAAGTAGAGCTGATGAACCCTCTGTAGAGAAAGAAACACAGCAGCAGTGCCTGAATGTAGGCTGAGCAAAATGAAAGTGGTTGAAACAAACTGAAAAATGAGTCCATACAAGATGATCCAAGTAAAATAACAATAAGCAGCTGAGCAAGGCAGCAGGAGGAAGAGTGAAGGGTTCAAATCCAGGCTCGCTGTCACTTTATACGCCTGGGGCCGTTTTGTTTTACATCTGTTCTTCATGAGTCCTTGTTTCCTGTTAGTCCTCCACCCACAAGCACCTCATAGTGTGTGTGTGTGTGTGTGTGTGTGTGTGTGTGTGTGTGTGTGTGTGTGTGTGTGTGTCTGTAGGAGGAGGAAACACGTTCCGGCTATTGAAGAGTCTCTATGACAACAAGCTGGTGACAGAGATCAGGAGGAGAGTGCTGGAGGTGACACACACACACACACACACACACACACACACACACACATACACACTGTGATGTCACTTTGGTTCCTGACTGACTCCTCATCTGTGTGCTTCATATGAGGAAGTCACAAGACAGGTGAGGTCAGTTTCAGGTGATCAGAGAGTTAATGTTCGCAGTTGTGGAGGTTAAAGTAACAACATCATCATTCCTTAAGTCGCAGGAACATCTCAGAAACTCAGAGGATCTTTAATAAGCATCATATCCTGGTTCACTTCAAACCCACCAACACACTGAGACAGAAACGCGTCCATCCTAAGGACAGAACACCCAGACATGAACAGAGTAATGTAGTTTATGATGTCCAATGCAGCAGGACTGCGCATATTTGTACATTGGGGAGACAAAACAACCTCTTTATAAACAAATGGCACAACACAGCAGGACCAACTCCTCAGGCCCAGACTCTGTCTCTGTCCAGACTCTGCTGTCCACTGACATCTGAAGGAGACAAATCATTCCTGTGAGGACAACAATGTAAACATGTTGTCCAGAGAAGACAGATGGTTTGAAAGAGGAGTAAAGGAATCCATCTATGTCAAACTGGAACAACCGTCTTTGAACAGAGGAGGTGGACTAAGACATCACTTATCACCCACCTACAATGCTGAACTGAGTTCTCTCCTCAGGCAGCTTAACAACCGTCCACACCTGGGCTCACCTAGATTCAGCACCACACATGAAGGCCTGTTGGACCAACGACTCTGAAACTCAGAGCTCACAAGTGTCTGTAACCACTCTGTAAGGACACTACCACACTATGTAAGGACACTCCCACACTCTGTAAAGACACTACCACACTATGTAAGTACACTCCTACACTCTGTAAGGACACTACCACACTATGTAAGGACACTACCACACTATGTAAGGACACTCCTACACTCTGTAAGGACACTACCACCCTATGTAAAGACACTACCACACACTGTAAGGACACACCCACACTCTGTAAAGACACTACCACACTATGTAAGGACACTACCACACTATGTAAGGACACTACCACACACTGTAAGGACACTACCACACTCTGTAAGGACACTACCACACTATGTAAGGACACTCCCACACTCTGTAAGGACACTACCACACTATGTAAGGACACTACCACACACTGTAAGGGCACTACCACACTATGTAAGGACACTACCACACTATGTAAGGACACTCCTACACTCTGTAAGGACACTACCACACTATGTAAGGACACTACCACACTCTGTAAGGACACTACCACACTCTGTAAGGACACTACCACCCTATGAAAGGACACTACCACACACTATAAGGGCACTACCACACTCTGTAAGGACACTACCACACTCTGTAAGGACACTACCACACACTGTAAGGACACTACCACCCTATGTAAGGACACTACCGACACTATGTAAGGACACTACCACACTCTGTAAGGACACTACCACACTATGTAAGGACACTACCACACACTGTAAGGGCACTACCACACACTGTAAGGGCACTACCACACTATGTAAGGACACTACCACACTCTGTAAGGACACTCCCACACTCTGTAAGGACACTCCCACACTATGTAAGGACACTACCACACTCTGTAAGGACACTCCCACACTCTGTAAGGACACTACCACCCTATGTAAGGACACTACCACACTCTGTAAGGACACTACCACACACTGTAAGGGCACTACCACACTATGTAAGGACACTACCACACTCTGTAAGGACACTACCACCCTATGTAAGGACACTACCACCCTATGTAAGGACACTACCGAACTATGTAAGGACACTACCACACTCTGTAAGGACACTACCACCCTATGTAAGGGCACTACCACACTATGTAAGGACACTACCACACTCTGTAAGGACACTACCACCCTATGTAAGGACACTACCACCCTATGTAAGGACACTACCACCCTATGTAAGGACACTACCGAACTATGTAAGGACACTACCACACACTGTAAGGGCACTACCACACTCTGTAAGGACACTACCACACTCTGTAAGGACACTACCACACTCTGTAAGGACACTACCACACACTGTAAGGGCACTACCACACTCTGTAAGGACACTACCACACTCTGTAAGGACACTACCACACTCTGTAAGGACACTACCACACACTGTAAGGGCACTACCACACTATGTAAGGACACTACCACACTCTGTTAGGACACTACCACACTATATAAGGACACTCCCACTCTATGTAAGGACACTCCCATCCTGTGTAAGGACACTCCCACTCTTATGTAAAGACACTCCCATCCTACATAAAGACGCTCCCACACTATGTAGCGACACTCCCACACTATGTAAGGACACTCCCATACACTGTAAGGACACTACCACACTCTGTAAGGACACTCCTACACTCTGTAAGGACACTACCACACTATGTAAGGACACTTCCTACACTCTGTAAGGACACTACCACACTATGTAAGGACACTTCCTACACTCTGTAAGGACACTACCACACTCTATGTAAGGACACTACCAAACTATGTAAGGGCATTCCCATCCTCTGTAAGGACACTACCACACAGAGTTTAAAGCCTGCAGCTCCTCCAGTTAGTCAGAAGTGAAGAAGCCTCTTGGATGAGAGAGGAGACGTCTTCAACAAATTGAAACAAGTCCAGTTGACTACAATACAGAACTTAGAGGTACCAGGACCTGGATGAACCTTCACCAGCAGATCTAATATCAGTTTTATAAACGAGGTCAACGCTGCTGAATGTTGTCTGAGGATCAGCTGACATACTTTAATAACCAGAGTGTCTCAGCCTCGTCCTCTGATGTCATTGAGACTGACAGCAAACAGGGAGTGTCATTTAAATTAACAAAGAGATTTACACACCTTCTTCCTCCTGTCCGCTCTCCTGTCTCTTCTACTGTGTCCTGTCCTCTCTACTGTCTCCTGTCCTCCATTCTGTCCTCTCTCCTGTCTCCTGTCCTGTCTCCTGTCTCTTCTACTGTGTCCTGTCCTCTCTACTGTCCCCTCTCCTGTCTCCTGTCCCCTCTCCTGTCTCCTGTCTCTTCTACTGTCTCTTATCCTCTCTTCTGTCCCCTCTATTGTCTCCTGTCCCCCTCCTCCCCCCGTCCTCCCTCCTTCCCCACGTCCTCCCCCCTGTCCTCCCTTCTGACCCCTCTACTGTCTCCTGTCCGCTCTCCTCCATTCTGTCCTCCCTCCTCCGTAGGACGGTGTCCCCTACATGGGCTCGAGCGCCGGCACCAACGTGGCGACCATCAGCATCAACACCACCAACGACATGCCCATCGTCTACCCTCCGTCCTTCTCCGCCATCGGCCTCGTGCCCTTCAACATCAACCCTCACTACCTGGACCACGACCCCAAGAGTCGCCACATGGGGGTGAGTCATCAGAGTAATCAACAGCTATCATCAGATAAAAAATCTTTCTGATCGTACAGACTTCAGTGTCTGAGTGGCTATTTGATGATGTCACCTCGTCACACCAGCTGCTAATTGAGCTCCTTCTGATTGGTTGATTCTCTGTCATATCAGTTCCCTCCCTCCCTGAGCTGAGCTCCTCCTGCAGGTGTAATAAACAGGTGATGTGATGAAGGACAGTGGAGAAGAGACAACGACATGCTGAGTCACTGTGATGACGCAGCCTTGTGTATCTGAGAGACGTGTGTGTAGTGTGTTGTGTTGTGTGTGTGTTGTATTGTGTGTTGTGTTGTGTATGTTGTGTGTTGTGTTGTGTGTGTGTGTTGTGTGTTGTATTGTGTGTAGGGTTGGGCGGTATGATGGTATTATACCGTGTGACAGTATAAAAGTGTCCACCGGTAGAGATTTTGCAATACCGTTTATACCGGAGAAAGAGCCGATGTCTGCAGCATCTCTCTGAGTCCCTGTAGTTACAGCGCCTCGCCACACGGGGCACTGCAGGCACAGCAGCAGACTGCTTGGTGTGGTTGCATGAGCACGACGAAGAAGAAACAGCTTTACCTGCCGGAGTGATAACAATCATGGCGGAGGCGGAGAGTGAACGCCACGAGGAAACGGAGGCAGCCCGACCCACTCATCATGACGAAGAGGAGGAGGAACTCGGTCCGAAAAAGGCAGCTACGTCTGTTGTGTGGAACCTTTTCGGTTTTAAAAGATCAGACAATGAACAAAAAGTGATACTCTGCAAAGAGTGTGGCGCGACTGTTGCTGCTGGAGGTGGAAACACCAGTAACCTCTTCCACCACTTACAGTTAAAACATGCGAAGCAGTATTATGAAAGCCTAAAGATGCGCGGCGCACCCGCTGCATCAGAAACTAAAGTTAATAAATACTTAATAAGTGCCCCATCACAGCTGCTTTTAGCACAAGTGGTAACATTATCACCTGCCGCAGATCAGCACTGAAACCAGAGAGAGTTGATCAGCTGGTGTTTCTTGTACACAATCTTTAATTGCTGGATATACGCAATTGCCAGACATTTGCACACTAGTGACAGTGTCCTTCAGAACATTTAGGAGATGCTGTTCATGTTTACAGTTTTACATTTTAATAAAAGAAAAGAAGTATATAATAAGACAAGTGGTGTTTCTTTGATTTGTTTACATATTGTTCTTTATGTCTTGAATGTTTGGATTAAACCTGCACTACTGTAAATGTTCCTGACAAATCAGCTGTTTACATGCTGAACCCTTTTTCCTTTGATCTTAAAAGTTGCACTTTGGATAATATATAAATAAAAATAATAAACACTGTTACACTTTTTTAAACTATTTCAGTTTGCGTAGGCCTATCAGTGCTTTCTGAACATATTGAACACACTTTTAAAAATACCGCGATAATACCGAAAACCGGGATAATTTTGGTCACAATAACCGTGAGGTTAAATTTTCATACCGTTACACCCCTAATTGTGTGTTGTGTGTGTGTTGTATTGTGTGTTGCGTTATGTTGGTCCATGTTTGTGTTGCTGCAGGAGGAAGTGATGAAACATGTGAGGCTGTAAAATCTGCTGAGTTCATAGAAACAAACGCAGAGTCAGCAAATTCACACACACACACACACACACACACACGAAGCGTATTGATTGTAACTGTGTGATTCTCATGATCAATTAATCTATCAATCATTTTAAGGTATCAATCATTGGTTGTGATCTAAAACAAAGAAACATGAAATCACGTCAGCGAAGCTACAGACAGAAATCAATCCTATCGATCAACTCATTGATTAATGGACTAATCATTTTAGTCCTTTTAAACATTTTATTTGTTTTAAAACTCGTTGTTGTTTGTTGTTGTTGTTGTCCAGGAGACCAGAGAGCAGCGGATCACTCAGTACCATGAGGAACCGGACACTCCATGTGTTCTGGTGAGACCCGTCTGTATTTACATCAAACATGTTCCACATGTTTAAAGATATTCAGTATAATGTAGATTCACTGACATCATCAGTGAGTCATCACATCTCATTACAGCCATGCTTTTATTGTGAAACATCTGATGACAATCACGTTTCCTTACAACTGTTTTTATCTGCTCTAATTAAAGATCCAATCATTAGCATGTTGAGCTAACTGAAGCGCAACATCAGACTAATAACACAGTTTATATGTGGAGTAAATCTGTGATGACAGCAGGAGTCAATAACAGCTTGACGGCGCAGCAGTGACCTCTAGTGGCAGCGGAGGATAACACAATAAAAAGGTTTATAACAGTAGAAACCTAGCATTAGCCCCACTGAATGACAGACAGTTGGTCATCATTGAGTTCATCACTTCAAACACGTTAAAGTTAAATCAAGTTAAAGCGACGTGAACATTGTGTTTCTGTTCTGTAATGTTCACACATTCACGTCAGCTTCCATTAGTTCTGTTCTCTGTTTCTGCCTCCACGTGTCAGGGTCTGAGGGAGGGCTCCATGCTGCTGGTGGAGAGAAACACCGCCACACTGCTCGGAACCACCAGCGCCAGACTGTTCACCAGGTAACACACACACACACACACACACACACACACACGCACACACACACACACACACACAGAGTGAAGCTAGGAGCACACCAGTAACACCAGGACCTGTTTTGCTGTTTTAGGGGAAAGCCTTCAGTGGAGTACGACCCAGGAAGTGACCTCAGCTTCCTGCTGACCCAGTGACCAATCAGAGGGAAGCAGGAAGTGACATTCTCCCCCTGTCATGAAGATGTAGTCAGGTGATTGGTCAGAGCAGAATAAACTCTTTAACTGCACTCTATGAAGCGTTTCCTGTCAGTGTGTCAATATTTTAAAATGTCTTTGTATTGTAACTCCTCTGTGTGTGTGTGTGTGTGTGTGTGTGTGTGTGTGTGTGTGTGTGTGTGTGAACGGCTGGCAGCTGTGTAGCATCGTGACTGGCAGCACATTAGCATGCTGACATTGAGCTAGCTGTTAGCACGGCTGTAGCCATGAGTCTTGTTCAGTTTCTGTTTGGATCACGAGCAGCTCGTCTGTACAAGTCAACGTGTTTGGAAATCTTTTACATTCTCATCTCATCTCTTCTGTGTTTGTAGCTTCAGCACTGCTCCTCAGAGACAGAAACAAAACACATGTTTACAATGTGAACAGGTTAGTTTATTTTAGATCAAAGGTGAAATCATCTCTTTATTAAAAAGTTAATTTTATTCTCCAGGTGAAAGAATACATACATCAAAAATACTCCATATTGTCTCATGTTAGAGAGAAAGGGACACAGACAGGTGCAGACACACAGACAGACTTTAGATCAGGAACGATTGATTAACTTTTTTGATTTTAGGCTCTGATTCTATTCTGTCTAAGTAATTCAACAATGATTTTAATTATAATATTGAACAATAATTTAATATTTCTGTTCATATTCAATGCAGAACTTTTGTCCTGAGAGCTTCTGTGAATATTTTCAACTGAGTTTAAAGTTAAGTGACAATTTATATTAGTTCAGTTTAAACACTTAGATAAATGTTTAACAGTGCAGTGAAGCAGCTCGGTCAGGTGGAATTGTTCATCTTGTCCCATTGGAGACTCACACATGCTAACGACCTCTTAACAAGCCGTTAACGAGATCCCATCTCGCTGGTCTGAACTGAAACGGTCTCCTGTACCCTGTTCACACTGTGGTCAACGGGAAATGACTGAAGGTGTGACACCGCAGTCAGAAGAGTAAAGTTTCCTCCAGTAGAAGCGCAACATCAGACTAATAACACAGTTTATATGTGGAGTAAATCTGTGATGACAGCAGGAGTCAATAACAGCTTGACGGCGCAGCAGTGACCTCTAGTGGCAGCGGAGGATAACACAAT
>CM077790.1:34326358-34328858 GCA_039737535.1 Lagodon rhomboides | reverse complement strand
ATCTCATTAAACACGACATTAACTGGTACGAAAAGTTCTAGTTCTGTAACAAACTGATCTTCAGAATAAACTTCCTGTTTAAATCTAGAGCTGCTTTTTGACTTCTGTCAACTCCTCCATCTTCTTCCTCTCATTTCTGTCTTAACTTGTCTCCATTAGTAAAACCTCAATGATCCGCTCCACCAGCAGCACATCGGATCCGCTCCTGACAGCCAGACTGGGTCCGGATCAGTCATGTGATCACTGACCTTGGTTCCTCCCTTCATGGGGTTTCCCAGGTCACACACCACCAACTTGGTCTGGTTCTCCTTCTTGTAGAAGCAGGACAACCTGTTGAGAGTCTGGGCCATAACAGAACCAGATCAGAACCATATTACAACCACGTCATAACCATAACAGAACCAGATCAGAACCAGTTCAAAACTATTTTCTGGGAAAACTTCCTGCATGAACCTGCAGGTTGCTTCAGTGTGTCTGTCAAAGTGCGTCTGGTGTGTTGATGTGAACTATTAATTCTGGACCTTGATTGGCTCTAAACTATGTCATGAAGGGTGCAGGTACGCCCAGGTGCTACCTGAGGCACACGGGCGGTGACAAAACATGAGGAGTGCAGAGAACCCAACACACTGGGCTGCCTCCAGGGGTTCTGGGTGCAGGTGTAGCTATATATGTGGGTACAGATGTAGGTGCAGGTGTAGTTACAGGTCAGGTGTAGTGACAGGTCCAGGTGTAGTTACAGGTGCAGGTGTAGTGACAGGTCAGGTGTAGTGACAGGTGCAGGTGTAGTGACAGGTGCAGGTGTAGTGACAGGTCAGGTGTAGTGACAGGCCCAGGTGTAGTGACAGGCCCAGGTGTAGTGACAGGTCAGGTGTAGTGACAGGTGCAGGTGTAGTGACAGGTCCAGGTGTAGTGACAGGTCCAGGTGTAGTGACAGGTGCAGGTGTAGTTACAGGTCAGGTGCAGGTGTAGTTACAGGCCCAGGTGTAGTGACAGGCCCAGGTGTAGTGACAGGTCCAGGTGTAGTTACAGGTCAGGTGTAGTTACAGGTCAGGTGTAGTTACCTGGCTGTGCACGGCTCCGACCCCGGTGAAGTCGGCCTGCTGCGGAGGGTACACGTGCAGCTCCGTCTCGTACGCTCCTTCTCCCTGGTTCTCGGCGCTGATCTCCAGAGTCAGAGCGTTGTCGTCTCCGATGTAGATCTGCTGCTGGTTGCTATGACAACAGAGTAACGTAATCACTCTGTCAACTTTTCTCACTGTCTGATTTCTTTTGAGATGTTTTAGACTTTGGTAAATAAAGTTATTAATGAGCTGAGTCATGCTCCCACCTCTTCACCGACAGCCTCAGGTCAGGTTTACAGATGTTGTCGTCTCCACAGTCCAACAGGATGTGAGCCTGAATGAACAGACGAGGGAGGAGAAAGAAGTAATATTATATATGTTATAATATACATTTACAGTAAAACTGACAGAAAACAGTGACAGCAGTGCGAGTGCTCTCACAGACACACAGTTACCTGTTTGGTGATGTTGGAGGGGGCGGACATGTCGACGATGGGCTGCAGTCCCGTCTGATCTGCAGCCAGCTTATAGTCCAGACTGTACTCCATCACCACGGAGATCGGAGTGATCTTATCTCGAAACTCGTCCTGAGAAACACAAGTTCACACATCAATCACACGAAACACCTCCGACAGGCAGTTTCTGCTTCTTTCCCTCCTGACTCGTGTCGCCTCCTCACCCTCAGGTAGACGTGCTGCTCCTCGCAGGCCGGCGCCTTCCCGTTCGTCACCATCATGTTCTTGGAGTACTGGAAGGTCCGACCGTGCAGGAAGAGGACGCGCTTAGTCGCCTCCTTCTGCTTCAGGCGGTCCAACATGAGGTCCACACGGAAACCTTCAGCAGGCCAATCAGACAAGAGACCAATCAGAGAGTGTGTGTGTGCGTGCGTGTGTGTGTGTGTGTGTGCGTGCGTGTGCGTGTGCATGTGTGTGTGTGTGTGTGTGTGCGTGCGACTCACTGAGGGTCTGTGGGGCTCCAGGCCCGCTGGCCTTCAGACAATACTTCACCTTAAAACTGAAAACACAGACATCACATGAGATTACTGTGTCACAGGACGAAGCTGCTTCAGACTCAGCTCGAGCCTCGACTGAGGACAGAACGCAGAGCTCAGGACAGACAGACCTGTTCAGGAACAACCAGGAAGTGTAAACACGAGTAAACTCACCAGGACACCATAGTGCTGGATCCAGGAACTGTGCAGGCCTTCTCCTCTGGGTTAATGATCTGAGGAGTGATGTCTAATGTGGCATTCACACTGACCACTGGACGAGCTCTGACACATAATAAAGAATAAATATCAAAATAATACATTTTAAAAGAACAAAAGATTAATAATGAGTCAACAGGTCTGAGGAGTGAAGGGGTTAATCTGCTCTAACAGCATCATTAAAGTGAGGAGGAAACAGAAAGTCTTTGATATCAGAGGAGGTCCCACTCAT
>CM077790.1:34316358-34323858 GCA_039737535.1 Lagodon rhomboides | reverse complement strand
CCTCTCCTTCACACACTTGGACCTGTGATACCTCTCCTTCACACACTTGGACCTGCGGTACCTCTCCTTCACACACTTGGACCTGTGGTACCTCTCCTTCACACACTTGGACCTGTGGTACCTCTCCTTCACACACTTGGACCTGTGGTACCTCTCCTTCACACACTTGGACCTGTGATACCTCTCCTTCACACACTTGGACCTGTGGTACCTCTCCTTCACACACTTGGACCTGCGATACCTCTTCCTTCACACACTTGGACCTGTGGTACCTCTCCTTCACACACTTGGACCTGTGATACCTCTCCTTCACACACTTGGACCTGCGATACCTCTCCTTCACACACTTGGACCTGTGATACCTCTCCTTCACACACTTGGACCTGTGGTACCTCTCCTTCACACACTTGGACCTGCGGTACCTCTCCTTCACACACTTGGACCTGTGGTACCTCTCCTTCACACACTTGGACCTGTGGTACCTCTCCTTCACACACTTGGACCTGCTGATACCTCTCCTTCACACACTTGGACCTGTGGTACCTCTCCTTCACACACTTGGACCTGTGGTACCTCTCCTTCACACACTTGGACCTGTGGTACCTCTCCTTCACACACTTGGACCTGTGGTACCTCTCCTTCACACACTTGGACCTGCTGATACCTCTCCTTCACACACTTGGACCTGTGGTACCTCTCCTTCACACACTTGGACCTGTGGTACCTCTCCTTCACACACTTGGACCTGTGGTACCTCTCCTTCACACACTTGGACCTGTGGTACCTCTCCTTCACACACTTGGACCTGTGGTACCTCTCCTTCACACACTTGGACCTCTGATACCTCTCCTTCACACACTTGGACCTGTGGTACCTCTCCTTCACACACTTGGACCTGTGGTACCTCTCCTTCACACACTTGGACCTGTGGTACCTCTCCTTCACACACTTGGACCTGTGGTACCTCTCCTTCACACACTTGGACCTGTGGTACCTCTCCTTCACACACTTGGACCTGTGGTACCTCTCCTTCACACACTTGGACCTGTGGTACCTCTCCTTCACACACTTGGACCTGTGGTACCTCTCCTTCACACACTTGGACCTGTGGTACCTCTCCTTCACACACTTGGACCTGTGGTACCTCTCCTTCACACACTTGGACCTGCAGTACCTCTCCTTCACACACTTGGACCTGTGGTACCTCTCCTTCACACACTTGGACCTGCAGTACTTGTCCTTCACACACTTGGACCTGCAGTACTTGTCCTTCACACACCTGGGGTGTATCACTGAGTCACGTGTCATTAAACATGTCAGGTGTTTGTTTTATATTGTCTACAGTGGAAGTGACAGTACAGATGTCACTGCAGCAGATGGTCTCAGGGATGTTGGATGTTGTGTTCAGTCTGGTGTGACATCATCTCATTATTATCTAGTTAGATAAAACTTGTCTGCAGAGACTAAATCAGTGTGTTAAGAGGTGAAACAGGTCATCAGACTATTAACTGCTGAGTCAGACAAACAGACTCACCCGTCATTATTGACATCAGAGGCAGCAACTGAATGGCCGAAGTAGGCAGCCATCTACAACATGGAGAGGGGAGAGGGGGGTTCATCAAAGTGATCCAGATCCAGTGTTCATGATTCAGCTTATCGACAGACACACTGGACTGAAATATCAACTGTCTGATGAAATGACTTCTGAACCACATCACTGACAGACACCAACAGAACCATGTAGGCTTTACTATCTGTTCACTGAGCAGGAGGAAACTGAGGCATTGAAAAGATTCTCCAAACACTGAATTTTCACAAAACAGAAAATGACACAAATGTAAACATGTTATTTACACATACATACATTTCATGAGCTGTAATCAGAGTAACTGCAGCAGGCGTCAGACAGCAGGTTCTGTAACACTGCTATTTGTCTAAGTCGCTGTGTGTCGTCTCCTTAAACATAACATTTGATAAATTCAGTTTGTCCATCTTCGTCAGGAGGAGCTACACCACCAACACCACTTGAATCAGCCTCAGACACGTTGTTAGTGACTCACTGTGACCTCTGACTTCCTTCAACAAACAGCTGAGAGGACATTTGTGGTCTCTGAGCTGCTGTTGGAGGAGGAGGGCTGTCTTATAGGACAAGCTGAGTAACACAGAGAGGCTCGCCTCGCCTCGCAACACAGTCGAGGCTCGCCTCGCCTCGACTCAGCTCGCCTTTTTTGCGTTCCCACTACTGAAATCTGGTACCTGGTACCTGCTAAAGTGGAGCTTTTTTAGCATCACCTCCGTATAAGTTCCAACCGAGCTGAGCTGATACTTCTGTGTGACGTAAGCTGGCAGCCGGCCACTGATTGGACAGAGAGCGACGCCGCTTGACGTCTCATGACGAGCGCGACGTCCGAGCCCGACACCCGCTCCCTTTAAAAACTAGCATCTGCGTTCAGTCAACATAGCGATTACATGGAAGGAACAACGCGCAGGAACACGGCGTGGACCGTGGCAGAGGTGGAGACGCTCCTGAGTGTTGTCGCTGAAGACGCATCCAGAACGAGCTTGATGGTGCGACAAGAAATGAAAAGGTGTCCGTGTTTTGCGTCGCCCACAGCTAGCCCTGTTTATGTGTCGCGTGGATAAGTACGTCACTGATGACGCCCCGCCCACGTCTGATGACGCCCCGCCCATGTTGATGACACCCCGCCCACGTCGATGGCGACCCGCCCACGTTGATGACGACCCGCCCGCGTCGATGACGCCCCGCCCACGTTGAAGAGATACTAATTCTAGATGGAAACGCAACGTGTCTGAAACCAAACCAAGTAGAGCCACGCTAAGCCGAGGCGAGGCGAGCTGGTACTGTCGGTGGAAAAACAGCATAAGTGTGATGATGACAGCCTCTCTTCCTGTCCTGTCCGTCTGTCTGTCTCTACAGAGAAGATGTTCATTATGTTCCTCACCCTGAATGTAGTCTGATGGTCACACACTCTGATAAACTTTAATCACAGCTCTTTATTAAATCAAACCTCAGTGTTAAAGCTCACCTGAGTTCCTGTGAAGTTCACCATGGAGTCCATGTTGAGGCCGTTAAAGATGTTCACCTGAAACATCCAACACACACATTAGCACATGCGTGTGAGTGTTTTTTGTGTGTGTGTGTGTGTGTGTGTGTGTAACACATACATAGCCCAGTGCTTTCTGCCCTCGAGGAACTCCAGTAACATAATCTGTGGAAAGATGGACGCATGTTTTAAATATCAATTAAAGCTATCAACTTTCTGTTGATCAACTCATCAATTAATGGACTAAGACACAAATCATATATAGTGTCATATATATTGTTGTATATAGTGTCAAATATAGTGTTGTACATAGTGTTGTACATAGTGTTGTATATAGTGTTGTACATAGTGTTGTACATAGTGTTGTACATAGTGTTGTACATAGTGTTGTACATAGTGTTGTATATAGTGTCATATATAGTGTTGTATATAGTGTCATATATATTGTTGTATATAGTGTTGTACATAGTGTTGTACATAGTGTTGTATATAGTGTTGTACATAGTGTTGTACATAGTGTTGTATATAGTGTTGTACATAGTGTTGTACATAGTGTTGTATATAGTGTTGTAAATAGTGTTGTATATAGTGTCATATATAGTGTTGTACATAGTGTTGTACATAGTGTTGTATATAGTGTTGTACATAGTGTTGTATATAGTGTCATATATAGTGTTGTATATAGTGTTGTACATAGTGTTGTATATAGTGTCATATATAGTGTTGTATATAGTGTCATATATAGTGTTGTATATAGTGTTGTACATAGTGTTGTATATAGTGTTGTATATAGTGTTGTACATAGTGTTGTACATAGTGTTGTATATAGTGTTGTACATAGTGTTGTACATAGTGTTGTATATAGTGTTGTATATAGTGTCATATATAGTGTTGTACATAGTGTTGTATATAGTGTTGTACATAGTGTTGTACATAGTGTTATATATAGTGTCATATATAGTGTTGTACATAGTGTTGTATATAGTGTTGTAAATAGTGTTGTATATAGTGTCATATATAGTGTTGTATATAGTGTCATATATAGTGTTGTACATAGTGTTGTACATAGTGTTGTACATAGTGTTGTATATAGTGTTGTAAATAGTGTTGTACATAGTGTCATATATAGTGTCGTATATAGTGTTGTACATAGTGTTGTATATAGTGTCATATATAGTGTTGTATATAGTGTTGTACATAGTGTTGTATATAGTGTCATATATAGTGTTGTATATAGTGTCATATATAGTGTTGTAAATAGTGTTGAATAACATAGTGTTGTACATAGTGTTGTACATAGTGTTGTACATAGTGTTGTACATAGTGTTGTACATAGTGTTGTATATAGTGTCATATATAGTGTTGTAAATAGTGTTGTATATAGTGTTGTATATAGTGTTGTATATAGTGTTGTACATAGTGTTGTATATAGTGTTGTACATAGTGTTGTATATAGTGTTGTACATAGTGTCGTATATAGTGTTGTACATAGTGTTGTATATAGTGTTGTACATAGTGTCATATATAGTGTTGTACATAGTGTTGTACATAGTGTTGTATATAGTGTCATATATATTGTTGTAAATAGTGTTGTATATAGTGTTGTACATAGTGTTGTATATAGTGTTGTACATAGTGTTGTATATAGTGTTGTATATAGTGTTGTACATAGTGTTGTATATAGTGTTGTACATAGTGTTGTATATAGTGTTGTATATAGTGTCATATATAGTGTCATATATAGTGTTGTATATAGTATCATATATAGTGTTGTATATAGTGTTGTATATAGTGTTGTATACAGAGGTGACTTCTGTTCTCACCTTCCTTTCCATCATCGTTGAAGTCTCCGACTGTCACAGAGTATCCTAATCAACACACACACACACACACACACACAGAGACACACAGCTTAACACTCATTCACATGATGTTATAGTAACTGTTGTTATCTGACTCAAGAGTATGTTACAGAACGTCAGATGTCAGAGTCACAAACAAACACAAGTATTCATTTTATATGAACTATCACATTCTCCATCTTCAAAGTCCAGAAAGAGAACGACTTGTGGCACTAATGTTCCTTTTAGTGTTTAAAATCACAAACATTAAAGTCCAACTGAAGTCTCTCCTACAGAAACATATCAGCTCTGTTAATCATTCATAAATGTATATTTCATTTTTGTTAAACTGTATGACTGTGACAGCTGATCGGCCGTGTTTAACTTTACTGTGGCCGCAGCCTGAAGCAGAGAGCTGAACAGCGAACGGGATGTGAGATTATTCGCTGCTGTGATAAAAAGTATGAGTAAGTTTAGAGGGGAAGGTACTTTCTGCAGCTTGTGTGTTCCAGTCTCCATCCTGTGGTGTTCAGAGGATAAGGCTCTGAAGGACTGACGGACTGCACTCAGTGCTGGAGATAAACTGTAAACAGAGGCTTTGACTGCGTTCCCGTCGCTATGGTTACGCCGGCTAGCGCATTAATTTAGATGGTGAACAGACAATTTGACTGGAACTACTTAGTAGGTGTCCGTATATCAGGGATTAATGGACACCCTGCAGCCAATCAGAATCGAGTATTCACCCAGACCATGGTATAAAACTAAAAAATAGAACTGTCAATAATATGAAATAAAACATTAACAGTGAGTATTTTAAGTCATCAACACTGATGTGATTAAACTAAAGCAGCAGAGAGTCATTCTGACTTCATCAATGACCAGAGTCAGGTGTGTGTGTGTGTGTGTGTGTGTGTGTGTGTGTGTGTGTGTGTGTGTGCTCACCAAGGTAACTGTCGTCGTACTGAGCGCTGGCTGACTTTGTGGCCTGCGTGTTCCCGTACGGTGTGATGAAGCCTTTGTCCACACGGGCGAGGATCTCTGACACGTCATCCGAGATCAGCTGACCTGGAGAGAACAGAACGTCAGAGAACAGAGGAGAACGTTAGGGAACAGAGGCGAGAGAACAACAACAGGAGGAGAACAATAGGAGGAGGAGAACAACAGGAGGAGGAGAACAACAGGAGGAGGAGAACAACAACAGGAGGAGGAGAACAACAACAGCAGGAGGAGAACAGCAGGAGGAGAACAGCAGGAGGAGGAGAACAGCAGGAGGAGGAGAACAACAGGAGGAGGAGAACAACAACAGGAGGAGGAGAACAGCAGGAGGAGGAGAACAATAGGAGGAGGAGAACAACAGGAGGAGGAGAACAACAACAGGAGGAGGAGAACAACAGGAGGAGGAGAACAACAGGAGGAGGAGAACAACAGGAGGAGGAGAACAACAACAGGAGGAGGAGAACAACAGGAGGAGGAGAACAACAGGAGGAGGAGAACAACAGGAGGAGGAGAACAGCAGGAGGAGGAGAACAACAGGAGGAGAACAATAGGAGGAGGAGAACAGAGAGAGAACATGCGATTTTTGTTTACAGGCTGTTTATAAAAACACACAGGTTATAATTAAAGGAACCACACAGAGACACACTGAGAACACACTGTAATCACTACCAGAGAGAGAGTGTGTGTGTGTGTGTGTGTGTGTGTGTGTGTGTGTGTGTGTGTGTGTGTGTGCGTGTGTGTGTGTGTGTCTGTGTGTGTGTGCGTGCGTGTGTGTGTGTGTTGACTCAACAGGAAACAATAATTAGACTAACACAGCCCTCACCACACACAGATCATGCGACTGAGTCAGTCTGTGACACACCCTCTGATGTCACACACACAGACACACACAGACACAGACACACACAGACACAGACACACACAGACACACACAGACACACACAGACACACACAGGCACACACAGACACACACAGACACACACAGACACACACAGGCACACAGGCACACACAGACACACACAGACACACACAGGCACACAGACACACACAGACACACAGACACACACACACAGACAGACACACACACACACACACACAGCTGCAGTTTAAAGTCTTATTGGAGGTGCTGTCTCAGTATCTGCAGTGCTGGTTCGTCCACATGCTGCTCTCTAACTCTGATGTTCTCCATTCACAGTTTGCTGAATCAGGTCGTCAGTCAGCAGCTCCTGTTGTAGTGATGGATTACTGACTGACTGATGATCTTCAGAGGAGTTCTGCAGGTAGAGAGCTTCTTGTTCTGACTGGATTTATGGACATTACGTGTGTTGGTGCTTTTGTCCTGCTCAGTTCAGTTTCTGAAAGCTGTGAAGTGAACCCTGCTGAGGACCAGACCAGGTAAAAACTGAGCATCAGACATGATTTATAGTTTCAAAAAGGGTTAATTTACCCATAATTCATGGCAGAGTATTCCACATTGAGACAGGACAGCTTTGTGGAACAGATGCATTCAGACTGAAGTGTGGCGGTCTGTGAAAGCCTCAGCACTACAGAAATATCATGTTGTTTTGTTTCTGTCCCGGTCTCTGATACGAACAACA
>CM077790.1:34276358-34313858 GCA_039737535.1 Lagodon rhomboides | reverse complement strand
GACTCACATCTCTGTACCTTCACACACTACAGAGATGGATCCTGCTGCATCCACACACTGACTACTATACACTCCAGTCTACCAACCAGACTAATGACGAAAACTAAATGACCGTCTCATCTTAAAACTCTTTCAGTTAAAACCCCTTCAGTCCATCTCAGTGTTTCAAGGTGGGAACATGTGTTCTAAAACTGCTGCAGTTAATAAAATAATCATATTCATGATGTTGGTGCACTTGTTCTCTACTGACATTTACAACAAGTTAAAGGACACTAGATTTTGTCTCTTGTTAACCTCACGGTCTCTGATCAGCTGATGTCATCGTTTACTGACACAGAGCAGCAGTTTTCAGACTGACACTCTGAGGAAGAAGTCTGGTGGAGGGAAACAGTTTTTATCCGGATGGAAGATTAAAACACTCACAGATGTTATCACCTAACAGACACACAAACATTTAACAGAACATGAATGAATCTGTGATCAGAACATCAGAGTCCAAATCCTTGTCCCGAGTCTTTGCTCTACACTTCCTGTTCCAGAAAATACAAACACTACAAACACAAAGAAAACACACACACACACACACAAATTCCAGTTAATTCTGGTGGTCCAGTAAAGCCCTAGTCCAGCAATCACCGAGGTCACAACAACAAAGACTCTATTGTGGGAGAACTCTCTCTCTCTCTGGCGTGGGTCAGTGTGTTGCTCAGAGGCACTGCAGCAGAGCACACTGTAAACATCCTGTATAAACAGGTCGACTGCAGCAGGCCTGCTGAGTCACCTTTTATGGTCAGAACAGGACCAGCAGCTGAAGTTTCTGTGAACCAGAACCAGTTAAAACTTCAGATCCCAAATGAATCAATAGAGAAACATAACGTTGGTTCTGGACTGACTTCACTCGTCTTCACACATCCTTCAGTCTTCTCATTAATACATGTGACTTATTAAATCAGTGGAGCATTATTGTCAGTTAACACACACACTCAGTTGTTTCATTGTCAAACTGTGTGACTGACTAACAATCTAACAAAGAAACAATTTAGTGAATGCTACAAAGCCCAGAACTTGAAACAAAACCAAACCAGCCTACATTCAGAACTGAACATCCCGATGGCCCGTCCCTCTGTGGTGTACATACAACTGTAGTGTCTTTATATTGTTTATTTTCATCCTGACAAACAGTTTCAACACACAAGAACTAAACATGTTTACATTGTGTTACTCAGTGCTGATCACTGTCAGAGAACACAATTCACTCTGTCATTACTTCATCAGACATCCATCAGAGGAAACAGTCCTCTTCCTGTTTCATCTGCACTATGACCGTCTGCACCATAACCGTCTGCACCATGACCGTCTGCACTATGACCGTCTGCACTATGACCGTCTGCACTATGACCGTCTGCACTATAACCGTCTGCACTATACCGTCTGCACCATGACCGTCTGCACCATGACCGTCTGCACTATGACCGTCTGCACCATGACCGTCTGCACCATGACCGTCTGCACTATGACCGTCTGCACTATAACCGTCTGCACTATGACCGTCTGCACTATAACCGTCTGCACTATACCGTCAGCACCATGACCGTCTGCACTATGACCGTCTGCACTATGACCGTCTGCACCATGACCGTCTGCACTATAACCGTCTGCACTATGACTGTCTGCACTATAACCGTCTGCACTATGACCGTCTGCACTATGACCGTCTGCACTATAACCGTCTGCACTATGACCGTCTGCACCATGACCGTCTGCACCATGACCGTCTGCACCATGACCGTCTGCACTATAACTGTTTGCACTATGACCGTCTGCACTATCTGCACTATGACCGTCTGCACCATGACCGTCTGCACCATGACCGTCTGCACCATGACCGTCTGCACCATGACCGTCTGCACTATAACCGTCTGCACTATGACCGTCTGCACCATGACCGTCTGCACCATGACTGTCTGCACCATGACCGTCTGCACTATAACTGTTTGCACTATGACCGTCTGCACTATGACCGTCTGCACTATGACCGTCTGCACTATAACTGTTTGCACTATGACCGTCTGCACTATAACCGTCTGCACTATGACCGTCTGCACTATGACCGTCTGCACTATAACTGTTTGCACTATGACCGTCTGCACTATGACCGTCTGCACTATGACCGTCTGCACTATAACTGTTTGCACTATGACCGTCTGCACTATAACCGTCTGCACTATGACTGTCTGCACTATAACTTTATACGGAACATCTATATTAAATAATTCTCAGTTAACAGATGAGTGAAGCAGCAGCGTTTCTGAACTGAGACCGTGTGTGTGTGTTTGTTGTTTGTCAGACAATCCCACAGAATACCAACCAGGACAAACACACACACACACACACACACACACACACACACACACACACACACACACACACACACACACCAGTTTAAACATGTTAATGTTTGTGGCCCTTAAGGGTTAAAATCTTCCTCATCATCTTCATCCTCATCATCATCTTCATCCTCATCATCATCTTCATCCTCATCATTATCATCAGTCAATCAGTTGTTGCTACATGAACTGAGGGGACAGTAACAGTAACTGCTTCCTGCTCTGGTTGAGCTTTTAACTGACATTTTTCTGAAACTCACTGTGCACACAGGAGAAAACACCTGATCTCTGCTCTTTGACTTGTCCTCTGTATGAATCATATGATGGTGCAGCTGAACAGTCCTGTGTGTTGTTGAGTGAAGTCATCACAGGTCCAGACACACTGAAGAGTTTCAACAGAGTATCAGACTCTTTAATCTGAGTTTAATCTTTGTCATGAGGCAATACTGTCTACACCCAGTGTGACTGATAACACAGCAGCCAGACTCCCTTGACAAGTGTTGTTGAGTGAGGAGAAACTTGAAGAACTCTGTTGATAAAGATTCTCAGTCATCCAGGTCATGGTTATTCTAAGTGCTGTATCGTAGAGAAATGGTCAAACTTTGTGAAACTGTGTCTCTGACAGATTCTGACTGGTTGTGTCCTTGTTGTAAATTCAGCATTAAATCAGAAGCTGAAGTTGTTTGTCTCCTTGTACAAAGTGTCAGTTTGTGGCAGCATGTCTGTACCAGCCTGTCTGCTTCTGTGTCTAAAGTGCTAAAGTCTCACCTGCCAACACTGATCAGCTGTTTGAACACACTGTTTACACTGATGTCACCATTTACACTCCATTTATGAAAGAAGAAACATGTTATTGATCTAAACATGTCACATGTTACAAAGACACTAAACAGGAACAATATAGGCTCCTTCTTTGTACTGATGGATAAAGGTGACAACAGATGTAGGTGACAGCAGGTGTGAACTAACAGATGTAGGTGACAGCAGGTGTGAACTAACAGATGTAGGTGACAGCAGGTGTGAACTAACAGATGTAGGTGACAGCAGGTGTGAACTAACAGACGTAGGTGACAGCAGGTGTGAACTAACAGACGTAGGTGACAGCAGGTGTGAACTAACAGATGTAGGTGACAGCAGGTGTGAACTAACAGATGTAGGTGACAGCAGGTGTGAACTAACAGACGTAGGTGACAGCAGGTGTGAACTAACAGACGTAGGTGACAGCAGGTGTGAACTAACAGACGTAGGTGACAGCAGGTGTGAACTAACAGATGTAGGTGACAGCAGGTGTGAACTAACAGATGTAGGTGACAGCAGGTGTGAACTAACAGATGTAGGTGACAGCAGGTGTGAACTAACAGATGTAGGTGACAGCAGGTGTGAACTAACAGATGTAGGTGACAGCAGGTGTGAACTAACAGATGTAGGTGACAGCAGGTGTGAACTAACAGATGTAGGTGACAGCAGGTGTGAACTAACAGACGTAGGTGACAGCAGGTGTGAACTAACAGATGTAGGTGACAGCAGGTGTGAACTAACAGACGTAGGTGACAGCAGGTGTGAACTAACAGACGTAGGTGACAGCAGGTGTGAACTAACAGACGTAGGTGACAGCAGGTGTGAACTAACAGACGTAGGTGACAGCAGGTGTGAACTAACAGACGTAGGTGACAGCAGGTGTGAACTAACAGATGTAGGTGACAGCAGGTGTGAACTAACAGATGTAGGTGACAGCAGGTGTGAACTAACAGATGTAGGTGACAGCAGGTGTGAACTAACAGATGTAGGTGACAGCAGGTGTGAACTAACAGATGTAGGTGACAGCAGGTGTGAACTAACAGATGTAGGTGACAGCAGGTGTGAACTAACAGACGTAGGTGACAGCAGGTGTGAACTAACAGACGTAGGTGACAGCAGGTGTGAACTAACAGATGTAGGTGACAGCAGGTGTGAACTAACAGACGTAGGTGACAGCAGGTGTGAACTAACAGACGTAGGTGACAGCAGGTGTGAACTAACAGATGTAGGTGACAGCAGGTGTGAACTAACAGATGTAGGTGACAGCAGGTGTGAACTAACAGACGTAGGTGACAGCAGGTGTGAACTAACAGATGTAGGTGACAGCAGGTGTGAACTAACAGACGTAGGTGACAGCAGGTGTGAACTAACAGACGTAGGTGACAGCAGGTGTGAACTAACAGATGTAGGTGACAGCAGGTGTGAACTAACAGATGTAGGTGACAGCAGGTGTGAACTAACAGATGTAGGTGACAGCAGGTGTGAACTAACAGATGTAGGTGACAGCAGGTGTGAACTAACAGACGTAGGTGACAGCAGGTGTGAACTAACAGACGTAGGTGACAGCAGGTGTGAACTAACAGATGTAGGTGACAGCAGGTGTGAACTAACAGATGTAGGTGACAGCAGGTGTGAACTAACAGACGTAGGTGACAGCAGGTGTGAACTAACAGACGTAGGTGACAGCAGGTGTGAACTAACAGATGTAGGTGACAGCAGAACCGGGTCAGTTCGAAATACAGTTTTAGTGCTGCTGCAATAACTCTGGATGAGAGTTGCAGTAATAGATTCTTGGATGTGTGTGTGTTGCTGCATTCAGCACTTTCTGACGGATGAAATATGAACTCATTAATGTTTCTGTATTAATGTCTATAGATTTTCTACTATTTGAACGCTGCTGTTTCTTGAGTTCTGACTCAGGGAGGAGCAGTGTGAGGAGTTCAGCTCCTCTCTCAGTCCCTGGACGAGTCCACACACCTCCTGTTTCACCACACATTCCTGATCGTGTCCTGACAGGAGATCAGTGCAGCAGCTCGACTGTGATCATCAGAAACACAGCTGCACAGTGAGAGAGCTGACGACCTGCCGATACTGAAAACCACCAACTGACACTTATCAGTTTCTGCTGCTGTACCAATCACCTCTTAAACCTCACATTATAATCCTTCCTTAATATCCTCATGTGTTAATGTTTGATTTAAATTACATCTATAGTAGATCAAACACTGTAATCTGTAATCCAGTTACTGTCTGTAATCTGCTCTGACTAATATCAGCCTCACTCTCCGTCTCCACCGGTCTTCCTGAACACCACAGGTTATCAGCGTTTGACCAGTTATTGATGACTACACACCAGCAGTATGAAGATCAATAGTAAAGTCAAACAGGAAGTGCTCATGTTGAGGAGCAGCCTCAGTTCATACCACTACTGACAAGTAATCAGATTACATTAATACAACTGACAGTGAGTGTTTGTGTTTTTGAGGAGCTCAGTTCAAAAAGATCAGATTATAGATTATAGATCAGTCTTAATATCCACTTCAGGTTCATAAATCTCATGTCAATCTCTGTGTAATGTTGATCTGTTGTTGCAACATTTAAATACCTGAGCTGTCAAACTGCAGCTGCTGACAGGACGAAGAGCTCCTCCAGGGACAACTGTACACTGCTCCTCTCTCCACCACACCTCCAGCTGACGACGACGAGTTCGCCCGAGGAGCTCCAATCAGAACGTCTGACCTGAGTGAGAGAGGAGAGGAGAGGAGAGGAGAGGAGGAGAGGAGAGGAGAGGAGAGGAGAGGGGAGGAGAGAGAGGAGGAGAGGAGAGGAGAGGAGAGGAGGAGAGGAGAGGAGAGGAGAGGGGAGGAGAGGAGAGGAGAGAGAGGAGGAGAGGAGAGGAGAGGAGAGGAGAGGAGAGGAGAGGAGAGGAGGAGAGGAGGAGAGGAGAGGAGAGGAGAGGAGAGGAGAGGAGAGGAGAGGGAGGGGAGGAGAGGAGAGGAGAGAGAGGAGGAGAGGAGAGGAGAGGAGAGGAGAGGAGGAGAGGAGAGGAGAGGAGAGGGAGGAGAGGAGAGGAGAGAGGAGAGGAGAGGAGAGGAGAGGAGAGGGAGGGAGGAGAGGAGAGGAGGAGAGGAGAGGAGAGGAGAGGAGGAGAGGAGAGGAGAGGAGAGGGAGGAGAGGAGAGGAGAGAGAGGAGGAGAGGAGAGGAGAGGAGAGGAGAGGAGAGGAGAGGAGAGGAGAGGAGAGGAGGAGAGGAGGAGAGGAGAGGAGAGGAGAGGAGAGGAGAGGAGAGGAGGAGAGGAGAGGAGAGGAGAGGAGAGGAGAGGAGAGGGAGGAGAGGAGAGGAGAGGAGAGGAGAGGAGAGGAGAGGAGGAGAGGGGAGGAGAGGAGAGGAGAGGAGAGGAGGAGAGAGGAGGAGAGGAGGAGAGGAGGAGAGAGGATGAATGTTAGTCTGGCTGCTGATGCCATTCCCTCCTGAGTCATGTTAATTGTAACATGGTGAGCACAGCCAAGTGAGGGGAGTAGTCAGGCTTTCAAACATTGTGTGGGAGTCACCTTAACTATGTAAGGACACTCCCACAATATATAAGGACACTTGCACGATGTAAGGACACTCCCACAATATATAAGGACACTTGCATGATGTAAGGACACTCCCACAATATATAAGGACACTTGCACGATGTAAGGACACTCCCACAATATATAAGGACACTTGCACGATGTAGGGACACTCCCACAATATATAAGGACACTTGCACGATGTAAGGACACTCCCACAATATATAAGGACACTTGCACGATGTAAGGACACTCCCACAATATATAAGGACACTTGCATGATGTAAGGACACTCCCACAATATATAAGGACACTTGCACGATGTAAGGACACTCCCACAATATATAAGGACACTTGCATGATGTAAGGACACTCCCACAATATATAAGGACACTTGCACGATGTAAGGACACTCCCACAATATATAAGGACACTTGCACGATGTAGGGACACTCCCACAATATATAAGGACACTTGCATGATGTAAGGACACTCCCACAATATATAAGGACATTTGCACGATGTAAGGACACTCCCACAATATATAAGGACACTTGCACGATGTAAGGACACTCCCACAATATATAAGGCCACTTGCACGATGTAGGGACACTCCCACACACAGTTTAAAAGCCTGCGGCTCCTCCAGTTAGTTATAAGTGAAGATGCTTCAACTGAAACAGTCCAGTTGACTATGATACAGAGTTTAGAGGTACTAGGACCTGGATGACTGAGAACCTTCATCAACAGTAAAGTGTTGTGTCCCCTCAGAGTTGCCGTAGAGCAGCAGCTGCTGTGTTTGTTGAAGAGACAAAGACAGAAGCTTGTTGCTGCTCTGCACCAACGTTACGTCTCCATGTTTATTACTTTCTTATCTGACCGGGTGAGTCAGGTGAACCTAAGGCACCTGGTTACCTTGGTGACAGCTGTGTCTCTTCTCTGCAGGTCTCTGTTCGTTTGGTCTCTCAGCTGTGCTCTTGTTGTTGTTTGTGTTTTCTTAGCTCATCTTGATCAGGACAGCTAGCTGGCTAACGCCTGTGAGCTCTGAGCGCCGGATGTATGTGAGCGAGCTGTGTGTGCAGCAGAGCATCGTTCTGACTTTATAATTCATGTCTGTGTGTGCAGGATGTTTTTGTGTCAGACTCACTGATCAATGACACTCTGTCACACTGTGATTGATCCATGGAGCTGCTGTTCAGACTGTCAGGACGTCACACTGGAACATCAGCCTCAGTCCTGTCGGCTGACCGTGTGTTTTAAAATCTTTTACTTTACTTACTGTCTATAACTCACTTTGGTGTTTGGTAAAATGAAAAGAGGAAGTGAAACAGCTCACCGCTGTTTGAACTGTGCACACCATCAACAAATTGTATCTGTTGGCTGTGTTACACTGCAGGATGTCTCATCATCAGGGCGGCTGTGGCTAAGGGGTAGAGCTATCATCTTGTTATCCGAAGGTCGCTGGTTCGATTCCCCTGGTCTGCATGTCAAAGTGTCCTTGGGCAAGATACTGAACCCCAAACTGCTCCTGCTGTGCTCGGCACCTTGCATGGCAGCCTCCACCATCAGTGTATGAATGTATGTATGAATTACTGTAAGTCACTTTGGACTTACATCACATGTGTCACGTTCATATGCTTATTTACATATTAGTGTTTTTATATTTCATATATATATATATATATATATATATATATATATATATTTCTAGTTTATATAAGTTTCATGTGTAAGTAAGGATAATATTTTGTGATATGCTCATAAAGCGTTTGTTTCATTCATTTATGGATCACTAACTGATAATCAGAGGAGTCAACAGTCCACACAGTCCATCCTCCAGTAGAAGTTCACATACTTGTTTAAAGTAGAAGTACTAGCCCTTTTTACACAGAGATGCCACATTATCGCCAATTCTCCACCATTGCATGTTCACACAGAGCCAAGCATCTCCGGCGTAGAGACGCACCGCTGTGTAATTCACACAGAAAGCCGGCGTCGCGGAGCCTAAAGAGGCGTGACGGTCCACGTCATGATGATGATCTTGTGTGTTTTCAAGGTGTGTCCAGGTGTCCTCCTGTCAATCTAAACCTGCTGACAGTTTATAATCCTATGGATGCTGTTATAATGTGTAGTGATTGAGATCCTGACCCACCAAACATCCTGGAAAGTGACAAAGTCACGTTTTTCACTCTAAATGACATCATCACATCATCACCATCAGTAAACTGGACGCTGTCTGACTCTGTCTCTCGCGGGGACGGAGGCTGTTTTCTGGGGGAAAGTTCACTGAAGTCTCGGTCTGGAGGGCTGACCGTCACCGTGACAACAGCAACTACAACAACACAATTTTTGCCGGGGGCATTTTCACCTCTCGCCGCATCCGAGACTTTCACACAGAGGAGGATGCAGAGAATTGGCGCAGGATCCCTGCACTCAAAGGGCAGTGAGGACGTGGCTACTGATTCAACTTCTGTACTCCAGTAAAGTAATCGAGTACAGGCTCTGACATGTCCTCAGAGCATCAGAGTAAAAAGTCTCCCTCTGAAGGACATCTGTGGTCAAAGCTAACTGAAGCTCACGTCATATTAATATAACTCAAAGACTATTAAAGTTAAAGGTAGAATCAGCAGGATTTGTCCCAGCTGTTCCTGAACGCACCACAGAGACAGCTGATTGTTGAGTCTCATTCCCAGGACGTCACATAGACACATGTTGGGTTGTAAAGCGTCCCGAGCAGCAACACAGAGAGAAAATCAGAAACTCTCTGCAGATACGAGACACTAACACGCCTTTTCTCCACATTCCAGCCTCCCTCTCTGTCTGTTCACGGCTTCTTACGGCTTTTACGTCTTTGTCTCGTCTCGCTGCGTCTGCCGTGCGTGATGCGCTCTGATAGGTCGACATCAGTCTGCTGATGTTGGGAAATAACAATAATCCATAATTCAGCTCAGATGCATCAAACTAAAGTAACGAGCTTCTTTTGAGCAAAAGTCAAAAGTAACATACTTATAGCTGAAACATACTGAAGCACAGTGTAATAATAATAATAATAATAATAATAATAATAATAATAATAATAATAATATATAATGATGAAATAAATGTCATAGCATTGGAACTCTTATTGTTTCATAAGTATTTGAATAAAGTCAGTACTGTGCTGAGGACACACTTCACTGCTCTACAACACGCTGCAGATCATCTGTTTATAATATCTCAGACTAAATGTTTAGAAGAGACCAACTGATGTTTTCTGTCCAGACAGAAACAAGACGAGGAAACTCTGACATATCGGGACAGTGACAGTCACACTGAGGCTGCACATGACTGACACACACACACACACACACACACACAAATGCACACACACACATGCACACAAATATAAACCCTCTATCAGGAGGGAGACAACATGTGTCATTGCACCATTCAAGGCACATACAGTGGAGGAATGTGACTGAGGACATTTACTCCAGTACTGTACTGTACTTATGTCTAATTCTGAGGTACATGCACTGTACTTGAGTATTTGCATTTTCTGCTACTTTATACTCCACTAAATCTTTTGTGGTAACTTTAGTAACTAGTTACTTTACAGATTACATGCTGCATCACGTGCATCATGTTAAAATTGATTGATCAATAACAGTGACTGTGATGATCAGCTGACTCATAGCATACAGTTTATACACACATGTAAACATACAGATCAGTTGCTTTACTGATACTTTTGATACTAAAGTACATTTAACATCAGATATTTTAAGACTTTTACTCGAGTACTGTTCATGGGTGACTGTCACTATTACTGGAGTATGACTGTTAGTTACTTTACATGACAGGAGTCACGTCACAGTACTGATGTGTCTCACACACACTGGGCCTCATTCATGAACCGTTCGCAGACGGAAATTTACGTGCATCTCCGCATTCATCAATATTTTAGTAGCTCCGATCTTTTCGTAGCTACTAACAAAATCTCCACATGCTGCTGACCACACGTAGTGCTTGTGTACATTTAAGAATGCATATAAATAATGCTTGTTACTATTGGAAATTACAATTTTAATTCATATTGCGCTCTGTTATGTACACAATACGCAGATGCCTTTGAAACACGTGATATAAACATGACAAACGATTAAAAATATAACACATTTAGTTAAATTAGTTGGCAACTGGCAGGATTAAGATTCAGATTAAGCTCATAATTGTGAATTATCTATGTAAATCGACTCAATAGATTACGCGTTCTTTTCTATGGGAGATAGATCTATGAGCCGCATCCTGCCTACAGTTCTTAACGGTATTATTAAACTAATGCCAGAGTATATTAAATGTCTCTATGGCGCACAACGGCAGGTAGAAGTAATGCAGGGATTCAGTGCGATCGCAAACATGCCAGGTGTCATCGGTGCCATAGACTGCACACACGTACCCATCAAGGCTCTATCCGGTGATGCATTTGCTGACATAAACCGGAAAAACTTTCATTCCGTGAATGTGCAACTGATCTGTGACGCAAAGTGTGTGTTGTTAAACGTTGTGTCACGGTGGCCTGGTGGGACGCATGATGCTTTTATCCTGTGTAACTGTGCAGTTGGCATGCGTTTGGAGGATGGAGCTGTGAGAGACGGCTGGCTCATTGGTAAGAATATAGCCTGCATGATTCCATGTGTGTGTTATATATGGACTTACCCTTCTATATCCATAGGGGATAGGGGTTACTGCACTTCTCCTGAAATGACTTCAATCTCCGCTTCGGAATAATTCTATTTTCTTTCTCTTTCTTTCTTTCTTTGCGCCATGACTGACAGGTCGACAGGATGCCTCTACACCTCCTTATATGGTCATTGGCAATTCATGGGCGGGGTTTTATGCTAATAGCTGATTACCGGGAGCGCGCTGTCACCTTACGATGGATTGGCATTCATGATCATACACACGTGTTTACGATCAGATCTGAGTTTCCCGCGGCGTTCATGAATCCGGAGTAGGTTTTTAGTAGCGTAGACTTTTATGTGCAAATCTACGCACAAATTTACTAACGTTTCATGAATGAGGCCCACTGTCTCCGTCTCAGGTGTAGGGCTCAGTTACCGTTTTCAGTGTGAGAATCTGCTTCACACTTTCTACATTACTCTTTACATTACTCGTAACAGACTAGTCTCAGCCTAGTCAAGCGAGCAGGAACTGATGAAGCCTCTCGGATGAGAGGTGAAACATCTTCAAGACAAAAACCAAATCCAGTTGCATTCGACTCAATTTCCTTGAGATAACTATGACCTGGATGAATGAGAATATTCACAAGCTTATTACTCGTAGCATTGCTCGTAACATTACTCGTTACATTACTCGTTACATTTCTCGTAGCATTTCTTATAACATTACTCGTTACATTACTGTGTTAAAGCCTGTAACCATGAACACGGGGGGAGGAGCTTTTCTACTGAACCTTTCATACACAAATACAGACCAAACATCACCGAAGACTTGCTGACAACTGCTGGAGGACTGATGATGTCAACAGGAAACACACAGACAGACAGAGACAGAGAGACAGAGAGACAGACAGACAGACAGAGAGACAGACAGACAGAGAGAGAGACAGACAGAGAGACAGAGAGAGACAGAGAGACAGACAGACAGAGAGAGACAGACAGACAGAGAGACAGACAGACAGAGAGACAGACAGAGAGACAGAGAGACAGAGAGAGAGACAGACAGAGAGAGACAGAGAGAGAGACAGAGAGAGACAGACAGACAGAGAGAGACAGACAGACAGAGAGACAGAGAGAGACAGACAGACAGACACACAGACACACAGAGAGACAGACAGACAGAGAGACAGAGAGAGAGAGAGACAGAGAGAGAGACAGACAGACAGACAGACAGACAGACAGAGAGACAGAGAGAGACAGAGAGACAGACAGACAGACAGAGAGACAGACAGACAGAGAGACAGAGAGAGACAGACAGAGAGAGAGACAAAGAGAGAGACAGACAGAGAGAGACAGACAGACAGACAGACAGAGAGACAGACAGAGAGAGAGAGACAGAGAGACAGAGAGACAGATCCAGAGACAGACAAGAGAGACAGACAGACAGAGAGACAGACAAGAGAGACAGACAGACAGAGAGACAGAGAGAGAGACAGACAAGAGAGACAGACAGACAGACAGACGCCCTGGTGTTAGTTCAGACAGTAGCTCTGTATCTTCATCATCATCATCTTCATCATCATCATCGTCTTACTTTTGGTTGTTGGACGGTTTGAAGAAGTCCACTGAGAAGCCGAAGTAGCTGCCCTGCGGTCCGGAGTAGACGGACGGAGAGTCCACGTCCAGATTAAAGGCTCCGCAGCGGTGAACGAGCACCAGGACGACACAGAGCAGCCCGACAGCTGCCCGTCCTCCTGCCATGGCTGCCGGGGAGCTGCTCCGCGGGTTAGCCGCTGAAAACACGGAGGAGGAGGACGAAGATGAAGGCGGAGAGATGGAGGAGCTAACTGGTGTTAGCGCTGCCACAGAGTGTGTCCACTGGTCCGGTGTCGGTCCACCGTCAACACGACGACACCACAGCACCACGATAATACTCCTGCTGACGGGACGACGGCGGGACTTCCGGTGTGTACAGAGCCGATAAAGAACCGTCGGAACCGGAGCAGCGTCAGCTCGTCTAACCGCTGAGAGCGAACAGAAACACGGATACACCCGGGGAGAGGCCGTGCTGTGTGTGTGTGTGTGTGTGTGTGTGTGTGTGACCCCAGGAGCGTTCTCAAAGTTACATCCGGTTTATACCTTTCAGAACAAAAGCACCCCAAACATTGTATCAGTGTTGTAAAATACAGTTCTACTCGAGTAAAAGTAAAGCTACTGTGTTACAATATGTCCCATATGAATAGTACTCGAGTTAAAGTCTTAAAGTATCTGATAATAAAGGTAGTCAAGTATCCAAAGTAGGGATGTCGTGACATCATAATACTCACAATAATCGTGATATTTAAACCTCAAGGATTGATATTGTGTTATTATCACACGTATGAGATGATATTGTGGGAATGATCCAGAGAAGACAGACTCTGTCCTCCTCCTCAGGACACTGTGAGGGTCACTTATTCACCAACACACACAAACTCTCAGTAAACACACAAAATAAAATGTAACCTGTTTATTTACCAGTTTAGAAGATTCTGCTGAATTATTTAAGGATCAAAACTTATTTATTTATCTCATTGGTTCCTGATTACATACTACATACTCTCTTGTTGATACTGAAATCAGCCTGTAAATAATACAAATGTATAACTTTTTATCAATAGACTACAAACTGAGAAGCTACAGAGGATGTGATGTCAGTGGTAGCCTGTCATGTATCACAGCTTTACATTCACAGAGCTGAAGAGTTAAACATTAACATTTACATTTACATTTAGGGAATTTAGCAGACGCTTTTGTCCAAAGCGGCTTAGAATAAGTACATTTGTCCACAGAAAGAAACCACAACAAATTGAAGAAGTAAAAAAGAAAAAATAGAAACAATCAATTACTGACACATTAAGACTTTATTTCTGATGAAACAAGATACAAATATGACATAATGTTATTTATTGTTTGAAAATATAAAATAACATAATGTTATCATAATAGACAAATGATAATATAATGTTTTAATGCTGTTTAATGTCAAACAAAGCGTGGACAGATGAGATTTCTGGCTACCATGTTTGTTTGGATCAGGAAACAGACACTCAACATGAACGTGATGTTGAAGACATAAAACATGAAAATCTGCCTCGTGATTAATGTGCAGAACTCAATGAATCAATTGTTTTAATACAAAACTACATTTAAACAAATTTTACCACACAGCACATAGAATGCTTTTATTCTGGAGCCCGATTTCTCTGTCTTCCGGTCTGTCAGCAGTCAACTGGTTCAACTTGAGGCAGCAGAGTCATGACTCACAACAGGAAGTTCATTCCTCAACAGAGCGAAGCAGCGCACTTGTTCAGGACAGAACAGGCTGATGTCTGCAGCAACATGACAGATTATATTTAAACTGGAGGATTAACTTCTGTTTGTCTCCTTCAGCCTCTTACTGCTGTCATGTGTTCATTCTGCTGTCATGTGTTCATCTGCTGTCATGTGTTCATCTGCTGTCATGTGTTCATCTGCTGTCATGTGTTCATTCTGCTGTCATGTGTTCATTCTGCTGTCATGTGTTCATCTGCTCTCATGTGTTCATCTGCTGTCATGTGTTCATCTGCTCTCATGTGTTCATTCTGCTGTCATGTGTTCATCTGCTGTCATGTGTTCATCTGCTGTCATGTGTTCATCTGCTGTCATGTGTTCATCTGCTGTCATGTGTTCATTCTACTGTCATGTGTTCATCTGCTGTCATGTGTTCATCTGCTGTCATGTGTTCATTCTGCTGTCATGTGTTCATCTGCTGTCATGTGTTCATCTGCTGTCATGTGTTCATTCTGCTGTCATGTGTTCATCTGCTGTCATGTGTTCATCTGCTCTCATGTGTTCATCTGCTGTCATGTGTTCATCTGCTGTCATGTGTTCATCTGCTGTCATGTGTTCATTCTGCTGTCATGTGTTCATCTGCTGTCATGTGTTCATTCTGCTGTCATGTGTTCATCTGCTCTCATGTGTTCATTCTGCTGTCATGTGTTCATCTGCTCTCATGTGTTCAATCTACTGTCATGTGTTCATCTGCTGTCATGTGTTCATCTGCTGTCATGTGTTCATCTGCTGTCATGTGTTCATCTGCTGTCATGTGTTCATCTGCTGTCATGTGTTCATCTGCTGTCATGTGTTCATCTGCTGTCATGTGTTCATTCTGCTGTCATGTGTTCATTCTGCTGTCATGTGTTCATCTGCTGTCATGTGTTCATCTGCTGTCATGTGTTCATCTGCTCTCATGTGTTCATCTGCTGTCATGTGTTCATCTGCTGTCATGTGTTCATTCTGCTGTCATGTGTTCATCTGCTGTCATGTGTTCATTCTGCTGTCATGTGTTCATCTGCTGTCATGTGTTCATCTGCTGTCATGTGTTCATCTGCTCTCATGTGTTCATCTGCTGTCATGTGTTCATCTGCTGTCATGTGTTCATTCTGCTGTCATGTGTTCATCTGCTGTCATGTGTTCATCTGCTGTCATGTGTTCATTCTGCTGTCATGTGTTCATCTGCTGTCATGTGTTCATCTGCTGTCATGTGTTCATCTGCTGTCATGTGTTCATCTGCTGTCATGTGTTCATCTGCTGTCATGTGTTCATTCTACTGTCATGTGTTCATCTGCTGTCATGTGTTCATCTGCTGTCATGTGTTCATCTGCTGTCATGTGTTCATCTGCTGTCATGTGTTCATCTGCTGTCATGTGTTCATTCTACTGTCATGTGTTCATCTGCTGTCATGTGTTCATCTGCTGTCATGTGTTCATTCTACTGTCATGTGTTCATCTGCTGTCATGTGTTCATCTGCTGTCATGTGTTCATCTGCTGTCATGTGTTCATCTGCTGTCATGTGTTCATTCTACTGTCATGTGTTCATCTGCTGTCATGTGTTCATCTGCTGTCATGTGTTCATTCTGCTGTCATGTGTTCATCTGCTGTCATGTGTTCATTCTGCTGTCATGTGTTCATCTGCTCTCATGTGTTCATCTGCTGTCATGTGTTCATTCTGCTGTCATGTGTTCATCTGCTGTCATGTGTTCATCTGCTGTCATGTGTTCATTCTACTGTCATGTGTTCATCTGCTGTCATGTGTTCATCTGCTGTCATGTGTTCATTCTACTGTCATGTGTTCATCTGCTGTCATGTGTTCATCTGCTGTCATGTGTTCATCTGCTGTCATGTGTTCATTCTACTGTCATGTGTTCATCTGCTGTCATGTGTTCATCTGCTGTCATGTGTTCATTCTGCTGTCATGTGTTCATCTGCTGTCATGTGTTCATCTGCTCTCATGTGTTCAATCTACTGTCATGTGTTCATCTGCTGTCATGTGTTCATTCTGCTGTCATGTGTTCATCTGCTGTCATGTGTTCATTCTGCTGTCATGTGTTCATTCTGCTCTCATGTGTTCATTCAGGACCATGTAAAGTCCAAGTCAAGGTAATCAAGTCCTTAATCAAGTTGTTTTCATGTCCTCAGTCAAGACAGTTGAGTTTCAAGTCAAGTCCCAGGTTTAAAAAACAACAGGGACCAAGTCAAGTTCAGTTCAAGTCCCTTGTCAATATAATCAAGTCCTTAATAGAGTGGTCCTAAGTCAGGAGAGTCCAAGTCAAGTCCAAGAAAAAGGTACTGATCTTGTACTTGGTTGAGTCCTGGTTAAGACAGGGGACTTCCACAAGTCCCACGTAAGGTCCATATCAAAATAAACAAGTCCTAAGTAAAAGCAGTCAAGTCCACAGTCGAGTCCCAAGTCAAGAAAGGCAAGAACCAAGCAAAGTCAAGTCCTATGTCAAGATAGGAACATCATAAGCCAGGACAGCCCAAGTCAAGTCCAAATAAAGGTACCAATCGAATCCAAAGTAAAGACAGGGGACTTCCACAAGTCCCGCGAAAGGTCCCATGTCAGGACACATGTCCTAAGATAAGACAGTCAAGTCCCAAGTCAAGAAAGGCATGAACAAAGCAAAGTCAAGTTTGGGTCCTAAGTCCAGATAATCAAGCTCTAATTTGAGTTGTTTTCAGGTCCAAAGTCAAGACAGGCAAGTCCAGGTAAAGTACCAGTCTCCAGTTCAGACAAGTCCCATGTCGACTCATTCTAATGCTATTCAGGACAGTCAAGAATCCTGAAAGCCAAATGCCACCAGTCCTCAAGTTCAAGTCCTAAGTCAAAACATCAACAAGCTAGTCCAATTCAAGTCCAAGTAACGGTAACAGTCAAGTCCCAGGTCGAGACAGGGGAGTTCCACAAGTCGACGATGTCAGTACAAATAAATCCTACATAAAGACAGTCCCAAGTCAAGTTTAAATTTACGTTAACATTGAGGGCATTCAGCTGACGCTTTTGTCCAAAGCGACATCCAATAAGTACATTTGTCACAAGAGAGAAACCACGACATCACTGTCGATGGAGTAAAAAGAGGTATAGAAACAATTGTCAAGCCCTCATCAGAGGATTGTAGCTGCTATTTATCAAGGATAGTTTAAGTGCAAAGATTAAAGTGCTAACTATACGAACAAAGTGCATATACTTTAAGTTTAAAGTCAAGAATGGCAAGAACCAAGCCAAGTTGATTTAGATTCCTAGGTTAAGCCAGACATCCAAGTCCCAGGTTAAGACAGACAAGATCCACAAGTCACATGGCACATGTCTTAAGACAGTCAAGTCCTGTGTGCAGTCCAGGTCAAGTCAGAATCAGAAAGTCCTGAAGTCCAGATACCACATCTCCCAATTCAAGTCTGAAGTCATGACCATCAATGCAGGTCTAGATCTATCATCTGACTGTCAGGAGAGGGGACCAATCCCAGCAGGTCAAGTTAGGACTGGTGAGTCCAACAAGTTCCAAAGCAAGTCCCAGATCAAGACAGGAAAGTCCTGTCAAGAATGGCAAGTTCCTAGTCAAGTCCATGTCGCTGTAAGTCCTGGGTCAAGTTGCGAGTCAAGACCAAAGTCCAGGGACAGTCTGCTGTTGTTTAATGTAATCACTTTGTTAACACGTCTAAAAAACCCTGAACAGACAGAAACATGCTGACGTGTTACAGCTCAAACTTCAAGTGTCTTCTGCTAGAACAATGTTTGTGATGCTTTCAGCTCAGATGGAGCTACAGCCCAGTGTTTTCTTATTGTTGTCTATAAATCACACACACACACACACACACACACACACACACACACACACACACACACACACACACACACACACCTCCCCCTCCTGTGGATCTCAGGGGAGTTCTGCCACACATTCTTGAGTGCACACTTCATTGTAGCGGTGATTCAGAGCAGCTCATGGCCAAATAAGACGAAAAGCCCTCAGCTCAGGGTGTGTGTGTGTGTGTGTGTGTGTGTGTGTGTGTGTGTGTGTGTGTGTGTGTGTGTGTGTGTGTGTGTGCGTGTGCATGCTTATGTATTTGTGTCAGAGAGATGGTGTAATGGACATTGTGTAAGTCTGAGTTCTGCAGATTATGTAGCATGCAGAGCTTGATGCATGTCAGCTTTGTTTCAACACTGTGAAGACGCCCTGGACCTTCAAACAGCTGTTGGATGTCTACAGTTTACAGGCATGCAGACGGCTTCAGGGTCAATAAAGGGTTACTGGACAACATTAGTAACTGCTCAGCAGGTTTAATACAACAAACACCTGATCTGTAGAACCAGCCGAGACAAAACCACATGACACAGAATCCTCATTAGTAGTTTACATATTATATTTATTTCATAACTAAACTACAGTGTTGATGGTTAAACATTTTCAACCCTTTTGTTTTCAGGAGAAACACAACAATAACAAATCATGAATTTGATGTGTCTCTGTCCACCAGCTGCTCTCTGACTGTCTGTCCGCTGTTTGTAGTGGACTTTGTCTCAGAGAGCAACACGATGAGTGTGAAGGAGAGGTACCACAGGTCCAAGTGTGTGAAGGAGAGGTACCACAGGTCCAAGTGTGTGAAGGAGAGGTACCACAGGTCCAAGTGTGTGAAGGAGAGGTACCACAGGTCCAAGTGTGTGAAGGACAGGTACCACAGGTCCAAGTGTGTGAAGGAGAGGTACCACAGGTCCAAGTGTGTGAAGGAGAGGTACCACAGGTCCAAGTGTGTGAAGGAGAGGTACCGCAGGTCCAAGTGTGTGAAGGAGAGGTACCACAGGTCCAAGTGTGTGAAGGAGAGGTACCACAGGTCCAAGTGTGTGAAGGAGAGGTACCGCAGGTCCAAGTGTGTGAAGGAGAGGTACCACAGGTCCAAGTGTGTGAAGGAGAGGTACCACAGGTCCAAGTGTGTGAAGGAGAGGTACCACAGGTCCAAGTGTGTGAAGGAGAGGTACCGCAGGTCCAAGTGTGTGAAGGAGAGGTACCACAGGTCCAAGTGTGTGAAGGAGAGGTACCACAGGTCCAAGTGTGTGAAGGAGAGGTACCGCAGGTCCAAGTGTGTGAAGGAGAGGTACCACAGGTCCAAGTGTGTGAAGGAGAGGTACCACAGGTCCAAGTGTGTGAAGGAGAGGTACCGCAGGTCCAAGTGTGTGAAGGAGAGGTACCACAGGTCCAAGTGTGTGAAGGACAGGTACCGCAGGTCCAAGTGTGTGAAGGAGAGGTACCACAGGTCCAAGTGTGTGAAGGAGAGGTACCACAGGTCCAAGTGTGTGAAGGAGAGGTACCACAGGTCCAAGTGTGTGAAGGAGAGGTACCACAGGTCCAAGTGTGTGAAGGAGAGGTACCACAGGTCCAAGTGTGTGAAGGAGAGGTACCACAGGTCCAAGTGTGTGAAGGAGAGGTACCACAGGTCCCGTCGGTTGTCCATAATCCTTTTTTGCTCAGCGTCGTGGCAGAGGAGCAGAATATTTTGCCCCAGTGACCCTGATAGGCTCAATATTCTGCAGCACGAACACAAGCATGTAGTCCGCCATTGTTGTTGTTGTAATGAGACGTTGTGGGGTTCAGAGGTCGAAGGTGAGAGGTCGAGGGGCGGGGTGATGACATCATCTTACCGAAAAGTATGCGGATTCACCGTCCACACGAAAACGCAGCCCCTGCGTTTTCGAATTTCTCCACCTTGAGACCGGTTTTCAACAAAGTGCGTTTACAGGATCCGTGTGGACGGTCGGCCGAAAAGATGCAAAACATGTGCGTTTACACAAAACAGCGTTTTCATGTGGACGGGGCAATAGACAGACAGACACACACACACACACACACACACACACACACACACACACACACACACACACACACACACACACACACACACACAGACACACACACACACACATTTTCTTCAAGCAGCTACAATCACTGCTTTTAAATCAAGTTCTGACCCGTCGGTGTTGGTGTCTGTCAGTGACTCACCTGAACCTTTACAGAGCTGCACAGTATCAGCAGACAGACAGTCAGAGCAGCTGACAGCAGCACAGTGAAGACGTCAAAGTGGACTGAAGGTTTGTAGATTCTAACTTTATTTAAACAGTGGGATGACACCGAGCAGCGCTACCTTCCTCCCTCTCCACCGCCTCCTCCTCCTCCTCCACCTCCACCTCCTCCTCCCTCTCCTCATCCTCCTCCCTCTCCTCATCCTCCTCCCTCTCCACCACCTCCTCCGCCCTCTCCTCATCCTCCGCCCTCTCCACCACCTCCTCCTCCTCCCCCTCCACCTCCTCCTCCCTCTCCTCATCCTCCTCCCTCTCCACCACCTCCTCCTCCTCCTCCACCTCCTCCGCCCTCTCCTCATCCTCTTCCCTCTCCACCTCCTCCTCCCTCTCCTCCTCCCTCTCCACCACCTCCTCCGCCCTCTCCTCCTCCTCCTCCACCTCCTCCTCCCTCTCCACCACCTCCTCCTCCTCCCCCTCCACCTCCTCCTCCCTCTCCTCATCCTCCTCCCTCTCCACCACCTCCTCCTCCTCCTCCTCCACCTCCTCCGCCCTCTCCTCATCCTCCTCCACCTCCTCCTCCTCCCCTCCACCTCCTCCTCCCTCTCCTCCTCCTCCTCCTCTCCACCACCTCCTCCTCCTCCTCCTCCTCCTCCTCCTCCTCCTCCTCCTCCTCCTCCCCTCTCCACCACCTCCTCCTCCTCCCCCTCCACCTCCTCCTCCCTCTCCTCATCCTCCTCCTCCTCCTCCTCCTCCACCTCCTCCTCCTCCTCCTCCTCCACCTCCTCCTCCCTCTCCTCATCCTCCGCCCTCTCCACCACCTCCTCCTCCTCCTCCACCTCCTCCGCCTTCCTCATCCTCTTCCTCTCCATCACCTCCTCCTCCTCCTCCCCTCCTCCTCCTCCCTCCTCCTCCTCCTCCTCCTCCTCCTCCTCCTCCTCCTCCCTGTCACTCCTGGTTCCGGCTCCAGCTCACAGGGATCCACTGTGGTTCGTCCTGGGCCTCCTGTATGATGGAGCACAGTTGGATGCAGGCGTCCCGCAGGTCGTCGTTCACCAACACGCTGTCAAAGAACTGTTTGTACTTTGCCTCGATGAGTCGGGACAAGTCCTCCATCTCCAGCAGGTCCTCCTCCTGCAGGAGAACAGACACGCTGTGAGTCGCTTTACAGATTTATAAGATAAGATGATCCTTTATTGATCCCAGGGAGACGTTTAGTTGTGGCAGCAGCACAAAGACTCAACTAGAAAGACTAGGAAAAAGTCATGTAGAAACTGAAATAGATAAAGATAAATATACATACTAATAAAATAGAAGGTAACAGTTGTTCTGTTGTCTGGTCCGGTTCTTACTGTGAAGGCTCTGCTGACGCTGTAGCCGGTGATGATCCGGGCGTCTCTCCTCGTCTGTCTCAGTCTCTCAGGACTAGGAGCTTTGATGAAGATCACGTAGGGCTTCAGTTTTCCCGTCCGCAGGGTCAGGATGCTCTGATGATAGAACCAACAGATCTGTGTTCATCCGCTGCTGAAAATAGTCCCAAACAAATGTTTGTTTGATAAAGCAGCTGCTCACTGCTCTTCACTAGGAACCAATGGAGCACAGACAGAAAGTCATCTTATCTTTCAGTATGTGTCCTTGACTCAACATGCTATGGAAAAATGTTTTTGAATATGACGAGAAGGACGTTCGTTCTGATTGGTTGAATCCTGGTCAACTGTGTTGTAAAGTAGTTTAAAGTCTCCTGACATCAGATTTAGATCTCGATCGTGTTCATACAAACAAAACTGGGACACACTCGTAAAAACTTACCTCCGGTATTAAACATGATCAGAAACTAAATGAAGATGAAACAGTTATGAGAGTGTCGATTAGTGGACAGAAACATTTTCTCTATTTTCTGATGTTTTACAGACTGAACAGTTAATCAGTTAATTGATTAAGTGATCTACAGATTTATCCATATTACAACAATCTTTACTTTCAGTCATATATCTCTGATTACATCACAATGCTGATATTTTAATGTTTGCATTTTCCAAGTCAATTTTATTTATATATAAATTATAAATTGGGGTGGCAATAGCTCAGTTCGTAGGGACTTGCTTGGGGACTCATAGGTTGCTGGTTCAAGTCCCACTCAGACCAAAAAGTGGCTTTTTGGCCACAAGTGGCATGTGTGGCTGCCCTGTCACTCACCTCCTCTATATGTGTGTGTATAATGTGAGTGGGAAAAAGAATTTCCCGTTTAGGGATTATAAATAGTATAATAAGAAAAATAAAAAGTAAAAAACAAAATCACAATTTCCTCTGAAGGAGCTTCACAGTCTGACCAGCAGACGAGCCTGGATCAGAATCTAGAGGTGAGCTCACAGCAGAGGTCCAGTCTGACTGGCTCTTAATGAAACTCACTCGTGGTTCAACGTCTACGATGCACATCCGTCCTCGTTTTAACACCTCGTCTACAGCATCGGTGCTCGTCCCGTACAGGTGACCCTTATACTCCCCGTACTCCACAAACCTGAACACACATCAACAGATTAATATCAGGCTATAAAATAATAATAACAATGAAATACATTTAAAAAACACTAACATGTAAACAAAGATGGCGATGCTCTCACCTGTGGTTACACACCATGTACTCAAACAGCTCCTTGGTCACAAAGTGGTACTCTCTTCCTGTCTGCTCGCCTGCTCTGATTGGACGAGTGGTGTCTGGAGGATCAGAGTAATTATTCACTGATGACTCTCAGAAGAGTCCGGCATGGTAGATTACATCCTATTTCAAACAAATGTGTTGAATCAATGGAGGAGACATACGAGGTACGGGTCCCTGGAAGGTGGAAGGGTTCAGTTTGATGAGTCGCTTCCTCAGTTCATTCACGCCGACACCTGAAGCACCTGGACAGACACAAAACAAAGACATGAGGCTCTGTGCAGACTGTAAGACAGAGAGGACGGACAAACACACTGAGACAGAAGAGTCCAGGGACACAAACAGTAATCATTTACAGGTGTTTCAGTGTTTCACATCTGTGTTTCACATCTGTAAACTGAGAGACAACCAGCGAAACACTCAATAATTAATAAATGAATCGTGTGTGATCATCGGTCTGTAGTGTAACTGTTGGTGTCTCACCGACGAGGACGATGAGGCGGTGGTTCTCCTGCGGGAGGCGCTGGTACAGACACACCTCCTCGTAGGGAGTGGACAGAGCGCTGCTGTTAGGAGAGCAGGAGGTGCAGGACTGACGTCTCCTCCTGTAGGACGTCCTCCTCCACAGACGGAAACTCTGACGGAAACCAGCTGAAGAGAAGACGACTCATTTATTAATCTACTGGATCTTTAATATCCAGAAGGAAGATAAACTGTGGTAATTAAAGTCAATAAATAAAGTCGGTAACATCTGACTGTCAGTATCTATTAGACTGTAACGAGGCTTCATAATGAACATAAATGAAACTCTCTCAACGTGTTCATTAACAGTGTAAACAGGAGCATTCTGTTTATTTTATAAATCTTTAATTCTATTTGTGTTAAATTCATTATTTGATTTTATTCATCAACGAGCTGAGAAGTTTAACACCTGGAGTCATTCAGTCTTCTGCTCCGTCATCATCACTTTGTGTACAGACTCAGTGTTAACTAACTAATTAACCACAGTAACATAGTACAGTTACTATCTCTAGTAACAACTACAGTAACTACCTGCAGTAACTAAGTACAGTAAGTAGCTGTGTTACCGAGGTAGATCCCATCAGTGACGTCAGAGTCGGCCTCATCTGAAAGAAGGAAACATTCAGACTGTGTTCTGAATTAAAATAAGAAAGATAAGAAAAGTCCTCTTGAACTTTCCTTTAAACAGACTTGATGACACACAGAAGATAACACTGCGGATCAATTGATCAGCAGATTGATCAGCAGATCGATCAGCAGATCGCCCACATTTAATGAACCCGCCACGCTTTTTATGTGTAGATTGACTGAGTGAGATTCAAATTTAAACGATCTTCCACTTTTTAGTATTTAACAGTTTTTTACATGAAGTCACAGCACAAAAACAAAGTGATGTTTCGCATGTCAGTGTTCTCCAGCAGGGGGCAGCAGAGAGCCGACTGAGTTGTTAAAGAGACTTTTCTCCTAGAAGCCAAAGTCATGTGTTTTAATTTAATAAGCGATGACATCACCAAGAGAATGAGCTGACATTAACTGGAATGGAGTATTTGTTACTGAAAGTATCCGAGTACTTCTTCTGTTATTAAGCTGCTGAGGAGGATCAGCTGATCTCATAGACACTCTGTGGTCACAGATCCATTTTCATCAATGATTACTTTCTGTTGGTAAATCTGTGAAGTCTTCAGTGTGTTTAAGTGAATAAAACTACTGCTACTGATCACAGACTGACAGACTGATGACAGCACAACCAATCAAAGAGTGATCAGCAGAGATCAGTCTGAAGATCAGCTCATCAGTGTGAACTCTTACCAAAATGTAAAACTTCCAGCTCTGGAGAAAACAGAGAGACAGAAGTCACTTCACTGATCTGATGGTTGATCATTCATATTAATATTCCTCACTGTGTTGTACCTGTGACTGTGTGTTTGTCATCAGCGAGCGTTCGATCGTCCTCTGAAACAGACAGAACAAGACTCCTGTGAATAACTAAAGCTGCAGGCAGCAAACACAACATGCAGTTTACTGTGAAAACGTGTCTGAACACACTTACCCTCATCAGGCAGCGTCACTGAGGACAGACAGAGAACAAACACATGTTAACACATTAGACTGCCCCCTGCAGGCAGATACTGGGAACTACAGAGGCAGTGAAGTTCAACCAACTGTTAAACAGATAGAACGACTTTATTTTGTGTATTTTAAAGATACATTAACAAAAAAAAATGTCCTGCCATAGAACCCACAGTGAAGTTAATGAACGTCCCTGCACATCAGTAAACTCACAGGGTCTGATGCAGGTATGAACCTGTAACGGCTGACACCACCACTGCTCCCGCTGTTTACTGCAGAGACAGAAGAAGAAGAAGGTTCAACAGTTAAACTGCTCATGGAAACAAACTAAAGCATTAAAACAACAGAAATCAGCTGATTCAGGTCGCTCATAAGTCTGCATGAAACCATAAACTCATTAATCAATTGACAAAGAAATAACTGGCAACTACTTTAATTAATGGATTAATTACTTCAGTTAATTCTCGATGGAAAACAACTGAAAGCCTCTGATAACATGTCAAATATAATATATATAAATATAATATATATTGTATGTTTATATTTTCTGATGTTATTTGTGATGTAAAACAGTAAAATAAAGTTCAGACAGTCAAACACAACAAAACATTTGAAGGCATCATCTTTTCCTTTGATGTGTCATAGACTAAACGATTAATTGATTAACTCAGAATATAATTTGGAGATATTAATAGCTATTAATTAAAAAAGAAGTTAGTGGCAGCACTCAGACTGTTGGCCACGACCTGTTGATTCAGGAGGAAACATGAAGTGATCCAGATCATTTCTTGTTGTGACAACTGAATATGAAAAGTCACTAAATGTTCTCTGATGTTTTTAATTGAATCTGTCCCATTTCAGGGTCGGACCCGGCCTTTGCCGTCTACGAAGGCGAGTCCTTTGGAGAGACCTGCGGAGGCTGGGTCAACCGTTGTTAAATGGGACGGTCTAGCCTTCGGAGCATTTCCTGGTTGCGTCACCAGATGTTCCTGCCCCTACCTGTACGTCACTATTCATGCTGCCCAGGTCTGAAAGTGACAAGAAGAGTAAAGTTTGACTGTCAAATATGTTTGAGCTCCAGGAATTCTTGATTTCCTTTTTAATCCTCCTCCTTGTGGAAGAAGAGGAGAAGCGGCTCTGGTTTATCTCCGGTTGAGAGGACCGCGGAGAGGTGAACCTGTTATTGAACCCACAGTACTGTTATCATTAATATCATTATTAGCTAGCTAACAGTTAGGGGTCATTAACTTACCGATACATTACCTTAATGCTGACATATAAACTGTTGATCACCACATATGGTTTTATTTTAATTTAAAAGCATTATTCCTATATAAAGTGTTTGGTAGATAGTTTTGTTTGTTGTAATAATTTATTATGACATTATAATTCTTGCCTCTTTCTTACAGAAATAATTAGTGACATGGCAGCCGCCCTGCAAACCCAGTTGATGGACGATGTGGTGGACGGTGGAGACGAGACCCCCAAACACCCTGAGTACCGACCCAGATGATGTCCCACTGACACCAGGGTCTTTACTGTGGCATCCGAGCCAGCCCAGCAGCACTGCAGGGACTCCTGCTCAGCCTACTGTACATCATTTGTTACTGTTTTAATATTGTCATTGTTTTTGTTAATAGTTAATAATAATCTGTAAATACTTATTTATGCTGTCATTTTGTAAATAGTTGTAAATGTTAAGACCTTAATAATAAAAGGAAAACATTAATCCCTTGTTGTCCCTGAAAAGTAGCACTTGATGCTGTTTGCTGTTATAAATTGTACTTCAGTTGTAAATACTAGATGGAACAGACAACGTGTAACACTAGAACAATATTTTATTTCATTAATTATATAAAATAAACAATTATGAACAAATAATTTAAAAAGAACTCATAAATTAACTAACAACAAAAATAATGTAACGACTGTCCTCTGGAGCAGAGAGAAGAGCCTCTCCATCCTCCCTCTGCAGCCTCATGTCCTCCTTCATCCTCCTCCTCCTCTTTCTCCTCGGGGCTGGCTGGTTCTCCTCCTCCTCCTCCTCCTCCTCCTCCTCGTCATCATCCTCCTCCTCCTGGTCACCTGCCGGCACTCGGCCCTGGTGTGTCCTCATGGATGGAGGCAGTTAGGACGGGGGGGGGCAGCGGAAGGCCTCTGTCCTAAGACCTTGTCCATGAGGACAAACCAGGACCCAGAAGCAGCGCTGGGCCTCCCACTGACCCCTCTCCTGTCCCTGGATATCTGCAATCCTGAGGCAGTGGAAATCAATCACGTCAGCAATTTTCAGCACAGTATTTATTAACTTGCATGGGCAAAACACATATGATTTAGTTTCCACATCATCAGTCAAACCTGCACCTACTTTGTACTTGTTCTCTAAATGGTCCCACTTGTTTCTGGCCTGCTGGGCTGGACCTTTCCCTGCAGGCCCGTTGTTTCCAGAACTGTTCTGAACACAGAGAGAAGCAAGAGAAAAGGTAAACACAAGATCACATTAACACAGGGATGCAACGATTTACAAAACGTGACATCAGGACTGACAGATGGGCGATTTATCATTTATTATTTATTATCTATTATTGCATTACTTCCATCCAGCTGTGGTGGAACGGTCGTTCTGACCTCGGACAGTGATGAAGCTCTCTGTTTGCTCCCTGAAACAAAATATAATGTAAAAGACGTTTTGTTTTATGTCAACAGACAAAATATAATATAAGAACTAATATAGCAAAAATATAATCATCAAAAGGATAATCCTAAACTTATCTCTTTATTCAATCCAAACGTTTAACTAGACTTTACAGTTTTACAGTCTGGAAGTAAAGCAGGGATCACAGCCTGATCTAAATCTGTTCATCTTGCTCCGTTTATGTACATGAAGTAAAAATAGTCTATAACATCTCAACAGTCACAATAAGATATAAGATATAAGTCAACCTCTGAACGTCTAACGTTTGAAAGTGAAGGTTTTTAAGGCTTCACTTCCAGAGGCATCGAGCTGAGCATTACCAGCGTCACGTATTTTACCCCTGAAGTTTAACGTATCTGGTGTTGGACGCTCAAATGAGTAAAAACCGAGTACAAACCCAATACTTACATTTAAATGTGAGATCTGAGCCAGTTGATGTCGCTAATTTCTTCTTTCCTTCTTTTTTTCGGGCGTGCAAAGAATCTCGGGATATGTGAGGCCACGAAGGATTGTAGTGGTGCATCCTCCAAAAACTGGCAAAAGGAGGCCGCATTTGAAGGAGCCGCTGAAATGGGACAGCCTTTGCGCGGGGTTGTGACGTAACTGGCCTTCAAATGCGGCCTTCGAAGGATGCAGACCCTGAAATGGGACACAGCCTGTGTCCTCGTGAATAAAGTTTGACTATCGGGTGTTTGGATGTGTAACTGTCACCTCTTCAGCGTGCTGGCAGAGGGAATCAGACCAGCGCAGGAAACCGTACATGGCAGCTTCTTGGCCTGCCACCACTGTCCGTCTGACTGGTCCACCACCTCCAGCAGGTCTCCTCTGCTGAACGCCATCCCTGCATCAGGACACGGGATGGACGAGTCCTGCAGGGGGCAGTAGTCCACCATCGCCCTCATGTACACCTGGCAGACACAGAGCAGGGAAAGTGTTGGTGGAGGACGTGAGCTGGTCATTCATTAATTAGTGTATTTTCTTGTTTGTTACTCTGTCAGCTTTAATTTCTATGTTTTTTGTTTCTTTGTTTTTTTTACTTTTTAATGTGAAACACTTGTTATATAAATAAAGTTTATTAATTATGATTTGAATTCTTCATAAACTGCTGTTAAACTATACTATACTAGAAATGATACTGGTAGATAAAAACATAAAGAAGATAAAAGATTTTACAGAGTTAGATTCTTATTTAACTCTGGATAAGAACATTAATCCCAGTGCGTGTTTTTCTCAACATGTTGAACTGTTTCTTTAAAGACTCGGGTGTGTCTCGTCGTCTGCTCCTCATTTACCTAAAGTGAAGGTCCAGGGTACTTTCTGTAAATCAGGCGGGCAGCGCGACACTGGAAAACTACAACTGTTAGTTAAGTCCTGAAAAACTCTAAAAACCAACACTTGTCAAGTTAAAATGAAGAATGAAGCAGCATCTGCATGGCTTTCTGATTTCATTTCCATAATGTAAGACAGATTTTTTAAACGGGCCGCCATGTTTGTCCAGTTTGAGCCTGAGAGGTTGTTCGTCCAATCAGATGCAGAAAGTGATTGTGCAGTTTCAGGAGGAAGTTCTCTCTGCTGGCGAGGACGCTCAGGTCCAAAACCACAGACACAGCTATTAACTGATTGTTATATTTGATGGTAGACAGACTTGTTTGTGTCTTTTCCAGACTTGTCTTTAGATTGAATTGTATGTCTGAGTCACAGAGATACATTCAGCTTGTCAGTGTGATATATTCATATTCACAGTGACTTCATGAGATTGAGTTGTGACGTGGAGACAGAGTCATTTCTGATGTCTGCTGGATGTTTCTTACCGACTTGGGGCTGCTGCTGCTCTGAGCTGCGTTAGGAATGACTTTAAACAGGATCGTCCCCCGAGACTTAATCTGATGGAAGAGACACACCAGAGTGAACAGAACCAACAGCACCAGCAAACACTTCAACACTGAGGGACACATTTATGATTCTATCATTTCATTCCATCATCTGTGGCCTTCAACATAATCAAACATGCTTCTGATGATTGATGATTGATTTATATTATTTATCAATGATGGGACCCACCAGGATCTGGATGACCTGTTCTGGCTCCAAACCCACCACAGGGTTTCCATTCACCTCCACCAGCAGATCACCAGGATGAAGGAGGCCTGACACACACACACACACACACACACACACACACACACACACACATTATAATACACAATACAGACTTTTTAAGTACACGAGTTACTGAGTTGATGTCATGTGATGCTGAAACATGGTGGACAAGAGTGAACATGAGTTGATGGTAAGAAACTTTAGGGTTAGTTTGTTGTAAAGTCGTAGTGTTGTTTCCTTTACTCCTCCTTGTCACTCAAATACTGGAGACAGTTGTAAACGTGTTGTTTAAACGCTCTGAGATATAAAATGAAAACAACTTTTCTTGGTGTACATGTTACTCCCACATTCTGATGTGACACACATGAACGCCAATGTCAGAAGAACTACTTCCCAGTTCAGGAAATGGGACCATCTGAGAAGCAGCTGAGTGCATCATTACATACAGTCCCCTCCAAAACTACTGGAACAGCGAGGTCCATCCTTTTGTTTTTGCTGAACACTTAAAACATTTGGGTTTGACATCTAAAAATGAATATGAGACAAGAGATCAGTTTGTCAGCTTTATTTCCATATTAACATCATACATAATGGAACAGCAAACTTTTAGGTGAGAAAACATACAGGAACAGAGAGACTGAAAATAGATTAGAGTGTATAATTCTTAATATTTAGTTGTAGATCATTTGCTTGCAATAACTGCATCAAGCCTGCGACCTGCTGACATCACCAGACCTTTGCATTCTTCCTGTGTGATGCTTCTCCAGGCTTTCACCTCAGCCTCTCTGCTGGTGTTTGTTTCGGGGGTTTCTGCCTTCAGTCTCCTCTTCAGCAGGTGAAAAGCTCAGCATGTTCATCAGTCTGGAGATTCACTTCAGTCTCAAACCTTCCTCCTCTGTCCTCTGATGGACTCCTTGGTTGTTTTGTGTTCTGGGTCGTTGTCTTGCTGCATGATGACGGATCTCCTGGTCAGTTTGGTTCCATCTCTCTTTAAATTGGCAGACAGAAAGGTTCTGTAGACTTCTGAGTTTATTTAGCTGCGGCCATCATGTGTGACATCATCAATGCAGATCAATGAGCCCGTCCCAGAAGAAGTCATGCAGCCTGAGCCATGACATCACCTCCACCGTGTTTCACAGACGAGCTCGTGTGGTTGGGATCATGAGCAGATCCTTTCTGTCTCATCACATTAGACTTTCCATCACTTTGGTAAAATTAATCTTTGTCTCATCGGGCCATAACACTTCGTCACAGAACTTTTGAGCCTCGTCTCTGCACTTTTTGGCAAATTCCAATCTGGCCTTTCTGTTCTTATTGCTAATGAGTGGTTTGCATCTTCTGGTGCTGCCTCTCTACTTTTCTCCCATAGACAGCTCTCTGAAAACCCCGAGCTGAAACTGAGAGTAGACATTCAGCACTTTTTATTGATTGAATAATCAATGTGATAGGGCACACCTGCACAGCAAAAAACACCTGACAGTCACATGTTTCAAACAAAAGATGCCTTCTTCTAAGTTTTATTAAGCTCATATTCATATTTTGATGTCAAACCCAAATGTTTTCAGTGTTCAGCAAAAACAAAAGAACTTGCCATCCTGTTCCAATAGTTTTGGAGAGGACTGTACACACACACACACACACACACACACACACACACACACACACACACACACACACACACACACACACACACACACACACACGTAGTTAATACAGTTTTGTCTCACCACTGCGGTCAGCAAGTCCTCCATGAATCACTCTGGCGATGTAGATCTCTCCTGTCTCCTCGTCTCTCCTGATAGTCGCCCCCTGACAGACAGACCGTCAAACAGACAGACAGACAGTCAGTCAATCAGGCAGGCAGGCAGGCAGGCAAACAGACAGACAGACAGACAGACAGACAGACAGACAGACAGACAGACAGACAGTTATTCCAGATGAAACAACCGTTGTTGCAGTAACTACCAGCTGTTAGTATAAGAGAGTGTTTCCAGAGAGGAAACACAGGAGAATATAATATTGAAGACACAAAATGGAGGATGGGATGAAATCAACTGATGATGGAAGCTGATATTCAGACTGGTATAAATGTTGTCATTGGATCATTTCTGTGTCAGAGTGGAGACTCCCAACAACACGGGACAAGACTTGAGTTTATTCCTCAAGACGTGTAGGCAGACAGAAATGATGCCAGGCTGACTGGACCACCTGCCTGCTTCTTCTTCAGTAGATCTGATGCCTGGTGCAGACAGAAGAGCTCAGTGAAACAGAGCTTTAAAGTATAAACATATTTTAGGCAGTGTAATTGGATTGGATCGAGTCAGATCAGAGCACAAAACTACAGCAGGAAAAAATCTGACACATCAAAGATGTGGCCTGGGCCACTACAGAGTCGACAATACTAATACATTGATCAGTGATGGTGGTGGTGGTGATGATGGTGATGATGATGGTGGTGATGATGGTGTGATGATGGTGATGATGGTGGTGGTGATGATGGTGGTGGTGATGATGGTGGTGATGATGGTAGTGATGATGGTAGTGATGATGGTGGTGGTGATGATGGTGGTGATGATGGTGGTGGTGATGATGGTGGTGGTGGTGATGATGATGGTGATGATGGTGGTGATGATGGTGGTGATGGTGGTGATGGTATCTCTTCTTTCATTCCACTGTAAAACCCTGGAACGCGCAGTCTACAACCAACTGTCCTCCTGTCTTTCACAAAACCACCTCTTTGAACCATGAATCAGTCAGGCTTCAGGACTGCTCACTCTTGAGATGGCCCTCCTCACAGTGACTGAGTCGCTCGGTGCTGCCAGAGCCTCGTCCCACTCATCAGTCCTCATTGTAGGAGAAAAATATGATCCTCCCTGGTCATTCTGTCCTCATATGATACGAGGTCATACGTATCTTGTACAGACGTTAAGGTCCGGATAAGGAGAGCAGAAGTGTCTGACCTATTTTACCTCCTAGTCCTCTGGCTAGAGGGGAGAGACTCTGCATCACCCCCCTTGCTATGTTGCTAAGCTTTAGATATAATTTGGGGAGACTCATTAGGATTATCATGGCAACACTCTGTGCAGACAGACGTGATGTTATTTTGCTCCTCCAAGATCTTGTCTTATAAACTATCTCAACGTAAGTCATCGGCGTCTCTGAGTCTTCTTCATCTCTCCTGAATGGTGAAGTGAGTGGAAATTCCACAACACTCATTCGCCTCGACCTTTCTGCTGCGTTTGATACAGTCGAATCCTCCTCTCCACTCTGGCTAAACTTGGCATTGCTGACTCTGCTCTAACCTGGTTCACATCATACCTGACAAATTGCACCTTTCAGGTCACATGGAACGGCTCCTTGTCCAAACCCTGCCTTCTGGAAACTGGTTTCCTTCAAGGCTCAGTGTTAGGACCACTTCTGTTCTTACTATACACTAGATCACTAGGCTCTGCAATCGCATCACATGAATTCTCTTACCACTGTTATGCAGACGACACTCAAATGTTCCTCTCTTTTCCACCATCCTCCTCCAACACCCACGTTGCAAAGCGCATCTCGGAATGACTGGCAGACATCTCCGCTTGGACAACTGCGCATTTCCTCAAGCTCAACCTTCATAAAACTCCTCTTCATCCCGTGGAAGGACTGCCCTCGCATGGACCTGTCAGTCACTGTCGAGGATGTCCCAGTATTGCCTTCATTGACTGGGAGAAACCTGGGCGTAATCCTTGGTGACAGACTGTCCTGCACCCCCAACATCACTGCTGTGGCCCGATCCTGCAGATTTGCCCTCTACAACATCCACAGTATCCGGTCTTTCCTCACAAAGGACACAACGCAACTCCTGGTCAAAGCGCTGGTGATGGTCATGGTGATGGTGGTGGTGGTGATGATGATGGTGGTGATGGTGATGATGGTGGTGGTGATGGTGGTGGTGATTATGGTGATGGTGGTGATGATGATGGTGGTGATGGTGATGATGGTGGTGGTGATGATGATGATGGTGGTGATGATGATAGTGGTGGTGGTGATGATGATGGTGATGGTAGTGGTGATGATGGTGGTGATGGTGATGATGGTGGTGATGGTGGTGATGGTGGTGATGGTCAGGATTTCAAGGACAGCCGGATATTGGTTGAAATAATAATGAAATATAATGTCTCTGTACCTTCTCCTCCTGTGTGTGTGATGATCCAGAGCCTGGTTCTGGTGAAAAATACAGCTTTGTTCTTTCAACTAATGGCTTGGATCCAGATTCTGATGAAGATCTATGATCAGTGATTTCAGTCTGAAGTCTTAACTGAAGTTAAAGAAGTAAGGCAGCTGAGGTTGTAGTAGTAGTAAATGGTCTTGCATTTTTATAGCGCTTTTCCAGTCTACTGACCACTCAAAGCGCTTTACAATACATGCCACATTCACCCATTCATTCATACACTGATAGGCTGCCATGCAAGGCGCCAACTGCTCATCAGGAGCAATTTGGGGTTCAGTATCTTGCAAGGACACTTACACATGTGGCTGGGGCGGAGCCCGATTCGAACCAGCAACCTTCCGATTACTAGACGACCCGCTCTACCTCCTGAGCTACAGCCGCCCCAGCGGTAGCTGTAGTTGTAGTTGTAGCTGTAGTTGTAGTAGTAGTTGTAGTTGTGCTGTTGTAGGTGGCTGAGTCTATTTTGTAAGCCCAAGCTCATTAGGAAAGGAGACATTTTGTTTTGAGCCTACTTCTTCTTCTTCTTGTTCTTCCTCTTGGTTGTCAAACATCCAGTGCTGTTACAATCCTGCTTGTCCTCCACAGGAGCTCTGGAAACTGATCCATTATTGAGCCTTACCTGCCAGTTACTCCCTCCACCACCTGCCCTGTGGGCGGTACTAAAGCTCACCACTGTCCTTTTAGATCCTCCGTTCATTGGACTCGATGTGGTGAAGCCGTCTGCACAGGAGCTGACAGACGAGGATGAAGAGGAGGAGGAACAGGAAGACGAAGAAGAAGACAGCAGGTGGCGAGGATAGGGTGTGGGAGGTTTGTGGACCATTTTTGGAGAGATTGAGGAGACCCTTGGAGGAGGTGGGGGAGGAGTGTGTTGTTTGGGCCTGTGAGGAGATGACTCGGGGTGTTTGCTGGCCACGATAAGCCCCTGGAGCTTGTCGACCACCTGGGCCAGCAGGTTGAGTGCCTGGGCATTCTCCTCCACGCTGTCTGTGATAATCTCTGTGGCTGCCATTACCTTCTGGCCCAGATGGCGAACATCCTGAGTGCCATGCTCGATGCTACTCGCCACCGCCTGAACGGTGGACCTGAGCTCCTCCACACTGTGCTGTTTGGTTAGATCAGGAGGATGACAGAGGATTGGTTGGTTCTGGTTCTGACATTCATTGCAATGAGGAGCAGTAGAGAAGTGGATCATCAAGGGATGACTTAACAGCACATCTTGGTGTTTGTTCTGAGATCCAGGTTGATGGTTGGTGGGGAGATTGATAATGCCCTGCTGCCATGTGGAAGGATGAGCAGCAGGACTAGAAGGAGCTGTGTGGGCTCTGAGAGGAGTCCTCCCAGCACCAGAGGTCCTGCCAGGTGTGGGGATGTTCCTCGAGTGTCCTCCTGTTGCCGCCTTTCTGTAGAAAGCAGGGGAGTTAGGGAGGCTAAGACCGTACGCTGGGACTGGAGGAGGAGGGTAGGCATAGTCATCACTGCATCCACCAGAAGAGGCCACGCGCCCCCAAATGTGTTTGTCTGAAAATGAACCTCCATGTAGAGAGGAGTAGGAAAAGACAAAGATTCAAATTAGTGCAGGCAGAAACGTGAAAGACACGCTGAGAAAAAAAGAATGTAGCCGGATGATTGAAAGATGAAAAAGGCGATGAATCAACAATTTTTTTTGATTTGGTGACGATGAGGATGATACTCAATGATGAAAGACACTTAATGGATGAACTTTCTGATCAAAGAGGAACAAATGCAGAAATGAACGGAAAGATGACGGACATGATGTATTTTTCAAGCATCTCGGAGCAGAAATCAGTCCGTCTTTAAAAGTAAAAGTATTTTCATTGTGATGTGTTTAACATTCAGGCCTCGTGCAGGATATCAGTCCACTGATGTCCTCACAGCCTCACACTGACGGTTAAAACTGTCACAACCAATCATCTCAGCAGTCGTCTAATGAATCAAACTCTGACAGCCTCGACCGACAGGACTGACGATATAAAAAATAAACAAACTCATGGAATCAGTAATTCCAGTAATTCTGGAGAAACACAGTCAGTTGCAGAGTCTGATTCCCAAGTCGTGACAGACTGATGACAGGTGTCGCAGTGCTGAGTGTTTCGTCCACATTAACATCCAGCTCGATAACTCAGAGTGACTGTGTCCCAGTTGGATGAATTTTGGATGTCTTAATGACGGATCAGACAAAGAATGATGAAATGGATACATGGACAGATGATTGGTGATGTCATGGAGTGATTGTCTTCATGTCTTCCTCCTCTTACCATTGCAGGGGGCGGGACTAAAGACAGAGGGAGCTGACTGGTTGAGCCCTGTCTTTGAAAGATCTGTGGTTTGCGGACACAAACGTGAACTTCCTGTTGACTCGTAGCGGGGGAGAAAGGGACGTGACTCTCCTCTGTGGAGGGGCAAAGGTCTGGTTTCACTGTCCGTCACCCTGAGCTCCTCCCCCGACCTCACCCTCCTCGCTGGGACGAGGTGCTCCAATGTGAGGCGACGCAGGCTGCTCCATCGACTACGAATTAGTCCTGCTCCGTCTCCTACAAACCCCCCGCACACCTCTCTGCTCTTCTGGGACAAAAAATCACAAGCTGAAACCTTCACGGCTTAAAAAAGGAAGATCTTTTCTCACATCTTCATCACAACTGTGAGCTTCAGACAAATGAATGCAATGACCGATGACTAAACAGATTCTCCTCGAGAACAGTGTCACTCTGTCTCACCAGCGGCTGGTTGTTCTTCACCAGACAAACAATCCTCATGGCCTCCTCATCATCAGGCATCTCATCTGGCAGAGGAGCTAAGACAGGTCCATAGTCTAACTGGGCCACACTGTCGTGGGACGATAGGAGGGCCTGACAGACAGGTAGAAGTGACACAGAGAGAGAGACAGGTACAGCTGTTAGTACACAGAGAGAGACCGGTGGCAGAGAGAAAGACAGGTACAGGTGACAGAGAG
>CM077790.1:34153858-34273858 GCA_039737535.1 Lagodon rhomboides | reverse complement strand
ACCATGAACGTTTCTGTGGACGGCCTGTCCAACGTCCTCCACCACACTGGACAGCATCGCACTGACACCTGCACACACACACACACACACACACAGACACACACACACAGATTCCTTTGTATGTCTGGCGCATGTGAAGAATTGACAATAAAGCTGACTTTGACTTTGACTTTGACTTAGAACAGCTTGAAGACATGACAGGAAACAGGGTGAGAGAGGGGGAGTGACACGCAGCACAGAGCCCCAGGCCGGGAGTCGAACCCGGCCGCTGCAGCGAGGACAAAGCCTCTGTACATGGGACACTGCTCTACCAACTGAGCTGAACAGCGCCCCAATTTTATTATTTTTTAGGAAGTTTTTTTATTTACACCCATTAAATCAAGAAGTTTTCTCGACCGCTAGTGGTTGTCAAGACCACCACGATGGAACCAGCATCATCAAGCCACTAAACAGATACCTTTAACTGACCTTGACTTTTATAACTTCTCGACTGGGCAGTAAAGGATTAAGATTTAATCCAGCTGTGACTAGCTTGTTTTCTCTCAGAAAGCTGTCTGTGTGCAGGCTTCTTTGACTCGTTCTTGGGTCATGCAACTTTTTAGATGATTTCTGAGCTCACACATGACAATCTGATATGACTCCACTCGATGTGTTACAGACTCCAGTGTGCAGCAGACTGAATCTAGTTTGAAGAGTGTGTGATATGACAGCAGCTGTCGGAGGCTGAAGTTTGTCCTGAGCAGAAGGCAGACATGTTTGGGTCAGACAGGATTAACATGAGGAGCTCTGACCCGCACAGAGACACTAATACCATCTGAATTAGGTTTGACATCAGATTAAAATCAAATTAAGACCAGTCTGGATTTAAACTCAGTTCAAGGTTCAGCCTTCATCTAAATAAGACAATAAACAGTGAAGGAAGTCAGTGAAGGTCAGGTATACACAGGTGTGTGTGTGTGTGTGTGTGTGTGTGTGTGTGTGTGTGTGTGTGTGTGTGTGTGTGTGTGTTTCTCACCATCCTCCATAGCAGCTTGTCTCATGGTGGTCGTCCACACTATGAGAAGAAAAAAGGCTTTGAAGATAAATTAACCAGATTTCAGTGAGTGTGGAAACTTCAGAGGCACAAAATGAGACAAGAAAAAAACAAAACTAAAACACCCAGTGAACGAGTAAAGTCGGGTCATTTTTATCCACAGACACTTTCATTATTATGTCAAAAAATAACTGCACGGTTACATGAACATTTTCCACCAGTATGCATTAATACACCACTTAATAAAACTGAGACATTTCAGTTTTTCTATTTATTTCTTGGCCTTTGCTGATAGGACAGCTTCAGAGATGACAGGAAACAGGATGAGAGTCGGGGGCCGCTGCAGTCAGGGCATGGGACGCCTGCTCTACCAGCTGAGCTGAACAGACATTTCAGTTTTCATTGTGAAAACATTTCTCCTCGAGGTATCAGCAGAAGTTTTGACACGATCACATCAGCAGCTGGTCCAGCAGGTCAAAGTTTAATCGAAGATATCTTCTCTGCTAAATCAAATAGACAGACGGGGTAACATTTACCTTGCTTTTTATCTATTTGAATACATCGTCCATCAATGTTTGACCTTGTATCCCATTATTACTACTGTCAGTCAACAACAGTTACTAGTTACTTTTCTGATTTAGATGTACTGATACTATACAGAATGAATCATGATGTATCGTAGAACAAACTACCAGTCATTAAAAACTAAAGTCATTAAAATGAGCTCCATGTTTACCAGCTGTAACAGTAAAGTGATCCAGTAATACAATTTATAATTCTCAACTGAAACATTGTGCACAATGAATACTTTCACATTTGGTGCTGATATGTTTGACAACTTAAGTCAAATTCTGAATGCAGGAGGATACAGGAGTATTTCTACACTGTAACAGAGTACGACTGTGAGGGAACTGATGACCTCATAATTACAGAGTAAAGCAGACTAATCATCTTAACTTATTAAAACGTTTTAGCTTCAATTTAATAGTCGACTTTACTTGGTAATTCTGAGGTCATCGTTTTCCTGATTTTCTTAAAGTCAACTTTTAAAATTAGTGCGTACACTGTAGTGTTACTGCTCTGACTTCAGTGAACTATCAGAGGAATTCCTCCCCATGTGTATTAACGACTGTCTTGAGTTGTAATTAAGAAAACGATGTCACAGGTCAGATACGAGAACACTGAGGAGTGACTGGTGAGTTATTTCTGTACTTCCTGTGACAGCAGGAGGTTAATGAGCGAGGGCTAACTGTGGTTACGTCTCCTCTTTAGCTCCTTTTGTCGGCTCAGCTTCTGTTTCCTCTCCACTGTCCAGGAGGAGCTTTCATTATTGTGAAAGTCATCAAACGTCATCACTCAGCCTCACGCAGTGACTGTCTCTGCTGCCTGTTACACAATGCTACAAACTCTGAGGTGTTTTTACTTTGCCTGTAACATGTTTGTGTATTAAACAACAGAGTTATTTAAATAAGGTTATCTAACAAACCAGCGTCTCTGATACAAACAGGAGGTGCTTATACTCAATAATGCTGTGATGAAACCTGTTCGGGTTCAGCCGTCTGATCTCATACACATTTTATATAAAGTTCAGCCTTTATATGGTGTTATTCCACGGTCTTAGTCTGCAAACATTTCTGTCAAGTCAAATTCATTTCCCTTTATTTGGTTTGTCAAATGAGACTAAATGCAACAATATTCATGGAAGACAGCAACACAGCGACTCAACTGAAAACTCAGTGTTGAATTCCTGCAGCAGCGTCTGTGATTTCCTCCTGCCATACGAGCAGAAGAATGTGGATGTGTTAAAGGTGAGTTCAGGTGGACACACAGTCGGTGGATAAAACTGAACCACAGCAGCTCTCTTTTTGTTTAAATGCGTGTGTTTGTGAGTTGTAACCAGCTCAGTCAACACAATTACATGTTGGCAGTTAATGTTTCTTTAGTCCACAGATGTGCTCAAATCTGTATGTGTCATATGTGTCATGTCATACCAACATTTACAGCTAGAGCTGAGTGAGAAGGCAGCCAGGCCAGAGACCACAGTTCAAGTCTGTGTTTCAACAGTGGAACCACAGTTTTTTGTCCATAATGCAGCAAAGGGCCGCAGGTTGGACTGGAAACCTGGGCCGCTGCAGCGAGGACAAAGCCTCCGTACATGGGACACATGCTCTACTTAGCAACTGAGCTACTGGGACGTCCCACCTCTGGATATATTTTAATGAGGCGTCAGGACATTTTCCAGCTGGGTTTGTGGAGACACAACCAGGTGTTTTATAACAAAGCATGATGACCCCCTCAACGAACCAAGTGGTTTCATGCCTAAATGTATGCAGACCACAATCAGACCATGTCTCCACTAAAAACTGAACATAAAGAAACGTAAAAGGTTTCGACATATCTTTGATTTGTAAAAACATCCCCAACATAAACCAATATTGCTTGTTCCGCCCTCTGTGGTCTCTACAGGTTTTCATTTCTTCACTGTTGTCAGTGAATTTAACAGTCTGAGATTTGCCTTGCAGACTCAGAGACGTCAAGTGAGTGTGTCAACTGTTAAATGACAAACTGTGACTTTCTTAAAAGTGTGTGTAATTCATGGCCCAGTCAAAAAAAAGTTTGTCTTCTGCTATCACTGACATGAATATTGTTTCTGAAATCAGGTCCCACGGTCGTCCACAGGAGGTGGAGGGACTTCACCTCTTTACATCTGCAGAACGACTAACATTCCCATGAGTCTCAGCTGTACTGTTGTGTTTACTGATACTGAGCTGCTGTTAGCATGCTATCAAACTGAAAGATGATAGAGAACATGGTAAATATTATACCATCATATAACATCAGCATGTTAGCATTGCTATTGTGAATGTTAGCATACTGACATTAGCATTTAGCCACACAGAGCTGCTTTAGACTTTAGCATCAAGTGGAACAATTGTTCAGTCCTCACTCACACATGTACACACACACACACACACACACACACACACACACACACACACACACACAGTCAAATGTGAAGAACTAGACACACTCACCTGCTCTTCGTCCTCCTCTTCCTCAGGTCCACTGAGCTGATGTCTCAGTGTGTGAATCAGCAGTGTGAGCTGCAACTGATTTTACTACCAAACCTAAACAGCCACTAATCCTCTCTAACCAGACTTAATCCACCAACCACTAACCTCTCTCTCTCTCTCTCTCTCTCTCTCTCCGTCTCTCTGTCTCTGACTCTGACTCTCTCTCTCTCTCTCTGTCTCTCTCTCTCTCTCTCTCTCTGTCTCTCTGTCTCTCTGTGTCCGTCTCCCTCTCTTTCTGTCTCTCTGTCTCTTCATGTAAACGTCTTCACCATCTTACTCTTTCACCGCATCACTTCCTCTTTCTATTATGTTGTCGCTCTCACTCTCTAAGTGCTTCAACAGATCACAAAGCTTCTTAACTCGTTGCTGCTTTTAGCCACACACACGCACGCACGCACGCACACACACACACGCACACACACACACACACACATATATAGATATATATAGGTCAGACAAGCACAGCAGCTGCAGGAAACAGTGTTAACACACAAACAGTTGTTGTAATGCATTAAATCCTGCTGCAACATCTGGGTCTATCAGCTGTGTGTGTGTGTGTGTGTGTGTGTGTGTGTGTGTGTGTGTGTGTGTGTGGGTGTGTGTTCGAGGTTGTTGGCTAAAGGTCACTGGGTCACCTGAGATTAACACTGATCCCTCACAAAGCGACAGAGAGGCCACAGAAACAGGCAGATTTAAGAAAACATGGAGGGCATCTTCTCCTCACATGACTATCAACTAACTCTCACCTGTGCTGGAACAATCACTCAGCTCTGCTCTGATAATGAAAAGCTCATTTTATGTATAAACATAGATGCCTTAAGGCACATGTGTCAAACTCAAGGCCCGCGGGCCAGATGTGGCCCGCCACGTCATTTTATGTGGCCCACGAGTGCTTAATTGGTCTTTAAAAATAGGTTGTCTTAAAATAGGTCTATGTTGCTTTAAATCTGTCACTAACGCTGTCTATGTCAGTATCGCTGTCACTCTTCGCCGCCGTCCCTCCCAACAACTTCCCCCTGTTCCCCAGCAACCAAATCACGTGATTTGCCATATAATTTTGTGATTGGTTGATGTGGTGGCTTTTTCCACCAATAGGAAAGGGGGTATCATATCACGTGTTTTTTTTTTTTTGCTTGGAAGCACTTCCTGTGTGCCGACACGTTACTGAGAAAAGCCCGGTTTTACTCGGCGTATCAACACAATTTAAAAACTGGTATATATTTTGAAGTCCGCACTTTCGCCACAAGTTGAAAGTTGAGAATCAGTGAAGCTGCCTCTCGCTGCTCCGTCGTCTTAAAGCGGTCACGTGATTTGAACGCGTCGGTGCGTCCGTCGATCCCAGAGGGTTAAAAGATGTTCAAGCAAATGCACATAGTTTGAAATAACGTTCAAAACACACACAGCCAGCATCACAACTAAGCATAAAGTCCGCTAGCTGATAAAAGTCACCGTTAAATCCCCAGTCTGTGGTCAGTTTATCCAGATATCGCCTGTTAGGAAATTTGCTCCGACGTTTGTTTTGGGAGAAGTGCAGAAGGAGCAGCGACCGGGAGCTAATTAGGCTGCATCCATGGCACCGGCACGTCTCAGAGGCAGCAGCCCGTCTACTGAACTGATCGCCCGGGGCCGACTCCGTCGTCATCCCGCTGGAGATAACGAGCCAAGTAACTTTATCCACAAGTTTTTAGAGGTTTACCGCTGGCTGGTTAAACTCTTTTTAGGAGAGCGCCTCAAAGCCGTTGTTTCATCCACTTGTTTTCATCCAGATAAGGCACAAAATAGACAGTTGCATTGCCTCGCCTCGCCTCACCACCAATTTTTTTTATTTTTTTATTGCGGATTTACACGAATCACAAAAATGACCCAGTTGGGATTCAAAACGGCGAATTTCGCCGAAAGGTGACAAGTTTGCACCCCTGAACAGAGCAACAAGCTATGTAAATGCATATGTAATATTTGTAACTTCAATAAGTAATAAATACAGAAAGTTATTTAACAATATGTTACATATTTTAAATTTTTACATTGTTACATTTATTATATATAATATTTGGTTACATTTATACTGTTTTACAGTTACATTTGGCCCTTTGAGGGCAACCATTATGCTGATGTGGCCCTCGGTGAAAATGAGTTTGACACCCCTGCTTTAAGGTAAACAAAGTGTTACAACAGTTCAGACTGGAAGATACAAAAGCTGTTGATTGTTTGTTTGTTGGTTTGTTTGCTGATTGGTTAGTTTGTTGGTTGGTTAATTGCATGGTCTGTTGGTTAATTGGTTGTTGTTGCAGTGAATAATGTTTGGATCTTGATGGAGACAGGTTTACTCACATTACAGTATCTACAAATATTGCTTCTTTTCTCGTTCTCTAAACAATGCTCAAATATTATGTAAATTAATATCATAGTGTTTTGTTCTGTTTTGATCCTGGTGAAAATGAAGCTGTTTGAATTTAAGTGTGAGTGATGAATAAAAATGAAATAAAAGATAATTTCACAGTCTAATGTGTGTGTGTGTGTGTGTGCCTCAGATGAATGATTGAAAAAAGATATTTGCAATTAGTATGATGCAACTTGTTTTAGTTTCAGACACCACAAACGACAGCTGCTGTAAGGATACTGTTAACGAGGATCATTAGTCTCTGCTGTCACCTCCCCGGAGTCACATCACGACTGCTGCACTGTGGTGAACAACAGGCCGGGCCTCAGGGGACGGCCTGACTACAGCCAGGCAGGAAACAGCTAATTATGACCCAGTGGTCACAGCGTACAGACTCAGGAGACGGCTTGCTGAGAAAATATTGTTTATCTCTGTGTTCTCAAGAAGTGTCCTGATGATTCAACATGATGTAATAATACAAACACCAAACTGATCGAGTAATAACTAGAAAAACTTTGGTGAAGCAATTACCACACTAATTATTACCTATCTGAGGTGGTCAACAGGTCCTGTTTTCCTTTGAGATCAATTAAACACATTAACAGAACAAACAGAGCGCAGGACCTAAAGTTGTCTGAACTTGGCCTGAAGTTCATCATAGGAGAAACATTTGATGACAGCTGGAGGCTCAGAATTCCTTTATTTGGGGCGCCGTTTAGCTCAGTTGGTAGAGCGTCCCATGTACAGAGGCTTTGTCCTCGCTGCAGCGGACCTGTGGTACCTCTCCTTCACACACTTGGACCTGTGGTACCTCTCCTTCACACACTTGGACCTGTGGTACCTCTCCTTCACACACTTGGACCTGTGGTACCTCTCCTTCACACACTTGGACCTGTGGTACCTCTCCTTCACACACTTGGACCTGCGATACCTCTCCTTCACACACTTGGACCTGCGGTACCTCTCCTTCACACACTTGGACCTGTGATACCTCTCCTTCACACACTTGGACCTGCGGTACCTCTCCTTCACAAACTTGGACCTGCGGTACCTCTCCTTCACACACCTGGACCTGCGGTACCTCTCCTTCACACACTTGGACCTGTGGTACCTCTCCTTCACACACCTGGACCTGTGGTACCTCTCCTTCACACACTTGGACCTGTGGTACCTCTCCTTCACACACTTGGACCTGTGGTACCTCTCCTTCACACACTTGGACCTGTGGTACCTCTCCTTCACACACTTGGACCTGTGGTACCTCTCCTTCACACACTTGGACCTGTGGTACCTCTCCTTCACACACTTGGACCTGTGGTACCTCTCCTTCACACACTTGGACCTGTGGTACCTCTCCTTCACACACTTGGACCTGTGGTACCTCTCCTTCACACACTTGGACCTGTGGTACCTCTCCTTCACACACTTGGACCTGTGGTACCTCTCCTTCACACACTTGGACCTGTGGTACCTCTCCTTCACACACTTGGACCTGTGGTACCTCTCCTTCACACACTTGGACCTGTGGTACCTCTCCTTCACACACTTGGACCTGTGGTACCTCTCCTTCACACACTTGGACCTGTGGTACCTCTCCTTCACACACTTGGACCTGTGGTACCTCTCCTTCACACACTTGGACCTGTGGTACCTCTCCTTCACACACTTGGGCCTGTGGTACCTCTCCTTCACACACTTGGACCTGCGGTACCTCTCCTTCACACACTTGGACCTGTGGTACCTCTCCTTCACACACTTGGACCTGCGGTACCTCCTTCACACACTTGGACCTGTGGTACCTCTCCTTCACACACTTGGACCTGTGGTACCTCTCCTTCACACACTTGGACCTGTGGTACCTCTCCTTCACACACTTGGACCTGCGGTACCTCTCCTTCACACACTTGGACCTGTGGTACCTCTCTTTCACACACTTGGACCTGTGGTACCTCTCCTTCACACACTTGGACCTGTGGTACCTCTCCTTCACACACTTGGACCTGTGGTACCTCTCCTTCACACACTTGGACCTGTGGTACCTCTCCTTCACACACTTGGACCTGTGGTACCTCTCCTTCACACACTTGGACCTGCGGTACCGCTCCTTCACACACTTGGACCTGTGGTACCTCTCCTTCACACACTTGGACCTGTGGTACCTCTCCTTCACACACTTGGACCTGTGGTACCTCTCCTTCACACACTTGGACCTGTGGTACCTCCTTCACACACTTGGACCTGTGGTACCTCTCCTTCACACACTTGGACCTGTGGTACCTCTCCTTCACACACTTGGACCTGTGGTACCTCTCCTTCACACACTTGGACCTGTGGTACCTCTCCTTCACACACTTGGGGTGTATCAGTCTGGCCCCACTGACTAAGTGGTGCAAACATCAGAGGTTCTGAGCTGTCCTCTTCTGCACATTATCTCCACATTTGGACATGATCCATTCCTTGGTGATACCTGTAGAAGATGACAGACTTAAGGTTCACCCATTCAAGTGTCCATCTGTCGACGATCTGTGACAATAAATGATAAATCCTGTTTGGTCCAAATACATTATCTCATGTAGAGGACCTTCCATATGTTTTGTCAGAATTGTATAATCCACATTTAGAAGGGATATTGCGCAGTAAGATCCAGGTTCAATGCAAGAGTAAGGAGATAGATGTTTGATAAAAGGTGGAAGGCAAGCCTTGTAAAATTCAGAAAGCCATTTGATCTGGTTACTTTCCCAGTTTTCATAGAAAATATGGCAGCTTCTATTTCATCAGGGGAGCATTCCTGCTGTAAACGTTATGAGGACTTCACTCGATGGAATAGTGAGAATATCAAAGTACATTTAAGGTGTTACGCTCGGTCTAGGGAGCCGAGCCCAACATAAATAACCAACACCTAACACGGTGTAAGTTCAGAGAAGAATACGATTTATTACAATCAGACAACAGATAGAAAGGTGCAATATGTACAGTGAATAGATGCAGCATATACAAGTGACGAAGCGTGGCTTCAGGGTGAGCCCTGGCCTAAAACAACAAACAAAACACTGATCTAAACTCCAGAGTCCGAAACTTCTTAATCCCTACAGAAAAGAAAAGAAACAAAAAGACAAGTGCTGATCCTAACTCCCTAACCTAATCGAAAAACAGGAGGAAACAGAAGTAAAGAAAAAGGCAGCTCCCCCCTACTGCTTCCCTAAACACAAACACTCTTGCTTTGGTTTTACCCAGAGCACACGCACACTCACACACACGCTCTAACAATTCAAACACCAATCTTTCACAGCACAATTTCACAGTTTCTGATCTGGATAGATGCCTTCGCAATAGCGATCCACCCCGTCGTCTGGTATCGCCGGCTTTTGTAGTCCCCGCTTCCTGTAGTGGCCAAATCCCTCGCTGCCACGCCAGGGATGCCGAGCCAATGATGCGTGGGAGCCACACGATCTTTGGTGAAGACAGGAGCGCTCACTCTGCGTGAAATAAAACACACACCCTAATATGAAATGACAGCAGCAGCTGTAACAAAAGTCCTGAGAACAGTGAAGTAAAGAAAGGCATAGAACAACAATCTGCTCACGTATGTCCAGTAAAAAACGTAATCAGTACATGCAGATTGTTACATAGAGCCCATTTAAAAGGTCATATTGATAACATTTTTATATTGACAAATTATTTTTAAAAATCAATATTACTGCAGAGTTTGTAGAAAGGTGCAGAATAAAGTATCTAAAAACATTGTTCTGATTGTGAATGAAAAATTTTAAAATGTTTGTCAGGTCCAAAATTATTGTTCTGTTTATCTGTGTCAGAATTCTGACAGTTGGTTCAGTTTCTAACAGCGTCTTTCAGGCAGCAGAATAACTCTTATTGGATCACATGGTGTCTGCGTTTCGTCAGTGTCAGCGGTCTTGGTAGATGCCAGTTACTTAAACTTAAAAATGGCTGATTTCTACAGTATCTGCTTAGCAAACTGCCATAGTGTTGCTAATGCTAGCTAATGCTCCTAAATAACACTAGCTAAAGCTAACATCGCTAGTGCTAGCTTACGTTAACCGAATGCTAAAATAGCTACAACACACACAGCGACACATTTAGTGTCTAAATGTGATCAATAACACCCTTAAAGTACATTTGAACAACATTTATTGCCAGTTTTCACATTTGTGATGGCCCCAGGCCCACCAGGGTTCGGTGTTGGTGGTGTTGTGTACGTTCTTGTGTTTCAGGGTGCTGGTGGCTGGACTGGTCGTGATTGGAGGCAGCTGGCCACTGTCTTCAGCCCTTTAAAACCAGCCCTCCTGAGGAGTCTCTCTGTTTTTCCCCTGGCGTCATGTGGAGCTGATTGCCCTTATTTGAGTTTTTTGTGTAGTTTAGTTTGCATTATCTTAAGTTGACCTGGCAGAATGTTTTCTGCCAGCTTCTTTGGTTTAATGAAGTAATACTTGGTTATATTGTTTATTCTTGGATTAATTTTTGTTAAAATAAACTACTTATTTTTATGTAACTCCCCATGTGTTTCCTTAGTTGTGATGGTCTTAGAGCTGGACCATAACCAAACTGAAATGATAATAATAATAAAAAAAAAAGTTATTTCATAATATCTAAATGTATGTAATGTAAATAAGGGCTGCATTTTAAAAATAAATAACATAACAGTAATATTTTGCAACAGTGCCTCTTAAAATAGTACCTGATTTGTGGGGGAAAAAAGTTTCCCTTCCCAACTTCATTTAACATCTTAACAGTCTCAAACAACTTTATAATACATAATGTCAACACATTTTAACAACAGAACAGCTTCCACATCTCCTTTTCTTTCCTGCCCTCCTATTTCCCAGTCCACACCTCATCTTGTTCGGTGAGAACAGTGACCTCTATTGTTAATTTGCTGAGTTTCGTCTCATAGTGGCGCTTCAAATTGCTGCTTTTAATGATCGCCACAGTCTTGGAACATATGAGACATACTGTCCACCTTTGTCTTTTAAGAGCATGCCATGTGAAATACCTCTGCTGTATCTCACTTTTTAATCGACTGCAGCTCCACCTGCTCACCTATGAATTCACCTTGTTACTACCTGACCACTCAGCCTTCCTGACAGCTTCATCACTCTCAACTTCCCAGCTACTTTTTTGCAAATAAATACCATTGAACTATTCTCCTGCCTTCGGACTCTGCATTCTGGTTCCAACACGAACTGTAACCTTAACAACATGCTATTTGGTCTGATAGATTCCTGGGTCTGCTAAACCAGTGCTGCAAAGATTAGGAGAGCAGCGCTAATTAAAATAGAAAAGTTCTGTCAAATTGAATCATTGTTAGTAATTCATCAGTTTTGGGTTTGGGTAGGATGGTGTCTGGTTCCAGATCCGGACCACTGTCCGCCTGTTAGTGACCCCTTGTATAGGGTAAATAGCAGGTTACCTTATAAAAATCCTTAACTAAGTGGGGTAATTGATTTTAAGTCACTGGCAACAACAGTTTGAGCTAAGCCAGAAACACTTAATTTGAACCAGCGATAAGCCGAATCATCAAAACCAATGAAGGAGCTTATCCAACAACTTATGATGGAAAGAGTTCAGCACAACGTCATAAAAAGTAACTTTACAATGTCAGTGTCACAGAGAAAACCTATTTTGATTACTCATTTTAAACTTTCTGGGGTTATGAAGCTTTATAAAGCTCACAAGTTATTAAAACTCCTACTTGTACGATCCAGTTCATTCACATGCTGCATAAAAAACTGGGGGTTTTCATCGTTCATACTGAAGCATCCTGACATCAGAGTTGTAAAACATTTAATTGTTCTTACTCTTTTGTCAGAGTTGTGTGCAAACATAATATGGACTGACATGTTACTATCACTGGTGTAAAACATAAGACATCAGTGGGGCGCATCAATATCATTACTGCTTTATTAACGTGAACTCCATATCTGAACACATTACAAGAGAACAATAAGTGAAACACAGTCAACTTTTTTGTGTTTAAGACTTTAGAGTTTAGATGTTGACCATGAGCATTAATTTATTCTAAAGTCTTGACTTTAACATTTAAAAAAATAAATAAATAAAATTCCTTTGATTACTGTGACCATTCAGCAACAACTACTTTGATGAATAGATGTTGGCAAGTTTCCTTAGGGCCTCTTGGATGTTCAGGACATATTTTAACCCAATCCAATGAAAAAATAAATGATTAACAGAACATACATACAAAGAATCACTAAAATGCTGAAATGTAACTCAAAGGGCCAAACTTCAAAGATTCAAAACTTAAAAAGTATCAGATAGATAGGGCAGTGACCACTCTGTGTGTTAGTGATAAAGACAATCTACTAAAATACTTGTCAAGGATCAGATGAATCACATCTCTACAACAAAATTAAGACAAAATTGTTTGCAAGAGTAAACAGACCAGATCATACTTACATACATTGATACAACCTCTTGAGGTGTTTGGAAATCTCTTTCATTCTTAGTCCATATATGATTGGATTGAAGAGCGGATGATACATAACCAGCTGTAAAGTCATTATTAAACGTGCAGTTTTTGGAATGTCCGATTCCAGTCTAAGTATCGTGATATCATATGTACATAACAATGAAAAGTTGATTAAAACAAGCAGGTGAGGTACACAGGTATGTGCAGCTTTTGTCCTCACTTCTCTACAGCTTCGATAGGATATTTTGAGTATCTTTGTGTATGTGAAAACGATGTACAGCAAAGGGAAAAATACAATATTGAGTAAAACAATCACACCACACACAGATAGTGTTCTTGAGGTCTCACAGTGAAGTCTGTAAACTGAATTATTACAAAAGATTCCTTTCAAGGTAAAGTTACAAACTTTTCTGTGAGCACTCAACATAGCCAATCCAATGACCTGAAAAGCAGGCAAAAGCCAAGACAAAACCAAGAAAATACTGATGGTTGTTTTTCTCATGATAGTTGGATATTGCAGAGGTTTACATATAGACACATACCTGTCATAGGCCATGGCTGACAGCAGTAAGAAATCTGAACCACCTGAAGTGTAAAATATAAAAAATTGAAAGTGACACAGATTATGTGATATGATCTGTTTCTCAGATAAAGAGTCAATCAGAAGCTTTGGGTAGATAGCAGTGCTGAAAAGAACAGAGTTGATTAAGAGAGCTGCAATGAAAATGTACATGGGCTCATGGAGGTTTTTGTTTCTCACAATGAGATATACAATAGTGGAATTACAGCAAATTATAAGAACGTATATTGTAAACATTATCACAAAATAAACATATCTGTATTTTTCTATTTCTACATACCCATCAAGAGTTATATATGTTACATTAGATTCTTCATCCATTGAGATTGTCAAAAATAAGCAGATATGATTGCTATTCATTCACAGTTACCTGACTTTGAATTGCAGTAAGTATTTGTCATCTCTAAAGTTCAGAAAGTAAAGCACAGTTTGAGCTTGTGAAATGTTTTTATCAGATTGCTTCACCCTCCACGGATCTCATTAAACTCTTCACCAAAAGATACAATAACATGAGAGCAACTTTGTCGAAGGGGTGGACGATATGATCCAAGATTCTCTACACACTGGACATATACCATCAGCAAGTAAAAGGACATTATACCTAGTTCTAACAAGTGATTAAGAAATATATAAGAGCTCTGCTATTACTGTATTGTATTAATAATCAAATATGTAATGACTGATGTCATAATTACAATGAAGTTATAATGAAGTTATAAATGAGACACAGTTACAAAATCGGATGAAGAGATTAATCAGACATTTACATTTAGGGCATTTGTCAGGCGCTTTAGTCCAACCCGACTTACAGTAATCAACACATTCATACAGCGATGGTGGCGGCTGCCATGCAAGGTGGCAACCAGCACATCAGGAGCAGTTTGGGGTTCAAGGACACTTTGACATAACCTGCCTCTCGCCAGATGAATTTGGTCCCGCCTCGCTCCACTCATCCATCTGGGATCGCTCCATTGGAGATGTGTTTCAGAAGGCTGGGCCTTATAAAAAATCCTTGCATATGATTGGATAAACCACTTGTCTGTCATCTTTATTGACGTGCTACTTCAACCACTCACATTGAAACCAACCTGTGACGTTGATGAGAGCAATCCCAGATGTATGTGAGTGGAGCTAGGCGGAACGAAATGCATCTGGCGAGAGTCAGGTTAACTTTGACATGCAGGCCAGGGGAATCGAACCAATGACCTTCCGATAACAAGACACTGGCTCTACCCCTGGCTCTGCCGCACCGCCCACAAAGTAATATATAAGTTGAAGTAGGCTAAAGGTCAAGATTTTTCATTGCGAGATAAAGAGGAACAACAGTTGACCAGTACAGCATCATGCTACCGAAAGCAGCTGCATAGCCTTATAAGGAAACAAGCAAAATCTCCATCTGAAGCAATACATGGCCGAGAAGTTGAGAGAGTATTAAAAACATAGCAACAGAGAAGCTGATGTTCTTCCTCCGCTCTTGTACCTTGGACTAACCTACAAGACGGAGTATGTGAGCAGCCAATCATTGCAGAATGGACTCCAAGAGATTTGTAGTTGGATCCAAGGTTAACAGAGCACAAGGAGGATTAACCTTTTTTTTTTTTTACAGTTTGGACACTGGAGTTCTTTTGTTCACTGTGCTGGCATGAAGTTTGGACTTTGAGGAAATCTGGGGACCTCGGGCAGGGTCATGAGTTTCCGCAAGGACTTGGACTTTCCCTTATGCCTAAGGGAGGCATACCAGAGGGCTGGACCCTCTCTATCACTACTACATCTACGTATCTTAACCAAGCCTCAGCTCCCTTAGATTCATTTTTATTATATACTAAACGTATTACTTATTTTTAGCACCACGGTGCTAAAGCACGAGTGGCCCAATGTCTCACACAAGCTGAAGAAGAGGAGGCTGTGCCGGAGCTGCTCGCTGTAGCAGGAGGAGACACTACAGACCCATCATCCCGTCTGTAATCATGGGGAATGTGAGATCGCTCCTCAACAAGATGGACGAGCTAATGGTGCTAACCCGGCATCAGAGGGACTACTGTGAGTGCAGCATCATGGTTAGATCATCAATGGTTAGAGCAAAGGAGGAGGGCTGGCTGTGTTTGTTAGTGACAGATCGTCTAACTCTGGGCACATCACTGTTAAAAAAGAAGTCTGCAGTAAGGACATTGAACTTTTAGCTGTTAGCATGAGGCCGTACTACCTCCCGAGGGAGTTTACACCGGTGATCGTGATCACAGTGTATATCCCCCCTCTGCTAACACTGATGCAGCTTGTGACGTCCTCCACTCAGTCACAAGCTCACTGCAGACTACCTGATCTCTGGGGACTTCAGCCACGCTTCTCTGTCCTCCACCCTGCCCACATTCACACAATATGTCACCTGCCACAACAGAGACAATAAAACACTGGACTTATTTTATGCCAACAGCAAGGGGGCATACAACTCATCCCCCCTCCCTCCCCTGGGAAGATCTGACCACAACCTGGTGCATCTCCTGCCTGTTTACAAGCCCCCTGTTAACAGGCAACTAGCTGAAACCCGCACAGTTAAGACCTGGCCTGAGGAGTCTGAAGAGGCTTTGAGGGACTGCGTTGACTCAACTGTGTGGGAAGAACTGTGTGTTTCTCATGAGGAGGACATCGACAGTTTAACAGTCTGCATGACGGACTATATAAACTTCAGTGTGGATAACACTGTACCCACCAGGACTGTACAGTGTTTTTCAAACAGCAAACCCTGGATAAACCCTGACACAAAGGCTCTCCTTAAGGAGAAAAGGAGGGCCTTTAGGTCAGGCAACAAGGAGGAGCTGAAGGCTGTGCAGAAGGAGCTGAGGAAGAAGATTAGAGAGGGGAAGAACAGCTACAGGAGGAAGATGGAGAACCAGCTGCAGCAGAGAAACGTCAGTGGAGTCTGGAAAAGCCTTAAAACCATCCCAGGGCAGAGGAAACCAGACTCCCAGGCTGCCGGGGGTCAGACATGGGAGAACTACATGAACCTATTTTTCAATGGGTTTGACCAGACACCCACGCCTCCCCTGGCCCAGTCATCTCTGCTGCCCCCCACCACCTCTTCCACCCCCCCATTTACTTCTCACCTCTACCTCCCTCTCCACTGCTGTCATGTTGCAGACTCCACCCACTGCCCCCCCAACATTCTCCCACCAACACACCAAACAGTGGAGACAGAGACTAAAAAAAACAGAAAAAACAATCAAAAACAGAACAAACAAACGAAAACTGCCAGCAGCGTTCAGTACAAAGAGAAGAAAAAGTACAACTGCACATGTAAATTCATTTAACAAGATGCCCCAGAGTGTCCACTTGTAAAGGTAAAGAATAGATCAAAATAATTTGAAAAAGAAGGAGGGGTCAGAAATGAAGATCAGAAGGCCGAGGTCAAAGGGGTTTGAGGCAGGCCCGCTGTAATAAGGATGTCAGAGTCCCAGGTGTAGATAGAAAACAAGAACAATACAATGCGCCAAAGCCATACAGGAAAAAACAAACAAATAGAGGAGAAATGAATAAATGAATGATTAAATAAATAAAGCACAATCAATTCCCGGCTTGTGGTCTTTCCCTCCTGATATGTTCAATAAAAGGGCCACACCACACCAAACATGAGAGCTTGTTGTAAAGCGGAGGGGAGAACTAGTGAATCATTAGAACAGTCCAATATCACTAAGAGACAATCTGGAGCCAGTTGTCTGTTATATACGACATTGTATAAATGAAAGATGTCAGCCCAAAAACTTGTGAGCTTAGAGCAGGACCAGAAAAGATGTCAGAGAGTCCCGTCCGCTGATTTACATTTATCACAAGTGGCAGACACAGAAGGGAAGATTCTATTCAGTTTACTTTTAGAAAAGTGCAACCGGGGAATTACTTTAAACTGAATGAGCTGAAGTCTAACATTAATAGAGCATGCTTTTATCCTATTTAGCCCCTTCTTCTCTTACCCCCTAACTGATCTGGGATAATTTCACCAGTGTCCTTGATCCATGTAGGCTTGTAGGCCCAGATGAAGGGCATAATTATAGAGTCTAAAGTCTTGAAAAAGGTAAGAAAAATGGGCACGTTCTGAAAAGAGAAAAGTAAATTTAGGGAGCACTACCATTTTAATGATGTTAACTCGGCCTATTAACAAAACCGATTTTGTCGTACATGGTATTTATTACGTTTGAAATTAGTCTAGAGTCAGGCAGCAGATAATCAATTCTGGTAAAACTACCATGCACAGGGGGAAAAACAGAATATTGCCTCTTTAAAGGGTGCTGGTGTCTCCAGATGTCCACCAGGCCCAGTGATTTTGCAAGATTATTGAGAACAGGGACGGATTTCAACAATGCCGCTCCTTTCGAAGAGGATCTGTCCAGCAGAGCATCAAAGTAACAGTTATAATCCCCGCCAACAAGAATATTATGGCTATTATATTCAGTAACAAGGTTAAATACCTTACAGAAAAAATCTCATCCTCTGATCGTCTCATCAGAGGAAACTTGGCATTATCCAAACTCTGATAGAATTCGGGGAGGGGGAGAAGCTGATGCTGACTCTTCAGAGAATCATCACATTGCATTTCAATCAGCTCTAACTGCAGACTCTCTTCCACTTCTTCTGCATCCACCAGGAAGGGGGTCGAGAACAGCTTGATTTGTTTTTCAATGGCAGAAAAATCTTGGAAACGCTGGTTGAATTCCGTCATGAGAGAGGCAATCACAGACACATATTTCTCCTTTTTAGCAGAAAGGTCGGCGTTTGGAAAAGCAGACTTGATTTCAGACAGCGCAGGGAAGTGTGCAGCATTAAAGCCTCGTAGTTGTGTCTCAAACAGGCGGAGCTTTACGCAGAAGGCTTTCATGTGCGCATGCAGGTGTGGCACCAGCTGTTCTTTGCCTTGTAGGTTCTTGTTCAGTGTATTCAGATGATGCGTAAGATCAACTAAAAATGCCAGGTCAGGACAGTTTTTACGACAGTGTTCATCACATCGCCCAGCTGGACAGTCTTGGCACACAGTGCTTCTTGGTGGATTATACAGTGCATCCTAACAGCCTCACCTCCGCTCTCTTTTACCTTGGCGCACACCAACGATGCCATTCCTTTGCGCTCGCCAGTCATGGCCGGAGCTCCGTCCGTTGTTACTCCACAGAGCTTGTCCCATTTAAGCCCCATCTTTTCAACTGCCTCTGACACAGCTTCAAAAATATCTTTTCCCGTCGTTGTGCCTTTTAGGCTCATCATATCAAGCAGCTCCTCCGTACAGCAGAAATTATCATCTACTCCCCGCAAAAAAATTAACAGTTGCGCGGTGTCTGTGGCATCTGTGCTCTCATCGCATGCTATTGAGTAAAAATCAAAAGCACAAGCCTTGTCTCTTAGCTGGAGTTTCACGTTAGCTGACAAGTCCTCGATTCTCCACACCACTGTGTTTCTGGATAAGCTCACATTGTTGAAATCCGGCACTTTTTCTGGGCACATTACTTCTGTGACTTTGATGAGGCACTGCTTTATGAAATCACCGTCTGAAAACGGTTTGCCATGCTGGGCAATAAGTTTAGCGACTTCATAACTTGCTCTTGTGGCGTTTTCCTGTGTTTTGTTGGCACGAAAAAAAAACTGCTGTTGAGCTTGCAGGCTAGCTGCCATTTGCTTAACTTTCTGTGCTCGTTCAGCACCGGTGTACGATGTGTAGCTCTGATGTTTGGTCTCATAGTGCCGACGGACATTATACTCTTTCATCACAGCAACATCTTCATTACAAATCAAACAGACACACTTTCCGTTGACTTCTTTGAAGAAATACTCATTTTCCCACCGTGTTTGAAATCTTCTACACTCACTTGCTATTTTGCTTTTCTTCGGTGCAGCCATTTCTGGTGACCTGCGGTAAAAGTTTTTCTTCGCTTGATTTCGTTTGTGTGGCGGGCTCCATCTAGTGTTGAAACTGAGAAGTGCAACAGAGTTGAGCTCAAGCTTCTTGTGCGGGCCATATTCAATTATGATTTCAGAATTTGCTGCGGGCCAATAAAAACTGGACCGCGGGCCGCAGTTGGCCCGCGGGCCGTAGTTTGGACACCCCTGCTCTAGGGTCACCCAGCCCTAACCCTAACCCTAACCCTGGCTCCCGTGTGTTGTCTGCATTTGGGTCCTCAACTAGTTTCCCCCTGACCATTCCCAAGGGCCGCCTATATTCGGTCTCTTGACTGGAGAGGGAGGCCATGAGGGAGTATATCACTACCTCACTGAAAGTGGGTTTGATCCACCCATCGTCATCACCAGCAGGCGCCGGGTTCTTCTTCTTGGGCAAGAAGGACGGGTTCCTAAGACTGCATCCGCTAAATGACATCCCAATAAAGAACCGTTATCCACTTCCTTTCATGTCTTCCGTGTTCGACCAGCTCCAGCAGGCCAAGGTGTTCACCAAACTAGACCTCTGCAACGCTTACCACTTGGTCCGCATCAGAGAGGGTGACGAGTGGAAAACCGGGTTTAACACCCCAAGCGGCCACTACGAGTACCTGGTCATGCCCTTTGGGCTCATAAACGCTTCTGCCATATTTCAAGCCATGATAAACGACGTACTTAGAAATATTCTTGACCATTTTGTGTACGTTTACCTCGATGATATTCTCATTTACTCCCTGGACCTTGACACACACCAAGACTATGTGACTAAAGTACTGAAGAGACACCGTCTCCTTCCTGGGCTTCATTGTAGTCCCTGAAAGAGTGCAGCTGGACCCGGCTAAAATTAGCGCTGTGGCTGAGTGGCCCACACCTGATAACCGCAAAAAGGTTCAGCAGTTCCTAGGGTTCACTAACTTTTACAGGCGGTTCATCAGAGGCTTTAGCACAATAGCTGCCCCTCTCCATGCTCTTACCTCCTCACAGGTGCCGTTCCACTGGTCCCCGGAGGCAGAGACTGCCTTCCAGACCCTCAAGCTTCGCTTCACCATGACCCCCATCCGCACCATGCCAGACCCGCAGCGTCAGTTCAAGGTCGAGGTAAATGCCTCCAACGAGGGGATCGGGGCTGTTCTCTCCCAATGCTCAGAGCAGGATGGTAAGATGCATCCCTGCGCCTTCTTGTCATGGCAGCTGTCCAAAGCCGAACGCAACTATGATGTCAGCAACCGGGAGCTGCTGGCGGTCAAGCTCGCCCTGGAGGAATGGAGGCACTGGCTAGAGGGGGCTTACGACCCGTTCATCGTCTGGACTGATCATAACAACCTTGAATACATAAAGAAAGCTAAAAGACTCAATTGTCGCCAGGCCAGGTGGGTGCTTTTCTTTAACCACTTTTCTTTTTCTCTGTCTTACAGGCCGGGGTCCCGAAACATCAAACCAGATGCCCTGTCCCGTCTCTTCGACCCCGAGCCTGTTGCCAAGGAACCAGAGACTATCCTCCCACTTACCTGTGTGTGGTTGGAGCGGTAACTTGGCAGATAGAAAGGGGGTTAAGCAGGCTAATGTTGAGGCTCCACCGCCTAGTGGGTGCCCGGAAAATCGATTGTTTGTTCTGGCTGAGTTGCATCCACAGGTGATCCACTGGGCTCACACCTCGCTGCTTTCCTGCCATCCGGGAGTTCAGAGGACGATGTTTGCCATCTCTCGGAGTACAAGGTACAAGACATCCTCCGGATCCCGCATGGGTCTTTAGCAGCTGCTCCCCATCCCGTCCAGACCGTGGTCCGACATCTCCATGGACTTCGTCACGGGGCTCCCGGTATCTCGAGGTAACACCACTGTCCTCGCAGTGGTGGACAGATTTTCCAAACTGGTTAGATTTATTGCTCTGCCAAAGCTACCCTCCGCCAAAGAAATGGCGGAGATCACGATGAACAGTGTTTTCAGGGTTTATGGTTTTCCTAAAGACATCGTCTCTGACCGGGGGCCCCAGTTCGTGTCCGGGCTCTGGAGGGAGTTCTGCCGGCTCATCGGAGCGGATCACCCAGAGGCCAACAGCCAGACCAAATGCCTCAACCAGCAACTGGAAACCGGCCTCCAGTGCCTGGTCTCCCAGAACCCCTCTACATGGAGCAAACACCTGGTCTGGGTTGAATATGCCACCAATTCTCTGCCCACCTCAGCCACAGGTTTCTCTCCTTTTAAGTGTGTGTTTGGTTACGAGCCCCCCGTCTTTCCTGACAACAAACCAGAGGTGTCTGTGCCTGCCGCCCATGCCGTAATTCATTGTTGCCGCCGTATCTGGGCAGCCGCCCGGCAGGTGCTGATTCGGCAGGGGGATCGAGTCAAGAAGGCTGCAGACCGAAAGAGACGGCCTGCCCCAGCTTACCAGCCAGGTCAGAGAGTGTGGCTCTCTGCCAGGGATCTCCACCTCAGAGTCCCTTCTAAGAAGCTGGCCCCCCAGTTCGTGGGCCAGTTCCCCATCACCAGGACCATCCGCCCCACAGCAGTACGTCTTCACCTGCCACATCCTCTCCGTGTACACCCGACTTTCCACGTAAGCCAGGTTAAGCCAGCAAAGGACAGTCCGATGGTCCCAGCTGCTGCACCTCCCCCACCACCTGAAGTGATAGACGGCAGCCTAGTGTATGGGGTCAAGCAGTTACTGGCGGTACGCAACCGGGGCAGACAGTACCTGGTTGATTGGGAGGGTTACGGACCTGAGGGGAGACAATGGGTGCCTTCACAGCACATTGTAGACCCTAGCCTAATTGAGGACTTTCATAGGGACCACCCTGAACAGTCTAGGCCGCACCTTCCCCACAGACGCCACACCCTCAGTAGGTTTCAAAGGCTACTATGGCGGTAGATGGTTCGCCTCTGTTTGGCCCCCAGAATTGTCCTCACTCTCCCCTTTCTCTGCCAGTCATAATCACTGCACTTCTTTGGGGGCATGAATGGTCCAGAAAAGTCATCCTTATTCACTCAGACAACATCACTCCCATCGACATCATCAACAAAGGCTGCTCACAATCACTGGATATCATGCAATTCATCCGATGCCTCACCTTAGTCTCAGCCCAGCACCATTTCATAATCCGCACAGCTCACATTCCTGGCCACCAAAACCGCATTGCTGACTCTCTCTCTCAGTTCTCATTCCAGAAATTAAAATCCTTGTTAGCAGACTCAGATCCTCTCCCAACATCAGTCCCACCGTTTTCGTTTTAGAGAGGGAGGGGAAGTGGGAAATGCAGTGACCATCAGCAGGTTACTTATTGTCTGTTTCGGTATCGTAGTATTTAAAGGTGGATTGGAGTTTAGGAGCCGAGCTCAGCAGAGCCAGCGTCCCGAGGGGAGCCACTCAAACGCTGGGAACAGAGCGTGGGAGGGTGCTTACCTAAGGTGCATGCATTCAGTCCAACATCCCAGGTCACAAAACAATTCCATCTGTCTTAAGATCACACAACTATACAAACACACTGCTGTTGGGGTGCCCATTAGCTCAGTTGGTAGCGCAGGCGTCCCATGAGCAGAGACTTTGCCATCACTGCAGTGGCACCGTGTTCGGGTCTGGCCTGGGCCCTTTGCTGCAGAGCAGGTGAGGAAGGAGCTGTGCAGACTCTGCCCAGGCAAGGCAGCAGGTCCCGATGGTCTCAGCCCGAGGGTCCTAAAAACATGCACAACCCAGCTGTGTGGAGTCATGCAGCACATCTTCAACCTGAGCCTGAGTCTAGAGAGGGTCCCTGTGCTGTGGAAGACATCCTGCCTGGTTCCAGTACCGAAGAAGGCGCGTTCCAGCACCTCCAACGACTACAGACCGGTGGCGCTGACACCACACCTGATGAAGTCCCTGGAGAGGCTGGTCCTGTCACTTGTTTGGCCCCTGGTTAGTTCATCGCTGGACCCTCTCCAGTATGCCTACCAGCCGAAACTGGGAGTGGAGGACACCATTATCTTCCTGCTCCACCGTGCCTACGCCCACCTAGACAGACCGGGAAGCTCCGTTAGAATCATGTTCCTTGATTTCTCCAGTGCGTTCAATACCATCCGGCCTTCCCTGCTGGGGAGTAAACTGTCGGCGATGCAGGTGGACCCTCATCTGGTTTCCTGGATTACAAATTATTTGACAGATCGAGCACAATATGTCAGACTGCAGGACTGTGTGTCAGATACTGTGATCAGTATACTGTGATATGCCTGGTCAAAAGAACAATACAAAAAAAGTGTACTGTACAATGAGACTCACACACATGAAAAAAATACGTTTCACAATGCTATGAGTTCACAAAGTTCATTAAATATTAGAATTTGTTGATATGGAACAGTTAATGAGATCCATGGAGGCTGAAGCAACTTAATAAAAACTTCCCACAGACTCACATAGATCATTTCCTGAATTTTGGAAGTGAACACACACCAAATGCATTTACAGCTCAGGTAGCTCTAAATGAGAAAGACAATAACGTACAGTTTTAATGTTAGTATTACAATGACAGCAAGAGTTCATTCTAAATTTAATTTCTGAACATTTATTTATTTAAACATTAATGGATGATGAACTTAATGTAACATATATAACTCTAAGTGGATATGTAGAAGTGCAAAAGTACAGATATCTGTATTTTCTGATAATGTTTACAGTATATATTCTTATACTCTGCTGTAATTTCACCATCGTGTGCCTCATTTGGATGCACAGAAACCTCCATGAGCCTATGTACATTTTCATTGCAGCTTTGCTACTGAACTCTGTTGCTTTCAGCACTGCTATGTACCCAAAGTTGTTGATTGACTTATTATCTGAAAAACAGATCATATCATATTCAGCCTGTCTCTTTCAATTTTTTCTATTTTACTCGTTAAGCGGTTCAGAGTTCTTACTGCTGTCAGCCATGGCCTATGACAGGTATGTGTCTATATGTAAACCTCTACAATATCCAACTATCATGAGAAAAACAACCATCAGTATTTTCCTGGTTCTAGCCTGGCTTCTGCCTGCTTGTCAGATAGCAGTCCCAGCAATACTGAGTGCTGATATGAAACTCTGTTATCTTACTTTAAAAGGAACGTTTTGTAATAATTCAATTTACAATCTCAACTGTTTGAATTCAAGTGCACGATCAATATTCGGAATAATTGCTTTGCTTAACACTGGGCTTCTCCCTTTTCTCTTCATACTTTCTACATACACCAGGATACTTAGAATATCTTACCAAAGTAATAGAAATGTTAGGAAAAAAGCTGCACAGACCTGTTTACCTCACCTGTTGGTCTTAATCAGCTTTTCCTGTTTGTGTGCATATGATGTGGTTATAGTTCGTCTAGAATCTGATTTTCCAAAAACTGCACGTTTTATAATGACTTTGCAAGCAGTTTTGTATCATCCGCTCTTCAATCCAATTATATATGGACTGAAAATGAAAGAAATTACCAAACATCTGAAGAGGTTGTTCTGTCAAGCCAAAGTCATCTGATGTATTAAAAGTTATGTTACAGTTAGTGATGCTAATGTACACTAGTGTCTTTACTAGAAGTAATGCTGATATGTCAATATTCTGATCTGATGGAAGACATTTAATGGAAGGATTTGTTTTCATTCTGTCAAAATCATTTTTACAATTTGTCCTGTCTTCAGCTCAAACAATGTACTGATGTACTCAGTATGCCTCAGTTATTGACAAATATGTTTTTGTTTATGTCAACTGCAGCTTTGTCAGTCATTGGCTAGCCGTGTGAAGAGGCTGAAAGAGCATGTCACTTTGAATGTCGGCTCACAAGGTTTCTCCTAATTTTCTTATGGACTGACTTGTTATAAAGAATATACTGAGCTATACTGTCCACATAGTTCAACCATAGGAACTGAGGTGGGAAGGATGCAATGATGGGTGCATGGACATGAAACAATCATTTTAGGGACAAGAGTCTAACCACACACCTTGGAATTACATGGTGAAAACTTGATTGATTTTGTCACCAACTCACGGCAGGTGAGAGAGAGACCGTTTGATTCAGGCTTGACATGAGAAAAACCCTGACCTATTACCCACTGACATGAAACTGTCTAATCAAGGGCTATGCTGAGTACAGAGGAACTCTTCCCCTACTTAAACACGATCAGGCTTTTGTGTGCAATGGGAACGTGTAAACTCTGCATTTGACTCAATTGACTCTGCAGTCAACCCAGGTTTTTTCACCTCGGCTCAGCTTTGATCTAAACTAAACTAAGACCCAGGTGAACACACTAAATTCTACCTTCTACATCAAAGTAATGACGCATTATCAACATCTGGTGGTGGCGCATAAATAAAGACGGAATTTCAAATGCATCTTTCCAAGGACGTTTTATTACTTGACACAGTGTCGGAGATGGAGCCCGTGTAATTCATTCCTTGCTCAGTGGTGTTTAAAGGTCAAAAAAGCTCCACCTCCCAGCTATGAAAATGCTTGGATCACAGACCAAACCAGCCAACTTTGGGTTTAGCGCCTGGCTAACTTGAAGGGGGATAAAATAATTTAATCGTGTGTCCCTCCTAGACTTCGCAAATGTAATTGGAACGAATGGCTCAAATATGAGGGGGTTGTGATGCTCAAAATATTTATCCCTTTATCCAGTTTTACAGACTGTTCTTTCACGATGGGTCTTTTGTTGTTTTCTCTTCTGTTACAACTGTTTCCAGTGCATTAGTGTCTTGAAACGTGACGTCATTGAAAAAAAAAAACAGGCTGCCATGCCTGCGAGAAATGGGAATGGGCTCAGTAGGTGCTTTTTAGCGGGCTGACCCGCATTTAAACAACCTGTGTAGACCCGGTAATTTTGGTGGAAAAGCAGTATTTCTGCCTGCCTTGTCACCAGCAATTCTCACCTAATCAGCCTACTCTGCTTACCTGTTCGGGTATATCAACATGGGCTGATAATGTCCGAACAATGCACTTTGTTATAACACTAGTGATAATGTTAGCCTGTAAACAATAATGACATAACAGATTTTATATCTGTACTCACAGCTAATGTTATAGCTTTGAGTAACGTTGGAGCCAGTAAAACTGCAACTTATTTAAGCTTCCACACTGCAAATTTAATATTACTCCCTAGAATGAGCTGATGATTGTACATGCTGGATATAACATTAGCCGTTAATAATGTATGGTAATGTTGAGTCTCTGAGAGCTAATTTGATAGCATTATCAAACGTTAACAATTTCATTATCTGGTCCATTATTTAGCTAGCTCACTCACAAAACTATGATTAGCTAACTGTAGCAACGTTACTGAAGTTTGTCCTAAAGTTGTCTGTGACTGTTTCTTGTAACATTAGAGAGGTGCAGAATCCACTTTTCTTTTTTCTTTTGTGACATTTTTCCCTTTAAGTGGTTTCACATCTTACACAACAATTCCACATTCATCTTTAGATATTTCCTTTCATTGAGTGAACCATTTTTCAGTTTTTTAACACAAAACAAAACACACAGAACATTGGGTGTCTTGAGTTTGAGAAACTAAATTTAAAATAAGTTATAAAGAGATGAATAAACATTTATTTTTTAAAAAGAAGGACGTTTCGGGGAAATTCACACACAAATTAAACACATTTGTGTTCCTGAAACCTCATTGAAAAGGTAATTCTTTCCATTACGAAGATTTCATGAATAATATCGTACCAGTTCTCTATAGATGGGTGATCTGGCTCGAGCCATTTCCTTGTAATTTCTTTTCTGGCAGCAATACTTAGGATTCCAAATAAGTGTTTCCACTTTTATTTTTCAGAAAACTATTAAACTTCTATTTTAATTAAACAAATGCTCAAAGGTATTTCAGCTAAGCTTTGTTTTGGAGTTTGTAGTATCTCAAATTAAAAAATGTGCCACTATAATTTTCATATTTACTGTAGGCTCCAAATATCAGTTATTAGTCTCCTTAGTAACTAATGGAAACATAAGAGTAACCGTTCCAAAGTGTAAGAAACTAAACTGGACTAAACCAGACTGCTGAGTGGAAATGGGTCTTTCGTGAATGATTTACTGGTTTTTGCAGAACCAAACACAAGCATTACGTCAAACGTTGCACCATGTGAGACCAAGCCAACTAAAAGGTATCAGAACCTGGATTTTGATTTTCCTGGATGACCATAGGCCATGTTCTCTACCAGAGATCTCAAACTGCCAGCCCCGGGTTACTATCGCTCCGAAGCTCCATCTCATCAGGCACCAAACAGACCATGGCAGACCATCACACCTGTTCACATGGAACGGATTGGAATGTTTAGTTGTAGTGGCCTACTACAGCTCACAGTTAAATTGGAAGGTCTGTGTAATGGGGCACATGCTCAAGTAAAAGAAGCAAAACAATCCTGTGACTTCTGGAGAGTCTGATAAAGTTCTTTACATATTAGTGTAGTTTTTTTCAGGCACAGACACCTTTATTTGACAGTACATAATGAGAGAGAGGGGGGTGTGACATGCAGCAAAGGTCCTCCAGCCAGGATTTGAACCTGTGTTCGCTGCGTATGTGGCATGCGCTCTTAACCACTCAACCACCTGCACTGCCTTACTGTATATTTTGATGGGAGGTTCAGTGAGATCCTTGGAGAGTGAAGCAATCTAATAAAATATTCCACAGACTCATAGGGATCATTTTTTGATGTTAATAACACACACACACACACTGCATTTTAAGGTCAAGTACCATTTGAATGTGTGAGACACTCCAATGCAGGTTAGATTGATGTCATTGTTATACTGAGTCTTCTTTTTGAGTTATTGTTCATGGACTCATGCCCATTTTATTGTTAAACATTTGGTCCTAGACAACATTAATGGATGATAAATTTAATATTACGTCTATAACTGTCAGTGGGTATGTGGAAGTGGACAAATACAGATATGTTTATTTCATGATTATGTTCACAGCGTATATTTTAATAATCTGCTGTAATTCTACTGTTGCGTGTCTAATCTGGATTCACCAAAACCTCCATGAGCCTATGTACATTTTCATTGCAGCTTTGCTACTGAACTCTGTTCTTTACAGCTCTTCTGTTTACCCAAAGCTTCTGATTGACTTATTATCTGAAAAACAGATCATATCATATTCAGCCTGTCTCTTTCAATTTTTTCTATTCTACTCGTTAAGTGGTTCAGAGTTCTTACTGCTGTCAGCCATGGCCTATGACAGGTATGTGTCTATATGTAAACCTCTACAATATCCTACTATCATGAGAAAAACAACCATCAGTATTTTCCTGGTTCTAGCCTGGCTTCTGCCTGCTTGTCAGGTGGCAGTCCTCGCAATACTGAGTGCTGAGGCTAAACTGTGTGACTTTACTTTAAAAGGAATAATTTGTAATAATGCAATTTACAGACTTCAATGTCAAAGATCAAGAGTAATTACTATATATGGTGTTGTTGCTTTATTAGATCTCGCAATACTCCCCATGATCTTCATAAGTTTTACATACACAAAGATCCTTATAATATCCTATCGAAGTAGTAGAGAAGTCAAGAGAAAAGCTGCAGAGACCTGTTTACCCCACCTGTTGGTCTTAGTCAGTTTGTCCTGTTTGATTACATATGATGTCATTATAGCTCGAGTGGAATCTAATTTTCCAAAAACTGCACGCTTCATCATGACTTTACAAATAGTTTTGTATCATCCTTTGTTTAATCCAGTTATATACGGGCTCAAAATGAAAGAAATTTCTAAACACCTGAAGAAGCTGTTCTGTCCAGCCAAAACCATTTTATGTAACACTGATGACTGATGTTCAGTCACTTCCTCTGAAATAATCATGAAGAGATGTGAATTCTTCAAAGGTATTTAACATATGGATTCATTTCATGACAGATTAATAAACAGTAATGAGACTCCTGGGCTTGAACATTGTAATTGTGTGCTGTAGTTCTGGACAAAACATCTCTTTTATTCGTTCTTATCAAGACATCACAACTTTTTTCAGACTTTAAAAAAATACATATTTCACTTAACTGTGATGAATTTTAGTGACAACAATTGGACCCTGTTTACAAGAAATGATATTCATATTAGTATCACCCACTCTGGGTGTATTGCTGAAGTTTAATATTGATTTTGAGCCATATAATGATGTGTTAAGACAACACTGACAGTGTGCACATGCCTGTGTTCCAGATTTTTTTTTCCATTTAATCATATTGTTCTTTAAAGAATCTGAAACTCTTTTTAAAATAAAAATGACATTTGTTATTCCCCGCTGGTCTTTTAAGACAGAATCTGTCTGTGCGTGTTGGTGTGTTCTGGGCCACTGTAGAAACATGGTGGTGTGACAGGTGAACTCTGTAGAAGAGGAGCTGCTCCCTCCGTAGATGTAAAAGGCTCATTCTAATGTAAAGAAAACAACGATTATTAGTTTCAGTTGATCATACACTTATGAAACATTACTAGCACTACATGGGTTACCCAACCTATTTAAGATGGTTTCTCCTTCTTCTTCATCTTGTACAATAACCTGATGAAGGTATGTGTACTGAAATGTTTTTACATCTTTTAACACATTTTTCCTGATTGCAAGTGAAAAGGACAGTGTGTTGGAGTTTTTTTCTGCCCTATATCTATAACCTCAAAATTATGCAAAACTCACTTTTTCGTTGCTTTAGTAGGTATATTTGCGTATCCCCACCCCTTAAGCGTGATTTTCGACAACTAAGTCAATGTTTTGTAAACTGCTGGAGTCAGGAAATGAGTCTCTAAATGAGCCATTTGGAGTTCACCACTGTTACCTGACAGGTACCTAACCTAATCTAACTGTTACATAACAGTTCGGATGATTTGAATGCTCCCACCCTCGCACTGGGTATCTCCTCCCATACTACGCCAGCTACCTGAACGAGGATACACCATTTTCTCGTTCTCGCTTCACTTGTACGCGACAGCCTGACTGCTACCATGTACACCCCAAAAGCCAAGCATTCCTGCTCTGTCGTTGGATGCACGGATCCTCATGTTTCGCTACATCGCTTCCCTACCAAAGAGGATATCAGAGCGAAGTGGCTACATTTTATTTATCAGGGAAACGTCCCAGCTTCAGTATGCAAAAGAGTTTCACTTCACGGCGGACTTTTTCAGCAACCAGGGTCAGTATAACGCTGGACTGGCAACGAGATTGTTCCTAAAAGATGGATTCATACCCACTGTCCGTGGCAACATCACAGATGATGGAACTGTAAGTATTTAAAAAACAGTGAAGTTTGTGTGGTCGCACTTTATTTTACAGTACGTTAATAAGAGGTAACAAGCCGTACTTTGTATCAAATTAGACAACTAGAAATAATGTAATCTTAATTAGACAGTAAACAAGAAAAGTTATACTGTAATTAGACACCATATAGCCTACCCAAATGATACTGTCATCAGAAACCACATATAAAGTGTTATTATTTAAAATATAGGCTACTATACTTAGATACTATTATACCAAATTATACTGTAATTACAAACCAAACGTGAAGAATGTACTGCATATTATATCAGGCATGGCCTTTATAATAGTCAGACAAAACACATAGAGTTCAGAGGAAAATACATTTATTTGAGCTTTATTTAATATAGTTTCACTTTCTTACAGAGTCATTTATTGATCATTAGAAGAAAACGGTACCTTAGCTAAAGTCAAACCACATCGGTTCACATCTGGTCACTACTACACACATCCCTGGTAACCTGGATGTTCTCTGGAGTCTTGTAGAGTTTGTAGGTGGCTTCCTCAATGCTCTACTCCCATAGTTAAGACATCAGACCATTTAAAACCATGTCACTATCCAACCTCAGTAACATTAGACCAGCTATTAAGGCTGCCAGGACATTGTATCCCACTCTTTATTTCCCACTGTTAGACACTTATTACAGTCTTATTAGACTTACTTAGAGGATAATTTGTTACACATTACAACAGAACTGTTCTGTAAAATAAAGTGACCCTTATTAGACCTTCTTAGAGGGTCGCTTTTCTGACCCTTGTGGACGGCCTCCAGTGCTCCAGAGCCCTGCCAGCACAGGGCTAAAGGGCGCTGTGCAGCTCACGATGCGTCACTGTCACCCTGTCGTCACACAGGGGCCTCCACAACTGTTTGTAACCAAGCTCCAGCTCAAACACACTGTGAGGAGCTGATGGTCACTCTCTGGAAGTCTTTCTCTGGAGGTTTGCTGAGCCACCTAAGCTTTCAGATAAACAACGTTATCTCCTAATTTTATGAACAGATGTCAGTCAAATAACTGAACATCACAGTGACGTTCACCGAGCAGCTAACCAGTGCTAGCCGATGCTACAGCGGCGACTCAGGCGGCATGTGTGGTGGTGACGAACGACGACAACCTGTACTTTTTATACGGCTGAGTTCCGGAGTATCCGCTGTTATGTTGATGAAGCACAGGAAGACGAACTGTTGAGGACGTTATTTACTCGTAGCAACTGCTAACTGATTGCGTAGCTACATGGTTTCATCTGCACTCGCTCGGCTCTGACGTTACCTGCTTACCTGTTCTTCTTCTCTGTACATCATTCTGCAGCCTTTTCTACTTGACACAATACGGAGACACCTGGTGGTGGGGGAGCGTAGCGACACTGACAGTGCGCAGTATTAACATCCATATCAAGAACACAACTGTAAACACAACAGCTGCCTTAATCACCAATTTACATAAAATAAACCAAATAAATGTATTTTCCTCTGAACTCTGTGTGTTTTGTCTGACTATTAAACATAGTCATGCCTGATATAATATTGCAGTACATTCGTCACATTTGGTTTGTAATTACAGTATAATTTGGTATAATAGTGTCTAAGTATAGTGGCCTATATTTTAAGTAATAAGACTTTATATGTGGTTTCTGATTACAGCATAATTTAGGTAGGCTATATGGTGTCTAATTACAGTATAACTTTTCTTGTTTACTGTCTAATTAAGATTACATTATTTCTAGTTGTCTAATTTGATACAAAGTACGGCTTGTTACGTCTTACTAACATACTGTAAAATAAAGTGCGACCGTTCAAGTTACTTTGGCCGTTTAGCACATGAGCTAACGCTAACCGTCGATGTAAATATGAGGCTGAACTAACGTTACATGTGAAGTTATCAACGTTGGGCTTACTGGCCTTAGGATTCACGATAATGTTAATGTTACCAAATGTTAATTTGCCATATCAGCGCTCATTTAAAACATGACAGTGAATTGAGAAAATTAATTAGGATATTGAGATTTTATCGCTTCTAACCGGCCAGTGAACCACTGCTTGGCCGTGAACATGTGGAGGAGACGGTCTCCTCAGCGAGTTCACAGCTAAACATTAGCTCACCGTCCGCCTCAGTTGTTACTGCTCCTGTTCCACCGTGAACACACAGAGTAGATCGTCTCCTCCACATGTTCACGGCCGAGCAGACGGTATGAAATGGTCTCAGTTGTTCGCGGACGGTGAGCTACTGTTCCGCTGTGAACACGCAGAGAAGATGGTGTGAAATGGTCTGTTAGTCACGGCCAGTGAGCTACATTAATTAATTAGCATGTTGTGCTAAAGGACAGTGTGTTAGACGCCCAGGAGTAACTTGGCAGTCGAACGACTTCCTGTGTGTTGGTATATATGTAACTATGTGTGTAGCGTTAGCTGCTGGCATGAGAGACCAGGGGGGTATTCCAGAAAGCAGGTTTTGTGAAAACTCTGAGTTTGTTAACCCTGAGATGAGAGAAACTCTGAGTTTTCAGTTCCAGAAAGAGAGGTAACTTAAACTCTGGGTCTGTTACTGCCGTAACTTACTCTGTGAACCTCACCTGCTCACTGGCAGGTTTACCTGCAGAAACCCTGAGTCTGACGGAGCTGTCTGACAGTGGCTGTCTTTCCTTCTCAGTCCGATCATGTTGAAGCTGAAATAATTCATAGTTTTACACCAGGAGGAGAGTTTAGATTCATTTAGATGAGCTCTCACTCCCTGACGAGGACTGAACCGAACAGTAGACCGCTTCTCATCAGTCCGTCATTTATATTTTCCGGCCGCACAGCGAATATCAGGCTACACGTCATCGCTGACGTGCTCTCAGATCTGAACAATCCTCTTTGTTTTTTTTTATCACTTCTCAGGTTAATCAATCACCTTCCAGCAGCCAGAAAAAGAGAAATAACTCAAACTAATTTAATGTGGCTTTCTTTATTTCCCACAGATAGCTACAAAAGTGACCATCAGTATAGCCTTTTGTATTTTTTCCAACAACGTAATTTCAAAGTCCATGTTTCTAGTTTGCCGCCACATTAAGTAGCCTATACGATTAAATGACTTCTACAGTGGGGAGAACAAGAATTTGATACACTGCCGATTTTGCAGGTTTTCCCACTTAAAAAGCATGTAGAAGTCTGTAATTTTTATCATAGGTACACTTCAACTGTGAGAGACAGAATCTAAAACAAAAATCCAGAAAATCACATTGTATGATTTTTAAATAATTAATTTGCATTTTATCGCATGACATAAGTATTTGATCACCTACCAGCCAGTAAGAATTCCAGCTCTCACAGACCTGTTAGTTTTTCTTTAAGAAGCCTTCCTGTTTTCCACTCATTACCTGTATTAATTGCACCTGTTTGAACTTGTTACCTGTATAAAAGACACCTGTCCACACACTCAATCAAACAGACTCCAACCTTTCCACAATGGCCAAGACCAGAGAGCTGTGTAAGGACATCAGTGACAAAATTGTAGATCTGCACAAGGCTGGGATGGGCTGCAGGACAATAGGTACGCAGCTTTGTGAGAAGGCAACAACTGCTGGCGCAATTATTAGAAAATGGAAGAAGTTCAAGATGACGGTCAATCTCCCTCGGTCTGGGGCTCCATGCAAGATCTCACCTCGTGGGGCATCAATGATCATGGGGAAGGTGAGGGATCAGCCCAGAACTACACAGCAGGACCTGGTCAATGACCTGAAGAGAGCTGGGACCACAGTCTCAAAGAAAACTGTTAGTAACACACTACGCTGTCATGGATTAAAATCCTGTAGCGCACGCAAGGTCCCCCTGCTCAAGCCAGCGCATGTTCAGGCCCGTCTGGATGATCCAGAGGAGGAATGGGAGAAGGTCATGTGGTCTGATGAGACAAAAATAGAGCTTTTTGGTCTAAACTCCACTCGCCATGTTGGGAGGAAGAAGGATGAGTCCAACCCCAAGAACACCATCCCAACCGTGAAGCATCGAGGTGGAAACATCATTCTTTGGGGATGCTTTTCCGCAAATGGGACAGGAAGACTGCACCGTATTGAGGGGAGGATGGATGGGGCCATGTATCGCCAGATCTTGGCCAACAACTTTGTTCCCTCAGTAAGAGCATTGAAGATGGGTCGTGGCTGGGTCTTCCAAAATCCCTGCTGCAGTGTGTGCAAACCTGGTCAAGAACTACAGGAAACATCTGATCTCTGTAATTGCAAACAAAGGTTTCTGTACCAAATATTAAGTTCTGTTTTTCTGATGTACCAAATACTTATGTCATGCAATAAAAAGCACATCAATTACTTAAAAATCATACAATGTGATTTTCTGGATTTTTGTTTTAGATTCCATCTCTCACAGTTGAAGTGTACCTATGATAAAAAATTACAGACTTCTACATGCTTTGTAAGTGGGAAAACCTGCAAAATCGGCAGTGTATCAAATACTTGTTCTCCCCACTGTAGTTCAATCTGTAGACAGTAAGTGTGTGTCTGCCTGTAATGTTGGGTCCTGGGGGTGAGTGACGCCCTCTGCCTCTGGTCACCCAGCGACCTGACCCAGGACCAGCTCCTCTGCCTCTGTCGGATGTGGTGCAGGTGGAGGTGAGCACCACTTCATGTTCATCTACTCAGCAGTATGTTAGGACACAGATGTGTGTTAAACAGCATCTGTTGGTGGTAAAAGCTACTACAAGTTAAAATATCCACTCAATAAACTTTTACTTTGTTTAATATGTGAAATAAAACCAAAGTGAGGAGCCAATCGTGAGACTGTTTTTATATTTCAGTTTCAGCCGATTTAAATTAAATAAAATGGCCTAAAATAAAACATTCAACAACATTCAACAACTTCCTCAGAGACTAATATAAAAGAAAGTGATGTTAAATTCAAAATGAAAAGACGACCCCATCTAAAACTCTGTCAGTGATTTTTATCACCGCTGCAGCCGTGTTACTTTTTTTCCCCCCAGAAAATATCTGCTTCCTGTTTTCTCCCCTGTTGCCATGGTGAATCATAGTATCGGAGCTCCATTGATGATGGCTTTTTACTAGTCGTCAGGCATGAGCTCAACTCAGAGTTAACATACTCGAGTCGACTTACCTAACTCAGATGAGCTGCTCTGGAACCAGATACTCAGAGTTTCTCATCTCAGAGTAAGTCAATTCACCACAATCGCATTGTTATTACCTTTCTTCTAACTGATCCCTGTCAGTCAGAAACCGTGTTCAGACCCTGTGTTGTCTCCTGACATGCTCACTTGGAGCTAGTGAACTAATCCATTATTGAAATGTGTGAAAGTTGTCCAATCAGTCAATAGGCAAATGTGACGATGAATAATTTTGCATGACATCTCATGACAGTCAATGTCAAAAGCAACCACATGACAGTTAAATGTAATGTTAACACATGAAGCTAAATAGCCTTCCATGATGTGTTTATGATATGTTATGTAACCCGGGGTATTCTCAGGTTGTCAAAAAAAGACGTTTAATGTTTAATGAGATCCATGGAGGCTGAAGCAACTCATAAAAAAACATTCCACACTGACTCACATGGTTCATTTTCTAAATGTTGGAGGTGGACACACACCAAATGCAATTCAAGGTCAGGTCCATTTGAATCAGAGAGACACTAAAGTACAGGCTGAATGTTGGTATCAAGAAAATGAGAGTTCTTTGTAAAAGTTCATATTTTATAAATTCTGATTCAATGTTGCTGGTAAATACATGCCTGTTTTAATGCTGAACATTTAGTTATTTCAACATTAATGGATGATGAACTTAATTTAACATATATAACTCTTAGTGGATATGTGGAAGTGCAAAAGTACAGATATCTGTATTTTCTGATAATGTTTACAGTATATATTCTTATACTCTGCTGTAATTTCACCATCGTGTGTCTCATTTGGATGCACAAAAACCTCCATGAGCCTATGTACATTTTCATTGCAGCTTTGCTACTGAACTCTGTTGCTTTCAGCACTGCTATGTACCCAAAGTTGTTGATTGACTTAATATCTGAAAAACAGATCATATCATATTCAGCCTGTCTCTTTCAATTTTTTCAATTTTACGCCTTAAGTGGTTCAGAGTTCTTACTGCTGTCAGCCATGGCCTATGACAGGTATGTGTCTATATGTAAACCTCTACAATATCCAACTATCATGAGAAAAACAACCATCAGTATTTTCCTGGTTCTAGCCTGGCTTCTGCCTGCTTGTCAAACTTCAGTCCCAGTAATACTGAGTGCTGATATGAAACTCTGTCATTCGACTTTAAAAGGAATTTTCTGTAATAATTCATTTTACAATCTCAACTGTGTGAGTTCAAGAGCACGATCTATATTTGGTGTTTTTGCTCTGTTGAATATGGGACTTTTCCCTTTTCTCTTCATACTTTTTACATACACCAGGATACTTATAATATCTTACCAGAGTAATAGAAATGTCAGGAAAAAAGCTGCACAGACCTGTTTACCTCACCTGTTGGTCTTAATCAGCTTTTCCTGTTTGTGTGCGTATGATATCATTATAGTTCGAATGGAATCGGACTTTCCAAAAACTGCACGTTTTATAATGACTTTACAAGCAGTTTTGTATCATCCGCTCTTCAATCCAATTATATATGGACTGAAAATGAAAGAAATTAACAAACATCTGAAGAAGTTGTTCTGTCAAACCAAAGTCATCTGATGTATCAAAAGTCCTGTTACAATAATAGTGATGATAGTGATGCTAATGTGCAGTTGTTTATTTTGTAATAATAATGCAGAGATGTGAATGTTTAACATGAGGAGTTGTTTCCTTCAACAATGCTCTTCATGATTGATGGAAACAGTAAAGTATCTCCAGTTTGAACAATGTAGTGGCGGATGTGATGGACGAAAACCAAGATTTCTCCCACTTCTTTAATTTTAAGTTTGTTTTTTGTTTGTTGTTGTTTTTTTGTAGAAAGCCTGGGCTATGTTTAAGACTGTTGCTAAGACAGACATTTAAACCTTGGAGACTGATTTATTGATGTTTTGTGGTGGGCAATACAAATATATTGTCTATATGTTTCAGCCATAGGAGTCGCGGAGAATGGGAAAGGGTGTGTGGGTTGACTTGCAACAAACATTTTAGGGATCCGAGTTGAAACGCAGATGTTGTGAATGACACGGTTAAAAACAAGATTGTTTTTGTCACCAACTCACAGCGGGTGAGAGAGAGACAGTGAAGCCTAGGCTCAGGCTTGTCATTCGAAAAAGCCTTCTGCATTACCTGCTAAAGTTAAAGACACTGCTGGATCCATGGTCCATGGAGACGCATGGTCGAGTTTTAGGAGAAAACAGATGTATATGAAAAACATATAATACACTTAACCACAAAACACGTCGCTCAGAGCAGTCACACAAACCAAACCTGCTGTGAACAGTAGACAGCCAATGGACCACAAGAACTATAAATACTTTATCACCAGAATAAACAAATGAAGAGCCAGTTACAGTCTAAAGGTGAGGTAGTGCAGTGTACAGTAAAGCTCAGGCAGCATTTTATTTTCCTGACTAGACTAGAGTCCAAGGCAGTAACCGATCCTAACCCAAACTCTACAGGCGTTCCGTTTTTTTAACATCCAAACCTGAATCGAGCCCGATGCAGTTCATGTAAGCTGAAGCGCTGAGTTGGTGTTGCCCTGCCACACAGTTGTCAACATGGTTACAGCTTGTTTGTTTACCCTGATTCCAGATGTTTAGAGTGTAGACGACTGTGAGAAGGCATTGTTCTAGACACAGATATAAAACCTAAAAAATCTATTCGTGTATTTTATACATATTGTTACACACATACTCCTACAGAACTGAAGTTGCATCCACACAATTACTACTCCTGTCAATTGACCTGACTGAACCCAACTCAAACCTGGACATCATTTCCACCATTGTTCCGAGCCTGGCCCGGCATGTCAGATTCTGACAGGTCCCCACAAGTGCGGATAGTTTCGGGTCAGATATCCATGTTCTGGTGTAGAGGGATAGAGAGAGAAAAGGAGGGGGAGAGTCAGTGTGTCATGGTGTATTCCCACAGAAAGCTAAGCAAATTTGTCGCACATCTAAATTACATACCAAGTCACTGCAAAGACGCATATAGATGCAAATTTGGTTTAGTCAAGTCAGGCTAATTCTGCTCTGATCCAGAACAGTTAACTGATGACAGGAGAGCTCAGAGATTACATTTTAACTTGTAGGATTAAAACGTTTATTTTTCTTCACTCCTGTTTATCCACCTGACTGCAGCAGTGATTTGGTGACCTTATTTTACGAAAGCACAGAGGAGAGGGGGAAAAGAAGAGAGGGAACCAGAGTTTCTGGTGAATTCTGAGTTCATTGAGAGGCTCAACTTTCTGTGTAAAAGCTGCGTGTTGCAAGGCTTTGCAGAGCGTTATACAGGGACAGCTAAACAGAGTGGGGAGGGCTCAGTGCTGTAGTAGTCTTAGTTTATGGCAGAACCAAAGAGGAACATGACACCACCCTTCACACCATGTTGAAGCAGGCAAGCTATGAGGTATCGCAATCTGGAGGAAACCAGAGTACTCGGATGAAACCCACTTAAGCACAGGGAGAACATGCAAACTCCAAACAGAAAGGCCCTGCCCCAGCCAATGGTTGTTCCAGTCAAAGGAGTATTTCATTTTTTTGTATGCTTAGTCAACATGTACACATTACAACTTTGATCCAATGATGAAAGATCAGAGGATCACCAAAGTTATTGCAATTCATCCTGAGGGGAACATGAATGTCTCAAACTACACTGCAATCCATTCAATACACAATTCACAAAAGAGAAGCAAATGGTCAGAGAACTCATCTTACCACTGTTATGCAGACAACACCCAACTGTTCCTCTCTTTTCCCCCATCCTCCCCCAATACCCATGTTGCAACGGGCATCTCGGAATGTCTGGCAGACATCTCCGCTTGGACAGCTGCACATCACCACAAACTCAATTTTAGTTAAACTGAACTCCTCTTAATCCCGGGGAAAGACTGCCCTCACATGGACCTGTCAGTCACTGTCGAGGGAGTCACAGTATCGCCTTTGTCAACTGCGAGGAACCTGGGCATAATATTTGACGACGGACTGTCCTGTGCTCCCAACATCACTGCTGTGGCCTGATCCTGCAGATTTGCCCTCTACAACATCCGCAGGATCCGGTCTTTCCTCACAAAGTATGCAACACAACTCCTGTTCCAAGCGCTGGTCATCTCCTGCCTGGACTACTGTAACTCGCTCTTGGCTGGACTCCCAGCCTCTGCGACTAAACCGTTGCAGCGTATCCAGAATGCGGCAGCGCGCCTCGTTTGCAATCTACCCAAATTCTCCCATGTGACCCCCCTCCTCCGTGACCTCCACTGGCTTCCTGTTTTGGCCCGCATCTGATTCAAGACGATGGTGCTGGCCTTCAAGGCTGTCAAGGGAACTGCACCCATCTACCTCCAAACACTGGTCAGACCACACGCCCCAGCACGAGCACTTCACTCTACTACATCAGCTGGCCGGCTGGTGCCATCACTGAGAGCAAACAAAGGTTGCTCAGCGAAGTCGAGACTCTTCTTTGTTTTGGCACCTCAGTGGTGGAACGAACTCAAGACTCAAGACTCATTTGTTCAGACTTCACCTCGACCCCACATAGCATGACTCTTCCCACCCCCCCCCCCCCAAAAAAAAACAACAACAAAAAAACGTATATGGACTTATATGTTCTTATCCTTAGCACTTAAATCATAGTACTTATGCACATAAGGTCTCCTTGATAAATAGCAGCTACGATGCTCAGATGAGGGCTTGAAGATTGTTTCTATTTTTTCTTTTTTATTCTACCGATGGTGATGTTGTGGTTTCTTTCTTGTGACAAATGTACTTATTGTAAGTTGCTTTGGACAAAAGCGTCTGCTAAATGCCCTAAATGTAAATGTAAATTTAACTAACTGGTCCTCTTATTGTCCATCTAGTTTCTTATACAATTGAAAACAGGCAATCAAAATGTGTGAAACACTGTCAGTGGTCTCTTAATGCAGTACACAGTAATGTTGTTTAATAGGACACATGCACAAAAACAGGTTCAAACCTTGACATGAGGCCTAAAGAGTTTGATGACGCTCATATTAGTGTCTGTTTTGATGGAGCACTTAATGAGATCCTTGGAGGGTGAATCAATCTCATAAAATCTTTGCACAGTCTCACATAGTTCATTTTCGGAATTTTGAGGTGAAAACACACCAAGAGCATTTAAAGGTCAGGTAGCTATGAATGAGTAAGTCACTGACGCACAGGTTGAATGTTAATAATATCATAAAGCTACAGTTTGCATGTTCATTCATGTATGATGATTATGTGATCTGCCTGTTTGATTACTGAACACTTAAGTTCATTTTAGTTAAATTATCTTTATTTTTATTTCAACATTAATGGATGATGAACTTAATTTAACATATATAACTCTTAGTGGATATGTGGAAGTGCAAAAGTACAGATATCTGTATTTTCTGATAATGTTTACAGCATATATTCTTATACTCTGCTGTAATTTCACCATCGTGTGCCTCATTTGGATGCACAAAAACCTCCATGAGCCTATGTACATTTTCATTGCAGCTTTGCTACTGAACTCTGTTCTTTACAGCTCTTCTGTTTATCCAAAGCTTCTGATTGACTTATTATCTGAAAAACAGATCATATCATATTCAGCCTGTCTCTTTCAATTTTTTCAATTTTACTCTTTAGGTGGTTCAGAGTTCTTACTGCTGTCAGCCATGGCCTATGACAGGTATGTGTCTATATGTAAACCTCTACAATATCCAACTATCATGAGAAAAACAACCATCAGTATTTTCCTGGTTCTAGCCTGGCTTCTGCCTGCTTGTCAGATAGCAGTCCCAGCAATACTGAGTGCTGATATGAAACTATGTCATTTGACTTTAAAAGGAATTTTCTGTAATAATTCATTTTACAATCTCAACTGTGTGAGTTCAAGAGCACGATCTATATTTGGTGTTTTTGCTCTGTTGAATATGGTACTTTTCCCTTTTCTCTTCATACTTTTTACATACACCAGGATACTTATAATATCTTACCAGAGTAATAGAAATGTCAGGAAAAAAGCTGCACAGACCTGTTTACCCCACCTGTTGGTCTTAATCAGCTTTTCCTGTTTGTGTGCGTATGATATCATTATAGTTCGAATGGAATCAGATTTTCCAAAAACTGCACGTTTTGTAATGACTTTGCAAGCAGTTTTGTATCATCCGCTCTTCAATCCAATTATATATGGACTGAAAATGAAAGAAATTAACAAACATCTGAAGAGGTTGTTCTGTCAAACCAAAGTCATCTGATGTATCAAAAGTTCTGTTACAATAATAGTGATGATAGTGATGCTAATGTGCAGTTGTTTATTTTGTAATAATAATGCAGAGATGTGAATGTTTAACATGAGGAGTTGTTTCCTTCAACAATGCTCTTCATGATTGATGGAAACAGTAAAGTATCTCCAGTTTGAACAATGTAGTGGCGGATGTGATGGACGAAAACATATCACTGTGAACTAAGTCTCCCAAGATTTCTCCCACTTCTTTAATTTTAAGTTTGTTTTTTGTTTGTTGTTGTTTTTTTGTAGAAAGCCTGGGCTATGTTTAAGACTGTTGCTAAGACAGACATTTAAACCTTGGAGACTGATTTATTGATATTTTGTGGTGGGCAATACAAATATATTGTCTATATGTTTCAGCCATAGGAGTCGCGGAGAATGGGAAAGGGTGTGTGGGTTGACTTGCAACAAACATTTTAGGGATCCGAGTCGAAACGCAGATGTTGTGAATGACACGGTTAAAAACAAGATTGTTTTTGTCACCAACTCACAGCGGGTGAGAGAGAGACAGTGAAGCCTAGGCTCAGGCTTGTCATTCGAAAAAGCCTTCTGCATTACCTGCTAAAGTTAAAGACACTGCTGGATCCATGGTCCATGGAGACGCATGGTCGAGTTTTAGGAGAAAACAGATTATGCAAAACATAACAGTAACAACACAGACAACATTGAGTCAAAGTCCTGTGTGCCATTTCCACAGCAGCATAGTGATATTATTCTGTCCTGCTACAGGACGCATATGAAAAACATATAATACACTTAACCACAAAACCCGTCGCTCAGAGCAGTCACACAAACCAAAGCTGCTGTGAACAGTAGACAGCCGATGGACCACAAGAACTATAAATACTTTATCACCAGAATAAACAAATGAAGAGCCAGTTACAGTCTAAAGGTGAGGTAGTGCAGTGTACAGTAAAGCTCAGGCATAGACATACCAAGTCAATGCGAAGATGCATATAGATGCAAATTTGGTTTAGTGAAGTCACAGGCTAATTCTGCTCTGATCCAGAACAGTTAACTGATGACAGGAGAGCTCAGAGATTACATTTTAACTTGTAGGATTAAAACGTTTATTTTTCTTCACTCCTGTTTATCCACCTGACTGCAGCAGTGATTTGGTGACCTTATTTTACGAAAGCACAGAGGAGAGGGGGAAAAGAAGAGAGGGAACCAGAGTTTCTGGTGAATTCTGAGTTCATTGAGAGGCTCAACTTTCTGTGTAAAAGCTGCGTGTTGCAAGGCTTTGCAGAGCGTTATACAGGGACAGCTAAACAGAGTGGGGAGGGCTCAGTGCTGTAGTAGCCTTAGTTTATGGCAGAACCGAAGAGGAACATGACACCACCCTTCACACCATGTTGAAGCAGGCAAGCTATGAGGTATCGCAATCTGGAGGAAACCAGAGTACTCGGATGAAACCCACTTAAGCACAGGGAGAACATGCAAACTCCAAACAGAAAGGCCCTGCCCCAGCCAATGGTTGTTCCAGTCAAAGGAGTATTTCATTTTTTTGTATGCTTAGTCAACATGTACACATTACAACTTTGATCCAATGATGAAAGATCAGAGGATCATCAAAGTTATTGCAATTCATCATGAGGGGATCATGAACATCTTAAACTACACTGCAATCCATTCAATACACAATTCACAAAAGATAAGCAAATGGCGAGACCTAACTGGTCCTCTTATTGTCCATCTAGTTTCTTATACAATTGAAAACAGGCAATCAAAATGTGTGAAACACTGTCAGTGGTCTCTTAATGCAGTACACAGTAATGTTATTTAATGGGACACATGCACAAAAACAGGTTCAGACCTTGACATGAGGCCTAAAGAGTTTGATGACGCTCATATTAGTGTCTGTTTTGATGGAGCACTTAATGAGATCCTTGGAGGGTGAATCAATCTCATAAAATCTTTGCACAGTCTCACATAGTTCATTTTCTGAATTTTGAGGTGAAAACACACCAAGAGCATTTAAAGGTCAGGTAGCTATGAATGAGTAAGTCACTGACGCACAGGTTGAATGTTAATAATATCATAAAGCTACAGTTTGCATGTTCATTCATCTATGACGATTATGTGATCTGCCTGTTTGATTACTGAACATTTAAGTTCATTTTAGTTAAATTATCTTTATTTTTATTTCAACATTAATGGATGATGAACTTAATTTAACATATATAACTCTTAGTGGATATGTGGAAGTGCAAAAGTACAGATATCTGTATTTTCTGATAATGTTTACAGTATATATTCTTATACTCTGCTGTAATTTCACCATCGTGTGCCTCATTTGGATGCACAAAAACCTCCATGAGCCTATGTACATTTTCATTGCAGCTTTGCTACTGAACTCTGTTGCTTTCAGCACTGCTATGTACCCAAAGTTGTTGATTGACTTAATATCTGAAAAACAGATCATATCATATTCAGCCTGTCTCTTTCAATTTTTTCTATATTACGCCTTAAGTGGTTCAGAGTTCTTACTGCTGTCAGCCATGGCCTATGACAGGTATGTGTCTATATGTAAACCTCTACAATATCCAACTATCATGAGAAAAACAACCATCAGTATTTTCCTGGTTCTAGCCTGGCTTCTGCCTGCTTGTCAAACTTCAGTCCCAGTAATACTGAGTGCTGATATGAAACTCTGTCATTCGACTTTAAAAGGAATTTTCTGTAATAATTCATTTTACAATCTCAACTGTGTGAGTTCAAGAGCACGATCTATATTTGGTGTTTTTGCTCTGCTAGATGTTGGACTTTTCCCTTTTCTCTTCATACTTTTTACATACACCAGGATACTTATAATATCTTACCAGAGTAATAGAAATGTCAGGAAAAAAGCTGCACAGACCTGTTTACCTCACCTGTTGGTCTTAATCAGCTTTTCCTGTTTGTGTGCGTATGATATCATTATAGTTCGAATGGAATCAGATTTTCCAAAAACTGTGCATTTTATAATGACTTTGCAAGCAGTTTTGTATCATCCGCTCTTCAATCCAATTATATATGGACTGAAAATGAAAGAAATTAACAAACATCTGAAGAGGTTGTTCTGTCAAACCAAAGTCATCTGATGTATCAAAAGTTCTGTTACAATAATAGTGATGATAGTGATGCTAATGTGCAGTTGTTTATTTTGTAATAATAATGTAGAGATGTGAATGTTTAATGTGAGGAGTTGTTTCCTTCAACAATGCTCTTTATGACTGATGGAAACAGTAAAGAGTATCTTCAGTTTGAACAATGTAGCGATGGAATCAATTTGCTGCAGTTACTGAACAGTATGTTTTTGTGAACGTCCACTGGAGCTTTGTTTATCAGTCGCTGGCAGTTTAACCATCTGAAGAGAGCACGTCACTGTGAACGACCTCTCCCAAGATTTCTCCCACGTTTTTATGTGTTGAGGGTTTTCAGGGCTTTAACATGTTAGTTTGGAAAGTCCAGACTGGGTTTGGGCCTGTGCTAATATATCCAGCCCTCTGAGACCATTTATGCGATACATGGCTATTCAAATGTAATACTGGGCTGATACTGTCCACATGTTTCAGCCATAGGAATTGTGACAAGAGAGGGGTAAAGACTGGTTTGTTGACGTTCAAAATCTCAGGGATCTGAGTCCAATCATAGACACTGCATGACTGCATGATGTCTCTGTCGACACCCGATGCAAAACTGAACTAATCCATGGTCAGACTTTTCAAGGTGAATGGTCGCCTGTACTGTTGATAGCATGTGATAAAAGCAGGTGGCGATGACCAGAAAGTATAACAACAAGTTAAGTGTAGCAACATCTTTGAGTATGACCGGGCCTGTTAACTGCAAGAAATAATGTAAAGCTGGAACATCGAACCTTAAATAAGTTCCAGTTGTACTGGCTCCAATGTTAATCAAAGCTGACGATACACATCATGATGTTGAGATCTGTGTGTTTTTTTTCAACGTGTTTCCTGGTTTCCACCTGTTGATCTAAACATGTCTCAGCAGACAGTTTATAATCATATGGATGCTGTTATAAAGTGTTGTGATTGAGATCCGGACCCACCAAACATCCTGGAAAGTGTCAAAGTTATGTTTTTGGCTCTAAATCACATAATTACATAATCAGCATCAGTAAACAGGACGCTGTCTGACTCTTTCACTCACAGGGAGGGAGGCTGTTTTCTGGGAGAAGTTGAAGTTGATTTTTTTCAATACAAGTTTTCAGAGACAGTAATTACAACAACACAACAAGTTTTTGGTGATAATCTTGTCACATTATCACTGGCATTCATCTGCAGGAGCCGACTGGCTCTGCTGCCGGGGAGAAACGCTGTTTTTCGGGCATAAATGTGACAAAGAGTCAGTAGGACAGACAGGATGACAGCAGCGAAACTGTCCCCCCTCTTCACATCTGTAACTTTCAAACAGACGACGATGCGGAGAATCAGCGCATGATTCCCATACTGAAAGGGCAGTGTGAATGGGGCTAGAGATAGCTTGTTATCCTTGACTAGCTTGGTAGCTTCCAGCTGCATAGGTATGTTTAACTTGATGGCATACAATTTTCTGTAGCTCCTCCTACAAGGGAGAAAGGGGTACAGAGTCCAGGTTGTCATGGTCTGCAGTGTTTCCCTGCTGTATCCAGACTTGGGACATGTAAAAGTCCTGGAGTGCAGGTTGGGACCAATGAATATCTCTGCAGTCCTGTGTGTCCGTTGTAGTCATTTCCCTACCTGTTTGGTACTGATCTGAATCAAACAGTGATGGATGAACAGAACAGACCGGATTATTGCAGAGAAGTTGGATCAGCAGCTCCTCAGGCAGAATGAACTTCCTGAAAAGGATATACATCCCCTGCTGCACCTTTTTGATGACAGAGTCATTTCAAGTCCTGGTAAACAGTGGATTGCTCAGAGCGGCTGCACAAAAAAGGCAGAGCGCTCAGAGAAAAAAGGAAGCTTTCCTCATGGCAGCCCCATGTGGTGGTATACACTAGTCCTCATTAGAAACAATTGAAAAAAGATGCTGGTGCTCAGAAATGAACATTTAGTGGATGCAGGCCCTATTTGATTCCATGGTTAGAGCACATAGACATCAATAGAAAAATAGAAAAAGATAGAAAATAGAAAAGAGATCACACAAGCAGGTAGACAAAGTTTATGACCTGTGGGTTCAGGCCTCTAGAGCTTGATGAAGTTGTTTCTCTTGGTGGAGGAGTTAATGAGATCCATGGAGGGTGAAGAAGTCTCAAAATCTTTCAACTGACTCAAACTGGTCACTCTCAAATCTGTAAATAATGCATGTGCTAATACAGTATCTGTTGATGAATGACAATTAAATCCATTTTCTATGTTAATGCATCTTCATAGTGAGACTGTCTCAGTATTCTTTTATGCTCATTATCTTTCTGTCTTGTATATTAATGGTCTAATTTGTGACCTTGTTCATGTGCCACGTACATGTACATCTTAAAGTTTTCTATTTTATATATTTTAAAGCACTAGGTTGATGAGCAGGAACAGCGAACTATCAGTTTACCTCAAAAAGTATTTTATTTTACAGATGCCCTCTCCTGGCACTCCATTAGTGGTGGCTGTTATTGAAACTGTTTGGGAATTTTGAGTTTGTGTTTTGACCCCTTGAGCTTGCTGTAGTAGCTCAGTGTTACAGTGCTACAGCAGCAGATTAAGTTTATTATCAGAACAGTATTCCTTTATTGTCCCACAAATGGGGAAATTTGTTTGCCACAGCAGCCAAACGACAGTAGCATTTTTAAAAACAATAACAATAGTAAAATAAAACAATATAATTAAAAGGTAAGAAATAGAATAGAATAAACTCCTATACATATTAACATAATATTTTACAAAATTAACATTAACATGAAACAGAACGCTCTGCCCGATTTCAGTTTAAAATAGCCTGAAAACCATCTATATCCTATGTACAACTTTAAAGTGACCACGAAAATGAGCTCAAGCCAAAAACAGCTAACACTTGATGCTAACTTAGCCAACAGTGAGTCCGAAGCGGAACAGCTAATGCTAAAAGAGCTCCGGAAATTCAGACAAGAGTCCGGAGAGGCACAACGACAAATTCAAGATTCCCAGACATGGATGGAAACGAAAATGGCCGAAATTAAACAGCAAATAGACACATTTGAGGAGAGGCTGACCACTACAGAAACCAGAGTGAGCAACACCGAAGACCGGGGCCTGCGGCAAGAAAGAGCGCTAGCTTACCTGCTAAGTAAGGATGCTAAGCTAACCGCCAGACAGGATGACCTGGAAAACAGGCTCCGCAGGAACAACATCAGAGTGTATGGAATACCAGAGGACGCAGAGGGTAAAGAGATGATTCTGTTCATAACTAATCTCTTTAAGTCAACTCTGAAACTGCAGGAAGATATGAACATTTGCTTGGAGAGGGCTCACAGGGCCATAGCGCCGAAGCCGAAGCCGAAGCCGACAGCACCGCCAAGATCAATAATAGTGCGGTTTTTGGACTTTAAAGTTAAACAAACGGTGCTCCAGCAAGCCTGGGCCCAGCGAGACGTGGAGTTTCAGGGGAAATAAATTATTTTGACCAAGACTACTCCCAGGATGTCCAGAGAAAGAGAAAGCAAGTGCGTGAAGTCATTAAAAAACTCAGGGAACGCAACATCAGAGCTCAATCACCATATCCAGCACAGCTAAGGGTATTTTTGGACACCGGGGTCAAAACTTTCCCCTCTCTTTGTGAAGCCCAACCAACTCTACAGGAGCTGGGAGTGGAAGTAGACGTGGATGAACGGAACCTCCTGGAGAGAGAGCTACTACAGGACGGATGGCTGACCCAGGGCAGACAGGGGAAAAAGTGGCTGATCCTGACTCCCAAAGAAATCAAGACCATCATGAGCGGTGCAGATCATCACGGAAACAACTGAGACTCAAATTAAATCCGCAAAAACCAGGAATGGAAATAGACGTGAAATAAGTGGGATATTTTAGAGAGACAGCTACTATACAGATTGACACAGAAAGGCTTGACAAAATCAAAATCAAGAGCTTGGGCAAGAAGATTTTTTATTTTTTTATTTTATTACTGACTGATTTGGGCACTCAATGCAGCACACTTTGTGTACCCCTCCCAGGGAGCTTGGTCTCCCTGTCTGGACTAGGTTTACATCAGGGGTGGGTTACATGGACTGTTAACCATATGTCTCTTTAATGAGGGTAACCCACGGTCTCATTGGAAGTTCTACCAAGTTACCGGTTGGTTTTGGAGTTTCATATGTTCTCTGTTCTACGGCAAGGTGCAAACAGACTAAATCACCCTATAAAGAGGAATAAAATATTGGCTCAATTAAAAAGGTGGGATTGTTCGATAGGGTTATTGCAAGAAACCCATTTAAATGAGGAAGAACATGCTAAGTTAAAAAGGGGTTGGGTGGGACAGGCATTCAGCGCATCATATGAAAATCATAAGAAAAGGGGAGTAACGATTCTTTGCCATAAATCCCTGTTTGGTCCAAGAGAAGGTCCTCCAAGACAAAAAAGGTTGCTGGGTCATAGTCATAGGTTCCATTGGAGAACTTGTAGTGACAATTATGAATATCTATGCACCCAATGAGGACGACCCAGGGTTCTTTAAGGAGGTGGCTCAACTCTAACAACTTTAATTGCATGATAAACAAATGCATTGATAAATCTCCATTTGAACAAAAATATCAAATATCCAAATCCAAAGCAGTGTGCAATATGTTAGATGAACTTGGACTGGTTGACATTTGGCGTGTAAAAAACCCCAAGACCAGAGACTACACTCACTTCTCGAGAGTCCATAAGAGTCACTCAAGAATAGATTATTTCTGTATCTCGAAACAAGAAGCCCATAGAGTAGATGAATGCCGCATTGAACCCCAAACTCTTTCGGACCATGACCCGGTGATTATGTCGTTGTGTATAGACCAGAATAAAACTCGAAAACTATGGAGATTAAATGTGTCACTTTTAAATAACCTGGAAGTGGTTCAAGATATAAAAAACAAATTTAAACATTTCTTAGACACAAACGATAATAACGAAGTCTCCCCTTCCACCCTGTGGGACACAGCGAAAGCACTGTTGAGGGGCAAAATTATATCATTATCCTCTAATTTAAAAAAGGAACATGAAAAGACCAAAGGTTATTAGAAGAACAAATTAAGAAATTACAGACAGAACACAAAAAACTAAGTAAATTTAGACAGCAATTAAATGATTTATTAACATACAAAGCAGAGGGGGCCTTACGCTTCACTAATCAAAAGTATTATGAACAAGGGAACAAAGCAAGTAGGCTGCTCGCTTTCCAATTAAGAAAAGCACAAGCAAGCCGGACAATACAGAAGGTTACTTGCCCAAATTCAAAAAATTTGGTGTCTCATCCCAAAGCAATAGCCAACGCTTTTTCTAAGTATTATGAACAACTTTAAGACTCAACAACTTCCCCCAATAAAAAAGAAAAAAATGAACAACTTCTCCAACAAATTAATCTTACCAAACTGAACCAAACTGAATCTAAAGCTATAGTTGAAACTACCACTGAGGAGGAAATAAAAAAACACTATTAATAAGCTCAAAAACAACAAATCACCAGGCCCGGACGGGTTTCCCGGGGAGTTCTATAAATGTTTTCAAGCTGAGTTAGTTCCCCTTCTACATAGAGTATATAACTATGCGCTGAATGCTAGAGACCCACCTAGAACATGGGGAGAAGCAGTCATCTCGGTCATACACAAAGAAGGAAAAGATCCCACACATTGTGCCTCATATAGGCCAATAAGTTTGTTATGTAATGATATGTGAAATGTTAAGATATTGACTGCTATAATAGCAAGAAGACTCCAGAAGATCGTCAATAAATTGATTAAGCCAGGTCAGACAGGCTTTATACCTGGAAGACTGGGAATAAACAATATTAGGCGTACACTTGATATAATATCAACTGCCCAATCACAGTCTCACCCATCAATGCTTCTCGGTCTTGATGCCAAGAAGGCATTTGATCGGGTGGACTGGCTGTTTCTAGAGCATGTCTTAAGTAAAATGGGATTTGATGAAACATTTATTGAGTGGTTCGAAGTCCTATATAAAAATCCCACTTCCAGAGTTCCTGTTAACGGTCATATCTCGGACAGTTTCCCATTAAAAAGAGGAACACGTCAAGGTTGCTGCTTATCTCCAATTTTGTTCGCCATAAGTATCGAACCTTTAGCAGAACTAATCAGAAGTAACCCATCGATTCTTGGTATATCAGACAAGACAAAAGAGCACAAATTATCATTATATGCAGATGATAGATTTTTCCTTTCCAAGTAACTTGTCAATACTCTACAATTTCTACAATTTCCTTTTGCATCACTAATAATATCAAGAAAAATGTTTGCTCGAGCCTTTCTAAGTTGTTGTGTGAGTTTATTTCTAAGACCTTTAAAAATCAAATGATCAGTACTTAATTTTAAATTCAAGAACTTTTTGAGTGAAGCACCTCTTTTTTTCATTAACTCCCAGAGATTACTATTAAACCAGGGTAAATTTCGTTTTGTTTTTTTGCCCCTTGGTTTTGTGCATTTCAGAAGAATATCTTTAACAGTTGACATTAAATCAGTACAAGCTTCCTCACAGGGCATATTACCAATGGTGTCATTCCAATTTAATTGTTTAATTTCATTTTCAATGAGAACCATGTCTTTTTGGGAGATAAAAGGCATGCTTGATTTTTCCCTCATTGAGTTTTGATTTCTATAACGTACTATTGTCAACTTTCTGGAATCCAGAGTAAGGTTATGATCTGATAACCCAGTAATGAGGTTATAAGTTTTTTTAATCCTGTCTGTCTTATTTGTAAAAAATTAAATCTATAAGTGTTTGAGAAGATTTTGTTATTCTAGTGGGTTTACATATCATCTGGGTCACCTGAAACATTTTGGCAATAGCTTTAAGCTTCTTTCTACGTTTTTTATCCTGCCAATTTAAATTGAAGTCACCCATAAGAATAACTTCCTTTTTTGATGGAAATGATACTTAGTATATTTAAATGTCCACCAAAAATGCCTTTAGGTTTCGTTTTCATGTCCCACAACACGCGTGCATGTTTGACAGTCTGCAACAGTTTCATCTGCTGTTGTTTAAGGCACGAGATGGCTTGTGTGGGATTAGTTAGGATAGATCTGCTCGGGACTGGAGTTATCAGCATTTGACCAATATTGCAATCAGACATGATATTTGCTGGAGTGTTACCTCGAAATCCTGCGCCAGTGAAAGCAACACCCGGCTGAGGAAGTTCAGAATCAGCTGATTGGCATCATCCAGAGTCATTGGTCCAGGATTTAAATGGACATTTCCGCATAGAAGCAGGACCACGCAAAAAATGCCGACTGGGTCTCGCCTTGTCGACACAGAAATTGTTGAGTGTTGATGCCGCTCACGCTGCACCCACCGCACTCAGTCGTGTTCCAGATGAGCTCAAAATCAGGGTCCCACGCTTACGAGCAGAACGCCAGCTTCCCCACAGCACCAGGATGATTTGGCGAGAAATCTTTTTGGTTCGGATATTGTTGTAGTGAGGCCAAGGCGCCCCGGTTCCATGCCATATATGATAATCTGGCGGTCTTCCAGTGTAGTTTAAGGGAGGTGAAGCAGCAGCAGTACCTGCCACCCTGCTGCTACCTGCCGCCATCATTCCGCCCCATGACATCAGTTCACATAATGTTGGTTTCATACCGAGGTTTCAGATATTCGAATAAACATAGTGTTTTAGTAAACTAAACAGCTTTTATTTCCTTTAACTTGTTCACAATAAAAGCCCCCTGTTATTTAGTCATTTAACGCTTTTATTATGAAGCAGCATTACCGGAAACGTTGCGTTTTCACCAGCAGTTACTAAACACGACTCTTGTAGTAAAACACAGCAGATATTTGAATTACAAACAGGATGAGAAAAACTAAAGAGATTCAGTTAAAGCTACAAAAGTACTGAGAGCTGAACACAGATTTAAAAAAATGTCTTTCTCTCAGGTTTCCTGCACAGACATGAGTTGAGTATCGTTTTGAGAGAGAGACACGGTGCTTGTTACGAACTGTCCACAGTTGTGAGTCATCACCACAGCTCGCTTGGAGGTGGGGGGAGCATGGCTGGGCTCTTCTCTGGAGCAGGTCCATCGTGAGCACAACCCGGCTCAGCTTGGTGCAGTAGAACTAGTGTGGAAAAAGCAAATTGGTGTGGCTCAGTCAAAAGGTGCCAATCTAGTTTTTGAAAAGTATTTTATAACTTTCATGTGCTGCCCCCTTAAAAACCTTGAGTCTGGCTATAATTTGACTTGACTTCATAGCACAGTAGGACAATGAGCCCAATCACACCTCAAGCATTGACAGAACAGAAATACATTTAAATCAATATTAAGACCATCACACCAACGCTGCAACAGCCCTTAATGCTAAGGGTTCAGACCTCCAGAGTTTGAGGAAGTTGTTCCTCTTGGTGGAGGAGTTAATGAGATCCGCTGAGGCTGACGACGTCTCATAAAATCTCAGCAGGGACTCAAACTGGTCACTGTCACTGTCGATTCTGGAGATTAACTAAATACCTTTGTTGGTCAAGTATCTGTGAATGAATGACACAACTCAATGTACGTTCTATGTTAATGCAATCTCTGGTAAGAAAAGGAAGACTTTTCTCAGTTCATTCATTGATAATTGTTATCTTTCTGTCTTGTTTATTAATGGTTAAACTTGTGACATTCTCCATGGATGATGGATTAAATGTAACATATATAACTCTTGATGGCTATGTGGAACTAAACAAATACAGATATCTTTATTTTGTGATTATGTTAACAGCATATATTCTAATAATCTGCAGTAACTCCATAATTGTGTACCTGATCTGGATTCACCAAAACCTCCATGAGCCCATGTACATTTTCATTGCAGCTCTGTCAGTCAACTCTGTTCTTTTCAGCACTGCTATCTACCCAAAGCTTCTGATTGACTCTTTATCTGAGAAACAGATCATATCACATGCAGCATGTTTCTTTCAATGGTTTTTATTTTACTCTTCAGGTGGTTCAGATTTCTTACTGTTGGCAGCCATGGCCTATGACAGGTATGTGTCTATATGTAAACCTCTGCAATATCCAACTATCATGAGGACAACAACTGTGAATATTTGCCTAGGTTTGGCTTGGCTTCTGCCAGCTTGTCAGGTTGCAGGTGGAGTTGCAATTATTGCTAATAGAAAGATCTGTAACTTTACTTTGAAAGGAATAATTTGCAACAGTTTGGTTCAAAAACTTATTTGTGTGAGCTCAAGAGTGATATCTGTGTATGGTATGATTGGAATGTTCACTATAGGATTCTTCCCTGTGTTTTTCATACTTTTTACATACACCAAGATATTTATAGTATCCTCTCGAAGTTGTAGAGAAGTCAGGAGAAAAGCTGCACAAACCTGTTTACCACACCTGATAGTTTTGATAAACTTTTCTTGTTTGTTTGCATTTGATATGATTATAGCTCGACTGGAATACAATTTTCCAAAAGTTGTGCGTTTAATAGTGACCCTTCAAATGATTTTGTTTAGTCCTCTCTTTAATCCAATCATATATGGACTGAAAATGAAAGAAATTTCCAAACACCTGAAGAGGTTGTTCTGTTCAGCCAAACAGACTTAACTTCTCGAATATTTCATATAGTCATTTCTTTTATGACATTTATGTAAAGATTTGAATTCTCTGACGGTATGTAATGAGTATCTGTTTCTATAACTGTTTCATAGAGTTTTCTCTACCCAGTCATCCTGTGCAGGGTTGTGGGCTGCAATAATTTGAAAATCAAAGTCATCATTTTTCATTCCATATCAAGTCATCGCAAGTTCCATTTACTATTTCTGCTTTGTCTGTTTGAAATTTGAACCCTGTTACTCATTCCCTGTCGGTGCACTGATATAGGTTATAATGGTGACAAAGTGACACATCAACATTTTAAATACACAACATGTCAGCAACATGAAATGCTTAATCTAAACTTTTTGACGTTAACAAACTTCTAGTCTGATTCTTGCCTGTTTGTCTTATTTGTATTATTTACGTTGTACTTTGATGATTACATCTGATCTGTCATGAGCGTGTGGAGAGAGGATTATCAGCAGTTATCTGTCATGTCTCATCTGCTTTCACGCTTTTGCTTTTCTCTTCTTTAAGTTCTGTTTCCTGTTTTAATTTACGCTCCTCTCATTTCAGATCCCTTCCTGCCCCAGTGTGTTTTCCCGCTGTGTGATTGTCCAGACAATCACAGTCACAACTGATGTGTTCCACCTGCCTCATTATCCCCATGTAAATAGCCTGCGTGCTCCCTGTCTTCTGTGTCAGTTCATCTTTTACTCCTGTAGCAAGCTTTCCAGCATTTCTCCTAGTGATGGCCTTAAAAGTGTTTTTGATTCTGACTTTTGCCTCTGCCTGATCCCTTTTGGTCACGTTTGCTTTGCTAACTGATCTCCTGTATACTCAACATAACTTCAGTAAAAATTTGGAAACCTGACCTGTCTTGAGTCATGCATTTGGGTTATAATCTAGTGTGTCAGACCTTGTCAGTTATTAGCCAAGTGTGAATTGATTGGGATGAGGGTCAACACTTCCAAGTCGAAGGTCATGATTCTCTGCAGGAACTGGGGATTTTTTCATCTGTGTTGGGAGTGAGTTGTTGTCCTAAGTAAAGGACTTCAAGTATCTCAGTCTTTTTCACCAGTGAGGGTAAAATGGAGTGTGGGAACGACAGATGGATTGATGCAGCATCAGCAGTATTGCAGGTGCTATGTTACACCATGCCTGTGAAGAGGGTGCTGAGCCTGAAGGCAAAGCTTTCAATCTCCTAGTCGATCCACAGCAGGGTGCAAAAGTCTGAGACCACTTTTCAAAACACTTCTAATTTGCATTGGTTTGAATGTAACAATATTTTTTTCATTACAAATGATAATATAAGAAATAAGCAACAGTACCCAACAGCAACTTCTTTTGGTAATTTATTCTCTCTGAAATAGTTAATGGTAAATGGACTTGCATTTCCATAGCTCCTTTTCCAGTCTACTGACCACTCAAGGCGTTTTACAACACTTGTCGTATTCACCCATTCACACTCACACACTAATGGTAGAGGGTACCATGCAAGGAGCTAACCGGCTCATCAGGAAGAACTTGGGGTTCAGTATCTTGCTCAAGGACACTTCATGCAGCTGGGGGTTTCAAGGTGTCGAACCAGCAACCTTCCGATTACTGGACGACCCAGTCTCCCTACCAAGCTACAGCCGCCACATACATGTACATCCTGATGTTTTCTACTATATCTATTTTAATGCACTAGGTTGATGAGCAGGAACAGCCAACTCTATCAGTTTACTTCAAAAAGTATTTTATGGGGACTTCCGGTGCACCTCCATCATGGCGGCAGCATAAAGAGTGAGCTCCCCGACTTTGAGTTTTAAGAGCCCAATTTATTTGCCAAATAGGCAAACAAAAGTCTGAGTAAATACTTTCCGGAAAGGGCAATGGGTAAGACGAGAGGAAAAAAGTCTCAAAAATCTGAGTTAGATGTCGGAGGGAACGATGAACAAAATACATTAGCATCAGAGCTAATGGATGAGGATGAAGAGCTAACTCAGTCAACAGGTGCGAGAGAGGCAAGCCTGAGTAGCCAAAACGAAGAGGCACAGTCCACTCAAGGTATGAAGAACCTGGAAATAATACTCAGAGAGCTGCAAGATTTTGCTGCAAGACACAGGACAATATTAGGCACAAACTACATGTAATGCAAAACATAATTAGAAAAAGACTTCCTACATAAGGTGCTGGAGCAGTTTGGCTTTCATGAAACATTTATCAAACTCATACAATCATTTTATAATAAACCCACAGCTAGAATCAAAATCAATGGCAATGGCAAAGAAAAACACAGGTTCTCACCTTTAACTATACGCCAGACCAAACCATCAGAGAAAGTTTCAAATTCAATTGGGATTCAAAATCTATGAAATATTTGGGAGTTAATCTGCCACAAGATCTGTCTTAATTGAAATCTATAAATTATGATCCTTTAATCTCTCAAATAAAATCTGATATTGGGAGATGGAATTTAATCCTACTTACAAGTTTAGCTTCAAGAACAGAAGTGATGCAAGGTTGCTGTATTTATTCCAAACTCTTCCAGCAGAAGCGACAGACAAAGAGTTCATAGAATGGGATAAATTCATCCCAAGATACATTTGGCAAAGGAAAAGACTACGGATTAGATTCAGAACTCTACAGTTACCCAGGGTTAAAGGTGGGTTAGCCCTACCCTGTTTTAAGAGCTATTATCATGCTGCACAGATAAAAACTCTTTGAACTCTATTGAACCTGTGCAATCCTACATATGTGGCGAGATGGAAGGACATTGAATGTTCCATGTCGGCTACTATTCCATTACAGGGCATAATAAATGATACTAAATTAAGAAAACATCTTAAAGAGGAGCTGAATCCATCGCTGGGTTTATCCCTTAATATATGGCCTGAGATTATGTCAAACAATGGTCTGACAGAACAGAGCAGGTTATTGAGATGGATTGCACATGATTCAGATTTCATACCTAATACAGCAGATAAGAGGTTTAGTACATGGGAAAGGGGACCAATAATATTTTGGGAGCTTTTTAAGAAGAAGGTTATGTCATGACCCGCCGGCCAAGATCCGGCATCCTTCACGAATGTGTGTGGGTGAATGTAGTTTTTGCGTTCTTTTGCTCTTTTTGGTGTGCTTGGTGTGTTTTTGTTTTGGTGTCCGTCTGTGTGTTCTCTCATGCTCTAGAAACTGCTGGTGAGCGTGGTCCCTGAAACTCCTGCCAACACACCTGCAGCTCATCACACCACTCCAGCACTCCGGTTCCTCATCCCACAATCAACTCGCCTGTAAAAGCCAGACCGACCTTACAGTCCCCGCCGGATTGTTGAATCAGCTCGTATGCGAACACGCCAGCCAACCTAGATTCGTACTCCTATGAGAATACCTGTTACTAACTCCCTGTCTCACCTCAGACCGTCTCGCCCTGAGCCTGGACCCAGTTCTGCCTGCCAGCACCACCAAGACCTAGCTCTGCAGCCCGGACCCCATTCCCACTCTCTGTCTCATCAGAATCTCCAGCAACTCAAACCACAACCTGTTTTGTGTTCTTCTAATAAATTCACCTTAAATTACTGGTCTGCGTCTGAGTTCTGGTCACCAGCCCTGACAGGTTGTTAAAAGCTTTCAGGATTTAAAGAACCAATATGGCTCAAACAATAAGGATTTCTACAGATATTTACAAATGAGGCATTATTTAGAGACAAATAATGAGAAAGATGAATTTAGATTAGCTAGAATCAGGAATTATTAAATAGTTTATTTTAGCATATGAATCAGATTTGGGTAAAAAAAACATTTAAAAGGTAATGATACAGCATAAAAGAGAAGTGGGAAAATGAGGCTGGAAGGATGTTATTCAGAGGAGGAATGGGAGGAGATCAATGAGCAACAGTGGAAAACAACTTGTTCCCTTTCATGGGGAGAGTATGGCTGGAAGAACATAGTGATATATTTTATTACACCAGCACAAAAGAAATGTTCAATGTCCATGTTTTTGGGAATGCCCCTCTATTATACCTTACTGGCAGGATTTAAAGAATTGTATGGAGAAATCTTGAGGGTGGAATTTCTATGTACATTTGATATATTATACCTGGGAAAAGGGAACAAAGGAATTACAAATTCAGGAGACAAATATATCTTTAGGATCATGTTGGTTGCTAGTAAAAAAGCCATAACCAGGAAGTGGCTGAAGACAGAGGCACCTGAGAAGGAAGATTGGGTTGAAGTAATGCACAATATTTATATGATGGAAAGGCTGACTTTTTCGGTCAGATTAGAATCTGATGAATTTAAGAATTTATGGAAAAACTGGGCTGACTTTGTTTCACCACTGAGATCAGACGTTGTCGTGTAATAATACTGTATCCTGTAAACCCCTTGGTTCTCGCTACAGACTTTAAATTGTTCATTTGTTCACACGATTATAAGTGTTTCGATGTCCTCCATTAAGAGGAAAAGGACTCTGTAAAAGAACTGGGGGAAAAAACGTGGACTTGTCTTCGTGCATTCCTGCTGTATGTATAACCCTAACCCTAACCCTAACCCTCTGGTATGGAGTTCTTGTACTGCATTGTATGTCTAGAAGACACTATCCTGGATGTAATTTGTGGAAGGAATTATGTATTTTGATATCAATAACAAAATAATTACATTTTTTTTAGTAGTATTTTATTTTACAAATGCCCTCTCCTAGCACTTTAATAGTGGTGTCTGTAATTGAAACCGATTGGGAATTTTGAGTTTGTGTTTTGACCTCTTGAGCTTGCTGTAGCAGCTCAGTGTCATAGTGCTACAGCAGCAGATTGAGTCTATTATGTGAAGTCAGCATTTATAATTTTGTTTCCAAAGCATATTAAATACTGTATGCCTATAAATATGAGCACACAAAGTTATATGTCAAGTATGTGAATTAAAACATATCATTTGTAAACATACTTTTCATCGCTGTAGCGATGCTAACCTCTGTTATTGCGTTAATAAGATTTCCAAATATGTATTAGCATCGAGCACACAGGCTGAGTACTTGTTATACAGAATCAATTTCAGGAATCAAATGATGTAGGTTAATACTACCTCGTAGACAGTGATGCAGTTCAAATAATATTTCATAGCGAGGTTTCAGATATTCTAATAAACATAGTGTTTTAGTAAACTAAACAGTGTTTTATTTCCTATAACTTGTTCACAGTAAAAACCCTGTTATTTAGTCATTGAACGTTTTTGTTATGAAGCAACATTACAGAAACTGCTGCATTTTCCTTCAGCAGTAACTAAACATGACTCTGAGAGTTGAACACACATTTGAAAAATGTCTTTATCTCAGGTTTCCTGCACAGACATGAGTTGAGTATCGTTTTGAGGGAGCGACACGGTGCTTGTTACAGAGTTGGCTGCAGTCATGAGACGTCACCACAGCCTGCTTGGAGGTGCAGCGAGCATGGCTTGGCTCTTCTCTGGAGCAGGTCAATTTTGAGCGCGGCTTGGCTGAACTCGGTGCAGTATAACTGTCAAGAAAAAAGGCAAATTGGCGTAGCTCAGTTTGATTCAGCAGAGCCAAAGATGCTTATAGAATGGCTTTTGTTTCCCTCCTGAGAAGTGGTTTTGAAACAGCTCCTCCTCCTGTGAGACACTACAAGAGAGCCTTCATTTGACAGGATGACTGCTGACTGCTTTTCTATCTCTCAGTGAACTAAGCTAAATGTATTGATCTTGTGATAGTGTGGTCACTTTAGGTCTGCCTGATCCAGGCCTGCCTGATGATAAAAGTGACCTAGTGAAAAGTATTTTATAACTTTCATGTGCTGCCCTCTTAAAAACCTTGAGTCTGGCTATAATTTGACTTGACTTCATAGCACAGTAGGACAATGAGCCCAATCACACCTCAAGCATTGACAGAACAGAAATACATTTAAATCAATATTAAGACCATCACACCAACGCTGCAACAGCCCTTAATGCTAAGGGTTCAGACCTCCAGAGTTTGAGGAAGTTGTTCCTCTTGGTGGAGGAGTTAATGAGATCCGTTGAGGCTGACGACGTCTCATAAAATCTCAGCAGGGACTCAAACTGGTCACTGTCACTGTCTCTGTCGATTCTGGAGATTAACTAAATACCTTTGTTGGTCAAGTATCTGTGAATGAATGACACAACTCAATGTACGTTCTATGTTAATGCAATCTCTGGTAAGAAAAGGAAGACTTTTCTCAGTTCATTCATTGATAATTGTTATCTTTCTGTCTTGTTTATTAATGGTTAAACTTGTGACATTCTCCATGGATGATGGATTAAATGTAACATATATAACTCTTGATGGCTATGTGGAACTAAACAAATACAGATATCTTTATTTTGTGATTATGTTAACAGCATATATTCTAATAATCTGCAGTAACTCCATAATTGTGTATCTGATCTGGAGTCACCAAAACCTCCATGAGCCCATGTACATTTTCATTGCAGCTCTGTCAGTCAACTCTGTTCTTTTCAGCACTGCTATCTACCCAAAGCTTCTGATTGACTCTTTATCTGAGAAACAGATCATATCACATGCAGCATGTTTCTTTCAATGGTTTTTATTTTACTCTTCAGGTGGTTCAGATTTCTTACTGTTGGCAGCCATGGCCTATGACAGGTATGTGTCTATATGTAAACCTCTGCAATATCCAACTATCATGAGGACAACAACTGTAAATATTTGCCTAGGTTTGGCTTGGCTTCTGCCAGCTTGTCAGGTTGCAGGTGGAGTTGCAATTATTGCTAATAGAAAGATCTGTAACTTTACTTTGAAAGGAATAATTTGCAACAGTTTGAGTCAAAAACTTATTTGTGTGAGCTCAAGAGTGCTATCTGTGTATGGTTTGGTTTGTTTGATGAACCTCGTATTTATCCCTGTACTTTTCATACTTTTTACATACACCAGGATATTTATAGTATCCTCTCGACGTTGTAGAGAAGTCAGGAGAAAAGCTGCACAGACCTGTTTACCACACTTGACTGTTCTGATGAACTTCACCTTTTTGTCTGCATTTGATATCATTATAGCTCGACTAGAATATGATGTTCCAAAAACTGTGCGTTTAATAATGACTCTACAAATGATTTTGTTTAGTCCTCTCTTTAATCCAATCATATATGGAGTAAAAATGAAGAAAATATGGAAACACCTGAAGAGGTTGTTATCTTCATTCACATAAAATTAATGTGTCATTGCTTTTACACATTCATGCAGACATTTGATCTCTTTGATGCTTGGATAGTATACTGTATAATGGATTGTGCAGGGTTGTGTCGTGCAGTTACATGAAAATAAAACTCATAGACTTGAATTAATTTCCTGGACACTTGCTAATTACTTTCACTTGCAGGTAATGTTACTTTACAATTTTACCATCTGTGTAATGTGTTACTGATTACATCACTTTTGTGTTACATAGTATGTGTAAACTCAAAAGAACAAACTATACACTGTATCAACACCGATAACTTTCTCATTTCTTCTGTACCAGCACTTAAGATACGTATTCAATTTTCTAACATATTATTTTGATTCTATCCAATCATGACAAGTTTTATTCTGAAGTTGTTGCTCTCTAATAATTGTTTTAATATTACTCACAATGAAAATATACACAGCCATCACAGGGCTGTAGCCTCCCCTTAGATACCTGGGTCATGCCCTCAGACTAATATGTGAATCCACTGATATGCAGTTACATTTGACAAACGGTGCAACTCCACCACTTGTGCTTTCCAAATGTCCAAAAACTGCTATAAAAATGCAAAGCGCGAGGCAGAAGACAGGTGTGCACACCAGGCGCATTGTACCTTAGGAACATGTTTCTAGAAATGTGTTTTCCTGTGATCTGCCACCCAGCTGAACTTCTCCTTCCATTCTGCTTTGAAACATTTTTAGTTTTGTTTGGCTGTTGTCGCATTTCTTTGCCTTCTTGAGGAGCAGGAGCTTACATGACTCTGTTTATGACATTGTGATAGTAGTTGTTGGTTACAACTTTAATGAGATACACGGAGAGTGAAGCAAACTGATAAAAACAAAATTCCACAGACTCAAACTGTTTACTTTGTGAATTCTGGAGAAGAACACACTCTTACATGTGTTTCATGTTCAGGTAACTGAATGAAAAAGACTTCAATTCAGGTTACATGTTTATTTAGTGAAAGGGCTTTCTTTCAGGGAGTTCTTTTACTATTATCATTCTGATTTGTTTTGTTTTTCATTAAGTACAGAGAAACAGAACCATTTAACGAGTGATATTTTTTAAATATTGGGATCAGTTTCTCAAAAATCTTAAGGCCACAGATGAGCTAAGAAACAGTTAAGAACAATGGTCCCCCATGGTACACACCTATACAATGGTGTGCTGAGAACTGTCTGACGAAGGGATATTATGAACATCAGTTACAGTATCAACATTATCAGTTGGTACAAAAACTTTACACTGACTGTGGGGGGCACTGTTGTGCAACTCCTGGTGAGTTAAATGACCCCATCACAGCTTTAAGTCTCCTGAAACATGTTAACAATTCCTCATCCAAGCTTGTGACCAACTAGTCAAAGGCTTTGTGACAAAAATTTTCAACTCCAGCCTTTAGATATCCTGACACACTTAGAGTGTCAGAAACACTGAGGCTGCCTACAAGTTCAGGCTTCTGGAGTTTTCAGATGCTGTTTACATATTAGTAGTTCTTGGTGACAAATTTAATGAGGTCCACTGAGGGCGACACAATCTGTTAAATAAACTGCCTAGTATCAGATCAGGTCAGGGAACAGTATTGTATTTATTGGGTGACTGGCTTTTTTACTCACATCTGCCAGTTGCATAATCTGTCTCTTATTCATAATGTTATCATGCCTTACCTCCAATTATACCACTGGATTTAATTATTGAACATACTGTGCAATTTGAGAAACCAAGATAACTGCCAGGGGCCACAAAAAATGTTGTCCTGCCTTAACTCTAGTTTTAACACTGGATTTAATTGTTGAACATACTGTGCACTTACTCTTATTCTTCAGCAACTATTCTATTGAAAATAGCTCCAAACAGCATCTTATTTAGAACATGAAATTACGCAGGAGTCTTTAAAAAAACTGAACAGGTAATCCGTAGCAGCAAAACATCATGGATGATTTCATGGACACAACCCATCCTGTAGAACTGTTTGCTCCTTAACAGCCAAACAAATCTGATGAAAAAAACAAAAAACAAACCAGTTGTAAAGGAAATTCTCAAAAGTCCCTTTGTTATTTTGATATGTTATTCTTGCATATGAAATTTAACAAGTATAGAAGATGTGTTAAGAGTGAAAACGTTGTGTCTATGGGCCTCCCATGGTTTATGTCCTCTGACAGTTTTATGGTTTCTGAGCATATGTGATAGAGATGGTTGAAAAACCTAACTTAGATAAGACAACAGAGTCTTGTCCAAGGAGTTCAAGGAGTCCAAGGAGTTCATCCTGAAGAGTATTTTGTGATATTTCTGTGTAATCTCTCTTGGGACATGTGTTCTGACAATGGTTGATGTATAAAACATAAACTATGGGATGTACGTGTATGTTAAATTTATGTTAACCAGTGGAGAAAGTTGAGATAATGGGAGTGTTATTCTAAGTGGTCCAGATGTAACCTTGTGACCTCTACAATTGTGTGTTGGTTTTCTACTATAAAAGCTGAAGACAGATTGCCGCTCTTCAGTCAACATCTATGAGTTGCTGATGTGTGGCTCTTGCTTGCAAGCAATAAAGGAACGTGTAGAAAATAAATATTGTGTTGAACTTTGTGTTTTGACTAACTTTCATCTGCACTAGACAAGCGACTGCTTTTCAGTTGCTACAACACAGTACAACATCGCCTGACCGATGTACACATGTACACATTACTATTAGTACTTTAAGTATATTGATGCCGAAACATTTGTACTTTTACTTTGACTTATTACAGTGTTAATCTGGTCTCTGGTGACAACTAGTGGACAAACACTGTACATCGAATTTAAACAACCCAAAACCTTGAAACCATAAGTTTAAATTGTGTAACATTACTGATATACTACTACTGGTAGTTCAAACAGAGAAATAATGATGTCTTTGTTTGATGGCCACAGGCAGGAATGGTTTCCTGTGGTGCTCTGTGGTGCATCTTGGTGGGATCAGTCCAGTGCTGAATGTACTCCTGTGGCTGACCACCAAGTCATGGAGTGGATGAGAGCCATTGTCCAAGATGACACCAGGGAGAATTTATTGATCTACTTACTGACTAAATAATAGGAGTGAATCTTCACTTGCCTCAAAATTCGATTACGATTCAACTGTCAGTGATTTGAATGTCAAACGATTCTCGATGCCTCTCAGTGCATCTCAGTGTATGGCATCCTCAGTGATCTTTATTACTGCACATGGCTACTTTTCTTTCTAATTCAGAAAGTCCTTCCAATATTCAGACTAGAGTAGTCTACAAAGTAAAAGCTGCATCTTTTCAATACATAATTACAAAGCCAAAGCATTTATCCATCTGCAGTGCCCTACACGTTTGCTGTAATCTACGATAATATTGGTTTCACGTGGCAGCTTTAAGATAAGGAATTTACTGACTCTGCTGCACACAACTCTTTCAGAGTGGAACGGCAAAATTGACAGCGCCTCCTCAGATCTTGGCTGATTAACTGGGCTTTCTGTAACAGTTTTTATCTATGGCTGCAGACGTTAGCTTCAGGTGAAAATGGCTAACGTGATTAGTAATCACTCAGCGTGGGTCTCGTCCAGTTTGTGCCACCCAGCAAGTTCCTTAAATCCAACATGTCTATTTTAAAAAATGTTTTGTTTTTTTGATGACTCGCAGGTGATCTCGGCTCCCTCCAACATCCCTCCAACATAATTAACCTTGGCCTAATGTCCGCTTACATGCCAAAGCATTAGAGAAACATCACAACATAACTTTATTGTCCAGCTGAAGCCAGACAATCAACAATCAGCATAAGCTGCAAACTCTTGACTGTACTGTCTCTGCATCGATGTAGAATCTTCTACATCTGCATCACGATACATCTTATAATCTAGAAATTTCCACACCTCTACTAAATAATAGTAATTAATTAGTGTAACATTTACAAGTCCTTACTGCTTTCATAGCTTCTAGCGAAAAAAATCCTCGACAGTCCTCACCTTCTGACAGATTTTCTATATTTCTCTGTGTGTTTTGTCTCAAAGTGATGGCTCAGGATGTAGTCTTTTAATACTGCCACATGTTTGTTGCAAACAAAGCATTCAGCCAACCTCATCCATGACTTATTCAACACTCTACATTTGGCATTAACCTTATGCTTTCTAGTGCCCATTTGTGGCTGGTGACTCCAGTTTGTACCTCCATCACCTGCATTGCACAAACAAAATGAAGATCCCCACTCGCACAACTTCAATCACCTCAGCAGAATACCCTGTGTCTTCATACATCATTCATGAAAAACAACTTTGACAGGAGAAAACACACTCAGGAAACACAAGCGTTTCATAATAAAAGACAATTTAGGTCTTTCGTTAGATGCTTTATACATTAATGAGTAAAATGGTGTGGGATTGTCATCGACCTCACAGGGCACAAAGAATCGACAGGGCCACAACGGGCCCCGCAGGCTGTACAATGCTGATATCTGGCTCTGGCTCTTCTGAAACATGTTGACAATTCCTCACCCAAACTTTTGACCAGTTAGCAAAAGGCTTTCAACGCCGACCTTTAGGTCTCCTGAAACATGAGTTTACCTGTGAAACCCTGTATACAAGTTCAGGCCTCTAGAGTTTGATGAAGTTGTTTACGCAGTAGCAGCACTTGATTACAAGACATAATGAGATCCATGGAGAGTGAAGAAATCTGATAAGAACACATTCCACAGAGTCGACAGTTCAGGTAGTTAGTTCTGGAAATGAATGCACAAAGTGCGTTGTTAGGTCAGGTAACTGTAAATGAAAAAGACTCTCCAGTTCAGGTTACATGTTAATGCAGTGACAGTGATTTTATCAGGTATTACTCCTATTTGCCAGTTATACAATCTGCTCATTTAATCATTTTGTTTTTGACAACCTTGATGGCTGATGAATTAAATCTAACATATGTAACTTTTGATGGGCATGTGGAGGTAGAAAAATACAGATATCTTTACTTTGTGGTTATGTTCACAGTATATATTCTGATAATCTGCAGTAATTCTACTATTGTGTATCTTATCTGGAGTCACCAAAACCTCCATGAGCCTATGTACATTTTTATTGCAGCTTTGTTAGTCAACTCTGTTCTTTTCAGCACTGCTATCTACCCAAAGCTTCTGATTGACTTTTTATCTGAGAAACAGATCATATCATATTCAGCCTGTCTCATTCAGTTTCATATATTTTACTCTTTAGCTGGTTCAGAGTTCTTACTGTTGGCAGCCATGGCCTATGACAGGTATGTGTCTATATGTAAACCTCTACAATATGCAACTATAATGAGGAAAACTACCGTCAGTATTTTCTTGGTCTTGGCCTATATTCTGCCTGCCTCTCAGCTTGCTGTGCCAACTGCATTGAGTGCTAAAGAAAAACGCTGTACCTTTATTTTACATGGAATTTTTTGCAATAATACAGTTTACAAACTTCAATGTGTAATCTCAGGGGCACGTTTTATACGAGATTTCATCGTCCTGCTAAATGTTGCACTTCTCCCTGTGCTCTTCATACTTTTTACATACACCAGGATACTTCTAATATCCTATCGTAGTAGTAGAGAAGTCAGGAGAAAAGCTGCTCAGACCTGTTTACCACACTTGATCGTTTTGATAAACTTTTCATGTCTGTGTGCATATGATGTCATTATAATTGGATTGGAGTCAGATTTTCCAAAAATTGTTCGTTTAATAATGACTTTACAAATAATATTGTATCATCCTCTCTTTAATCCAATCATATATGGACTAAAAATGAAAGAAATTTCTAAACATCTCAAGAGGTTGGTCTGCCCTGCCAAAATGAACTTATGTATCAACACTGATAACTGATTAGGTAACTCATCTGATCCTTGTTTGTTTAATGTATGAAATTGTTTCTCTGACTGATACACAGTAAAGCATTATATCAGCATGAACAATGTAATATGTAATGACTGATCAATCTGTTCACGTTACTACATTTTCTAACATGGTCTTTTGATACCGTTACAACACAGCCACTACAGGGCTGTAGCTTCCACTGAGACACCAGCATCCTGAATGAGGATTTCCATTCATGACGAGCACAGAAAGACACATTTTTCACGGATTATACTGTGTTTGTGAAAAGCATATTCCATACCCTCTGCTCGCTTCAGCTGAGTTTTTAGTACAACCATAGTATTTTTGATCATAATGAACATGGTAAAAGAAAAGAAAAATGAAACTACTACTGTCAAGAATCATAAATATAAAACAGAAATGCACAAATAAAAGTTAGGTAAATGGCTGTTGTTAAATGAAAATAACTGTACAGTGGTTAAAATGTATGACGGAAAAATGGGAATTTAAATGGTAATTTGACGACTTCTGAGACGCGAAAAATCATGAATCAGCAGTCCCTCCATGGATCTCACAGTGAAGGACAGGGCTGTCACTTCAGCAGTGTATGTAACATGAATAACACACAAAATACTGAGACTGTGGTTCACACCTACACAGTAGTGTGCTCATAACTGCCTGCTGTTGTTGGAACTGATATTATAATCTATTATTAGTTAGTGACAGTATCTACGCTATCGGCTGACACCAAAACTTTACACCAACAGCGGCACTGTTGTTCCAACTCCTGGTGAGTTCAATGACCGACCCCTATGTGGTTTTGAGCAGGGGTGGGCAATTGCTTTTCCTAGGGGGCCACATGAGAAACCAAGATAACTGCCAGGGGCCACAAAAAAATGTTGTCATGCCTTAACTCTAGTTTTAACACTGGATTTAATTGTTGAACGTACTGTGCACTTACTCTTATTCTTCAGCATTTATTCTATTGAAAATAGCTCCAAACAGCATCTTATTTAGAACATGAAATTACGCAGGAATCTTTGAAAAAACTGAACAGGTAATCCATAGCAGCAAAACATCATAGATGATTTCATGGACACAACCCATCCTGTAGAACTGTTGGCTCCTTAACAGCCAAACAAATCTGACGAAAAAAAATACAAACCAGAACAGCATCTCCTGACCGAAGCACAAAAGCACACATTACTATTAGTGCTTGAAAGTACATTTTGATGCCAAAACATTTGCACTTTTAGTTGTAACAGTATTTGTACAGTGCTTACCTGGTCTCTGGTGACAACTAGTGGACAACCATTGAACCTGAACATTAAACAACCCAAAACATAAAAAGGCTTAAAACTAGGGGTGTGTCAATACACTTAGCTCACGAGAGGAGAGGATACACGATACTGGGTTCATGAGCAAGACTAGGTGATATTTTAACACAATTTTTTAAAGAAAATTGTTTAAAAATTGTATTTCGAGGTAGCGCGGGTGGTCGAGTGGTTAAGAGTAGGGCTGCAACAACTAATCGATTAAATCTATTAAAATCGATTATAAAAATAGTTGCCGATTAATTTAGTCATCGATTCGTTGGATCTATATTATGTGTATGCGCTGCATGCGCTGCGGCAACATCTCAGGTGGTGGCAGTACGCCAGCCAATGCCGTGCCGTGCGCAGCTCACATGACACTCTACCTTGCCTGGAGGAAACATTTGAAAAATGGCGGAGGCAAGAACTACAGATAGTTTAGTGGAGAAACGTGTGGAGGTTAATGATACCACAGAGAAAAGTGTACGACCCAAGTCATCAAAAGTGTGGGAACACTTTACATTAAAGCCTTCAAAGAAGACAGTTAGCTGCAAAATGTGCAGCGTTGACCTTGCATGGCATGGTAGTACAACATCACTGCTGGAGCACCTGAAGAGGAAACAGGTTGGAGCCATGGATGAAGGGAACTCACTGTACGTAACTTTATAAATCCATAGCCCGGGTACATTGATCCGTCATGTCCGTGTACATGTGTTTTTAATCTTTTGTCAACGAGGACTAATCCGATTGTTTAACGAAGCACAACAGCAACTACTGTGTATTCATTTTTGAAGTGTTACAAACTTTTTGGAGAATGCAACGACTTCATTTGTTGTGTTGTTTTGGGGCGCAATAGGTATTCATGAGTTCAGCAAGCAAGATCTTTTGTTTGAGTATCCCTTTGTTGCAACTCGGGGTTGATAATGTGTCGGTCTTCAGCAGATTTGACTCTGTTTTGATGGAGAAAACGCACGGTTACTAATTTCGAAATAAACGTAACGAACAGGAATATAATATAATAATATTATTATTATTATTATTATTATTATTATTATTTATTTTATGTTTTTGTTTGTTTAATTAATTTGGTTCCTTTTTAAATGGAAGATTTTAAAAGGTTTTTGTGTTGAGAGAAAAAATATAAATGTAATGTAGTTATGTGCACTTTATAAAAAACAACTTTTTTAACATTTGCTTTGTTTATTTGGCAAGTTGTTTGAAAGAACATGGTACAAGAAGACCAGTACGTTATTTTTTGAATAAAATACTAGAAAGGATAGAAATGCAGTTTTTATCCAATTAATAATCAATTAATCGAAGTAATAATCAACAGATTAATCAATTATCAAATTAGTTGTTACACAGCAGACCCCGGTTCGAATCCCGGCCGGAGGACCTTGCATGTCACCCCCCCATTATTTCTAACAACTGTCACATAAAGGTGTCTGTGCCTGGAAATTTAGAAAAAAAAAATTGTATTCGATTGAAAGTCACAAAATGCAAAACAATGCAGGTCCAAAAGGAAATGTTCTAACTACTGATCGTCTTGTTATGAATGTCACTTCAGTTCTATTTTCTAAGTGAGTATGAATTGTCATATACCTTCCTGTGCTTTTCATACTTTTTACATACACCTTGATACTTCTAATATCCTATTGAAGTTGTAGAGCAAACAGGAGAAAAGCTGTTCAGACCTGTTTACCTGTGGTGGTTCTACAAGTGTCTTTGCATAGTGCTCGTGTTAGCCGCAGTGTACAGCACTATTTTCTTACAATGCTTACATATTGTTCGTGTCTGGCCTGTCACTCTGTCAGCATTTAATGTTTCCACCGGGTACCCAAAATGCTGCCACACACAGGATTTACAAGTGGGAGAGGCATCTCCTATGCTAGTTCAACTTGTCCAACATTCTGGCTGCTGCTCCGTCTGTTATGTACTGATATTGCAAGACTTTCACCTCGACAAGAAATATTGTTACATTTTAATGATGCAAGATATCGTAGAACGAAATCACGTCACACCCCTACTAAAAACCATAAGCTTTTATTGTTGATGAAGGTTCTCGGTCATCCAGGTTATAGTAAATCTAGGTGCTGTAACATAGGCAATTGGACTTGTTTCAGTTTCTTGAAGACGTTTCACATCTCATCCAAGAGGGTTCCTCAGTTCTAACTGAGTGGAGAGAAGTTGGCAGGCTTTTAAACTCTTATCAAGCTCTTATTGTGTGAACATTTCTTATATATTCCTACTGGTACTTTAAACAGGGAAATAATTGCGTCTTTGTTGTGTGTATAACAACTATTCTTTAGAAAGTCTTGAAGCCAGCTAGAATCTATTGATTTGCTTACTTACTAAAAAATAGTAATTAGTCTCTGTAACATTTACAAGTCTTTCGTAAAAAGTCCTTGCTGCTTAGTCTAGTGCCCATTTGTGGCTGGTGGTTCCAGTTTGTACCTCCATCAACTGCGTTGCACAAACAAAATGAAGATCCCCACTCACACAACTTCAATCACCTCAGCAGATTACATTACACTCAGGAAACACAAGCGTTACATAATAAAAGCCAATTTAGGTCTTTCGTTAAATGCTTTATACATTAATTAGTAAAATGGTGTGGGATTGTCATCGACCTCACAGGGCACAAAGAATCGACAGGGCCACAACGGGCCCCACAGGCTGTACAATGCTGATATCTGGCTCTGGCTCTTCTGAAACATGTTGACAATTCCTCACCCAAACTTTTGACCAGTTAGCAAAAGGCTTTCAACGCCGACCTTTAGGTCTCCTGAAACATGAGTTTACCTGTGAAACCCTGTATACAAGTTCAGGCCTCTAGAGTTTGATGAAGTTGTTTACGCAGCAGCAGCACTTGATTACAAGACATAATGAGATCCATGGAGAGTGAAGAAATCTGATAAGAACACATTCCACAGAGTCGACAGTTCAGGTAGTTAGTTCTGGAAATGAATGCACAAAGTGCGTTGTTAGGTCAGGTAACTGTAAATGAAAAAGACTCTCCAGTTCAGGTTACATGTTAATGCAGTGACAGTGATTTTATCAGGTATTACTCCTATTTGCCAGTTATACAATCTGCTCATTTAATCATTTTGTTTTTGACAACCTTGATGGCTGATGAATTAAATCTAACATATGTAACTTTTGATGGGCATGTGGAGGTAGAAAAATACAGATATCTTTACTTTGTGATTATGTTCACAGTATATATTCTGATAATCTGCAGTAATTCTACTATTGTGTATCTTATCTGGAGTCACCAAAACCTCCATGAGCCTATGTACATTTTTATTGCAGCTTTGTTGGTCAACTCTGTTCTTTTCAGCACTGCTATCTACCCAAAGCTTCTGATTGACTTTTTATCTGAGAAACAGATCATATCATATTCAGCCTGTCTCTTTCAGTTTCATATATTTTACTCTTTAGGTGGTTCAGAGTTCTTACTGTTGGCAGCCATGGCCTATGACAGGTATGTGTCTATATGTAAACCTCTACAATATGCAACTATAATGAGGAAAACTACCGTCAGTATTTTCTTGGTCTTGGCCTATATTCTGCCTGCCTCTCAGGTCGCAGTGCCAGCTGGATTGAGTGCTAATGAAAAACTCTGTAGCTTTTCCTTAAAGGGAATTTTTTGTAACAATAAAGTTTATAAACTTCAATGTGTGGTCTCAAGAGAGCAAATTATACATGATACTGTCATTCTGCTTAATGTTTTACTTCTCCCTGTGCTTTTCATACTTTTTACATACACCAGGATACTTCTAATATCCTATCGAGGGAGTAGAGCAGTCAGGAGAAAAGCTGTTCAGACCTGTCTACCACACTTGTTGGTTTTGATCAATTTTACCTGCTTGTGTGCATATGATGTCATCACGGTACAGCTTGAATCTGACTTTCCAAAGACTGTACATTTTATAATGACTTTACAGATAGTAATTTATCATCCTCTCTTTAATCCAATCATGTATGGGCTTAAAATGAAAAACATTTCTAAATGCCTCATGAGGTTGTTCTCTCCAGCAAAAACAATCTGATGTATTAACACAATAAACACGCAACAGATGGTTGTACTGTTATCTCATAGTTGATTGTGATGTTCTGTGTAGTTAGAATTTTTCTTTTGATGACAGTACAGTGACAAATATTGTCAATTTTTGACATTGTAATGACTTACCTCTATTAAGTAAAGTGAAGTGAAGTTCTCATTAGTTTAGTTGGAATTTTAAATGTACAATCTGTAATTCAGATGTAAACTACTACATAGAATTTATGAATTGTGATGTTTCATGACATTGATTGTAAACACAACTATTACAATTAATCAATCTTATTTTCACAAAGATTGGCTCTTTAATGAATTACAGCCCATACACCGATCAGCCACAACATTAAAGCCACTGACAGGTGATGTGAATAACATTGATCATCTCATCACAATGCGACCTTGGGTGCTGGCATTCATGTGAATGCCACTTGACACACACCACCCATCCAAACACCATTGTTACACATGATTGAAGGCAAGAAGAGAAAGGAGAAAAGAGGGGCTGAAAAGGCCAGAATGAAGAAGAAACAGATGTTGGAGGGGGATGCATCAAAGTACTCGAAAATTACGGATTTATTCCGAAATCAAGCGTGCGTTCAATGCGTTATTGCTAGGCGGGAACGAGCACAAGCTCGTCAAATGTGTATGGTAATGACTAGTGGGCCACTCAGACTGGTTTCAGACAAATTAATGATTTAGCCAACAAATAATCCTTGACTGGCTCTTGGATTCGATCATTTGTTTGTCAGTGGCTACTAGTAAGTGTTCAGTTGTCTTTATACCCTTGCTGCTACTGCTAGCTAAAGTCAAGCTAAGTAATGAATTAGCTATTTGACCAATAGCCTTCATGAGCAGAAGTTAAGTAATGTTAGCCGATGCAAGCGAGCAGGGTTTACGTAGTAGACTCATGGTAAATAATCGTTTTCCAAAATGCATTTAACTTGTTCTATCCAAGTTGAGGTGTTTGTGGATGTCAATTGTGGTAACCCGGTGAGCGAGACTGTTTCACCATGATTTGGTTGAAGGCACTGCACAGAATGATCGTGGAGACTTCTTTTGTGATTTAGTCACTCTGTTGTAATGTAACCTTGCAGTGTGTAGCCAATGCAATGCAGACACATTTACAATCTAATGAGTTGTATTTTTTTCTTGCTTGATTAGATTTTGGCAATGCATGTTTAATCACATCTAGAGGACATACGATTTTAGAAATTGCATGGTTTAGGTGGTGTAATTAGCTTTCCCTTAAATTGAAATTGCCAAAATTGTTCACCTGATTTGCCTTTGTACAATAGAGGACTCTATCGTGCATGATGCAGGGGAAGATTGGATAGGTCTCAGTCATTTTTAAATCACATCTAGATGTGACAAAAATCAATTGACATGCATGTGTCCATGGACATGTCCTATCTGATCTTTCTCTGTCATGGATGGAAAATATAATGCATTAACAGTGTATCGGTGCATTGTATACCCCCTAACTCGCGACCTATATACAATCAGGGGAAAAGCAATTACCATTATCATGCTGTAAAAAGTTTAATTTGTATGCGCGCCTGTTCTGTTTTTTCCACACAGTCTCAGAATTCAGTCAAACTCAGCCCAGCGATGATGCTGATCAGACAATGCTAGGGGAAGAAGTCACAGCTACAAGTAGAGGTGTGCACACATTGCATAATGTTATAGGTACAACAGAGGATAGAATGCAGTGTATAGGCTAACAAAATGCAGAAATTCATTAGTGAAATATGACAGGGAAATGTAATGATTGCAACATATGGAAAATGAGACATTATATTGGAAAGACATGCTGTCTTAGTGTAACATAAGTGTGGATTATTCATATGCAACTCATTTTTATACATCATTTATGTAATTGCGTTGAATTTCACCATGTAGTGGTAATACTGTTGATAAAATCTGTTTTTATTTTACGTCATCTTAAGCAGACATAGAGGAAGATGATCTGTCGGTCAGTGATCGGTTAGTGATCTGAGGATGTTTCAGAGCATGACTGATCAACAACTGCAAAGTGTGGCCTGCACAACGGACTGAATTCCACCCATGCTTTTCTTTCAAAATGTTTGCAGCCAGCACAACATTGAAGCCATTGTCATGGACAACAGCCACAATCTTGCTAGTAGGGACCTCAAACCTTGCCATGGCATGCTCAATCCATGCAGCAATGTTAACTCCATTGTGTCGTTCTTCCAGCGGCATGGTGGTGAGGCAGAAGCTAGTGAGTTCCCAGTCATCACTTATAAAGTGACAAGTTATGCCAAGATATGCCTCTGTGGCAACACTAGTCCAGGCATCAGCTGTCAGGGCAATCTTGCTCTTAGTTAATTTAAGGACATCTATAATCTCGGCAGCAGCAGCTTCATACTTTTCTTCCATGAGATTTGTGAAATGAGTTTTCGATGGCAAGGTGTAGCCTGGATGGAAGGTGTTAATCATCTGTTTGAAACCCTCACCCTTGACCATGGATATTGGCCTTATGTCATTGACTATCATGTTCTGTCAAGACTAAAGCCATTTGAGGGGTGCATGTGCCCATGGCTCGACAGTGCGAGCACCTAGTCGCAAATGCTAGTAAAAAATAGTTCAGTGCGAATTGTGAAATGAAATTAGTAGCGCGTGTGCAACTACCGACTTTTACCATTCAATAAATGTTTTATGATGTGTTGCGGACGTTTGAAGGTTTTGGCCGGTTGTGCACTTGAATGCAGCCTCAGCTAAAAGAAAAAAATTACGTGATTTACACGTAGTGAGCGTGCTTGCCGACGTGCTGTGGAAGGCGGTTAAAGGCAGAGTGAGTATCTATGGTAACGAGGCGAAGCCTCGAAAAAGTGGACGAGGAAGAATTAACATTAGAGTTAGATGAAGACGCTAACGTGACTGAAGAAACCGGAGGAGCAGGCAATAACGCTAACGTTACCATTCCCAGCCGTAAAAAGTACAGGTTTAATGCCGACTGGCAGCAAACATTCCCGTGGCTCCTTTACGAAAATAAATTAATGTATTGTAAGTACTGCAAAGCGCAGAAACAAGCAGCTGGGAAGTCAGTTTTTGTCACAGGCAACGCGAACTTCAAACGAGATAATTTAATATAACTAAAACTTAAAAAGCTATGAATTTAATTGTTTTGCTTATAAATGCCTCCTCATTGACCTCATATCACTTTATTAAAGAAAAACACATTATTTGGTAACTTTTCATCATGCCCCGAAAATTATTTGTGTGCTACTAGATTTTTCAACTTAGGAGCACACGTGCTACTTGGGAAAATGCGCCAAGCCCTGCATGTGCCTCTTCTCATGACAAACTCATCCACACGCCTTTACTTGGCATTGGCAGTGGAAGTACTAAAAGAGAGAACAGAGAGAACAAAACAGAATTGTATGTCATTTAAGAAGCTGAAATCTATGCATCATGTTTTATCACATTGTGATGCCTAATACTAATTATTACAGTTTTTAATTGAGTACATATCTTACAAATGAATTGTTGTTATGTTATAAATCATTGCATTAAGTGAAGGTTTACTATTCAGTGTTTTATATAATTCATATTATGACTGTTTTGTACTGATTTAATATCCTACACATGAATTATTACTGATATCATTGCTGTCAGACAGAAACCTCTTATTTGCAAATTTGACTTACTTTTTCACAATCAATTTTACTGGCCACCCTTCACGTCTGTACACATTATTAACCAATGAATGTATTCAAAAAGCTTGTCTCCAGCCGGCCTCTTGTCTGATAATACACGGGGGAGCATGGGTTCACAACAACCACAGTTGTTGTTGTCAATTGAGATCTGTTGCATTTTTAATAATTATGAAGCTTAATAAATCACTTTTTGGTTGCACACTAATAGATGAATATGTCTAAAAATAAATGCAAATCCATTTCGGTTTGATTTGCTTGTAGGTTCGTAGGCTACTACAGAGTCACACGTAAATGTATTACCATATACTGACTTATTAAGTAATCGTAATCGATTACGTCGACTAATCGTTGCAGCCCTAGCCTCTACTGGGCAGTATTTTCTTGACCTCCTGAAAGACACACTCACAAGACTTAATCTTGATGTGTCATGTTGTGTAGGGAGTACTACAGATGGGGCAGCTAATATGCAGGGCAGTTACAAAGGGTTCTCTGCCTTTCTATCAGAGAAGGCCCCGAACCAAATCCACGTCTGGTGCTATGCACATGTCCTGAACCTGGTTTTAGCAGACACAACAGGCAGTGTTATTCAGAGTGTATCGCTTTTCACTCTCCTAAATGACATTGCTGTTTTCATAAGGGATTCTTACAAATGCATGAAAAAGTGGGAAGAAACCAACACAGAGAAGCACCACAGAAGACTCTCTCCAATAGGACAGACATGGTGGTGGGCAAAAGATGCTGCTCTGACAAAGGTGTTTGGGTGTTTTGGAAGGCCTGACAGTGCCATGTATGTGGATCTAGTCTAGACTCTAATAGCAGTTCAACTAGACACAACCATGAAGCCTACTGCTAGAGCCAAGGCCAAAGGATACATTGAGGGTCTCCTTAAATATGAGACAATTCTCACAGTCCAAATCTTTCTAAGGATTTTTGAGCGCACATCACCCTTGTCCAAATACCTGCAGACAAGTGGGATGGATCTCCTGACCGCACACCGCCTGGTAGTGGGAACAGAGGATGGGCTGAAGAAGTGTGTGCAAGACTTCAGTGGCGTTAGAGAAGCTGCAGACCAGTCTGTGGAGTGGACTAATGGTGAGTTGCTGGAGAAGGAGGACTGTGAGATGGAGGTGGAGGTAGCACTACCTGAAAAATGGGTTAAATACAAAATCATGCGAGGAGAGCTAGCAGAAGATGAGCCCTTAACAGAAGCTGAGAGGGACTTTGGGTGACCATACATAATGTCATTATGGAAACTGTCACTCAAAGTATTCATGAGCGCTTTGCTGTGAGTGGAAAGCTTTGCTCAGATTTTGCCTGCCTTGATCCAAAAACCTTCCCTGAGGTCAGGGATGAGGGACTTCCAGGATCTGCAATGCAAAACCTCAGCAATTGCTTAATGAAATTTGATGCCAGAGCCACGACTGGTACCTTACAGGCTGAGCTGGCAAGCCTAGCCACACAGTGGGAAAGACTAAAGCTGCCCCCCCAAGAGGAGTACGATGTGCAGGCCTCAGGAGAAGATGATTCACCTGAAGGCACAGAGGATGGTGATGAAGAAGAACCATGCGATGTGGAAGGGCCAGAATTGGTCAATGTTAAGTGTAGTATAAGAATTGTGCCATTTGTGTTTACCTTATCTTGGCACAATACAATTTACTGACAAATTCATATTATGCAATTGGACTGGCCTAAAAATTTCTTATCCACTACTCAAGTACTACTCACACTTGGACCCGCGATACCTCTCCTTCACACACTTGGACCCGCGATACCTCTCCTTCACACACTTGGACCCGCGGTACCTCTCCTTCACACACTTGGACCTGCGATACCTCTCTGATACCTCTCCTTTACACACTTGGACCTGCGATACCTCTCCTTCACACACTTGGACCTGCGGTACCTCTCCTTCACACACTTGGACCTGCGATACCTCTCCTTCACACACTTGGACCTGTGGTACCTCTCCTTCACACACTTGGACCTGCGATACCTCTCCGATACCTCTCCTTCACACACTTGGACCTGCGATACCTCTCCTTCACACACTTGGACCCGCGGTACCTCTCCTTCACACACTTGGACCCGCAGTACCTCTCCTTCACACACTTGGACCCGCAGTACCTCTCCTTCACACACTTGGACCCGCGATACCTCTCCTTCACACACTTGGACCCGCGGTACCTCTCCTTCACACACTTGGACCCGCGATACCTCTCCTTCACACACTTGGACCTTCGATACCTCTCCTTCACACACTTGGACCTTCGATACCTCTCCTTCACACACTTGGACCTGTGGTACCTCTCCTTCACACACTTGGACCTGTGGTACCTCTCCTTCACACACTTGGACTTTCGATACCTCTCCTTCACACACTTGGACCCGCGATACCTCTCCTTCACACACTTGGACCTTCGATACCTCTCCTTCACACACTTGGACCCGCGATACCTCTCCTTCACACACTTGGACCCGCGATACCTCTCCTTCACACACTTGGACCTGTGGTACCTCTCCTTCACACACTTGGACCTGCGGTACCTCTCCTTCACACACTTGGACCCGCGATACCTCTCCTTCACACACTTGGACCTGTGGTACCTCTCCTTCACACACTTGGACCTGCGGTACCTCTCCTTCACACACTTGGACCCGCGATACCTCTCCTTCACACACTTGGACCCGCGATACCTCTCCTTCACACACTTGGACCTGTGGTACCTCTCCTTCACACACTTGGACCTGCGATACCTCTCCTTCACACACTTGGACCCGCGATACCTCTCCTTCACACACTTGGACCTGTGGTACCTCTCCTTCACACACTTGGACCTGCGGTACCTCTCCTTCACACACTTGGACCCGTGGTACCTCTCCTTCACACACTTGGACCCGCGGTACCTCTCCTTCACACACTTGGACCTGTGGTACCTCTCCTTCACACACTTGGACCCGCGATACCTCTTCCTTACACACTTGGACCCGCGATACCTCTCCTTCACACACTTGGACCCGTGATACCTCTCCTTCAAACACTTGGACCCGTGGTACCTCTCCTTCACACACTTGGACCCACGGTACCTCTCCTTCACACACTTGGACCTGTGGTACCTCTCCTTCACACACTTGGACCCGCGGTACCTCTCCTTCACACACTTGGACCCGCGGTACCTCTCCTTCACACACTTGGACCCGCGGTGCCTCTCCTTCACACACTTGGACCCGCGATACCTCTCCTTCACACACTTGGACCCGCGATACCTCTCCTTCAAACACTTGGACCCGTGGTACCTCTCCTTCAAACACTTGGACCCACGGTACCTCTCCTTCACACACTTGGACCTGTGGTACCTCTCCTTCACACACTTGGACCCGCGGTACCTCTCCTTCACACACTTGGACCCGCGGTACCTCTCCTTCACACACTTGGACCCGCGGTACCTCTCCTTCACACACTTGGACCTGTGGTACCTCTCCTTCACACACTTGGACCCGCGGTACCTCTCCTGCACACACTTGGACCTTCGAACTGTTCTCCTGCCATGGACTGCAGCCTTCGCAGCAGAACAGTCAGGTTCCATGACAGCTTCTTCCCACATGTCATAAGACTGTTAAACACAAAAAAACAATCCCTCCATCCTCCCTCACACACTCACTCAGGACTGCTTCACTTGATTGTGCAATAAAAAATACACATGTGCAATATATTGTATATTTTATATAGTATTTATGTTTACAATTTTATTTATTTATTTTTATGTAAAATACATGCTGCTGTTTTTTATCCTGTACTATGTTGAGCCATCTGCAATGACATTTCGTTCCAATTGCACTGGTGGAATTTGAATGACACATAAAGAAAGTCTAAGTCTAAATGTTATTACTATGACTCATATACATCCTGTCAACTCCCCGGCTGAAATATTATAGCTCATGTCCGGTCAATGTTGTAAAATACAATCACAAATTGCATATAGTACATATAGTCTGTGAGATGAAATCTCTGATGTGTTGGAGTCCCTCATGAATCTCGCGACTACAACTCCCTAAGAAGCGTCCCGGATCAACTCAGATCAAGTAAAATGACTGATGGCTCCAAACTGCAACACAAACCTTAGATGAAATGCCTTTAGATATATGTTTGAATGAATTCAACATCATCTTCAAAGATAAAGTGCAGGAAACTCCCAGCAGCATTTCTTCTTCTTCTTTCCATTCTGCAATTCTCAAACTTTTCTCTGTTGCATCAATCTGCAATGACGTTTTGGAAAGTTAGTCTTCGTTGGGTGTAATTATTGAAATTTTAGAATAACAATATGTGATAGGAGGAAAATTGTCATTCAAATAACTACTTCAATGTGTTCAATAGCAACAGAAGTGAATTTTCAACTCAACAAGTGGACAGCACGTTCTCAGTCCATGTGAAGATTTAACAGTGGTAACAGTTCTGCATTCAAAATTTTACTCAAGTAAAAGACTTTGCATCAAAATACACTTAATGTACCAAAAGTAGAAGTGCATTTTAGACGAATATGCTGGTTTATAATTACTGATGTATTAATGTGTTTTTATACTTCAGAATTATAAATTAAAGCAAAAAAGTATGCATGCTCCTCAAACATGTCGGAGAGAAAATGGCAAAATGCACAAAAGAGTGCATTCTCCATTTCTCGCTTCACCTGTTGAATTGTGAGTGAATAAATACACAATAGAAGTGTTATTTTTTTCTGTTTTACTCCTTTGTCTCTTGATCATGAAATTTAATTTCTTTCCCCTTTATAAACTTTTGAACACATTAAATTAACTGTTAAGCTGACCATCTTTGCCCGCCGTTGAACTTCTGCTGTTGTTGATGCTACAGCCAGGTGTTCCATGTGCTGCATGACGACAGAGTACTGCCCGTCGTCAGTCGCAAGATCCTTCTCTAGTCCATGCCGCAGCAGTACTTTGAGGGCTCTATGGACATGGGGAATCCAGCAAGTTCCCTTGACACTACTCGGTTTGCAGATATAAACACCAAGCTCTTGCCCGAGCGCATACAGCTCTCTTTTGGATTTCCCACTGTAGTGATATGTCTTCCATATTAGATGGAGAAGATCATACACAACAGAGACTTCTGGCTCTTTCTTTTGAATGGTCAGGATTGCCAGCTCTAGTCTGTGCAAGAAACAGAAAACATTTCAATGGTAAGTATCTAGCAAACAATTCACATCGCTCTTGTGCCAACATAATTTTGCGTTAAGTAAACACACACACACACAGTTGTGCTTAACATTCTCTATTAGCAAATAAAGTCAGAGAAAGAGTTTATAGTATTTACAAACCTGTGTGGCATGCAGTGAATAGGGATTATATGCCTCCCCGCCTCTCCCAAATTCCAAATTCTATCCCTCAAATTGAATAACGATGAAAAATGATTAAAAAAATTTATCTAAGCAGTCATTTCGTTGTTTTGATGCTCTACACTTTGATTTTACATTTGTTCAGTTTAGGTGGTGCCCAAAATGGCTTGGGTGCTGCACATGAACCTTAACCATAAACTCTGCGTGTCACTGACTACTACAACGTGACTGCGTAAATCAGTTGTTGTTGTTTTTGATTGGTTTAAGATCGCTGATGCTCATGGGTATTGTAGTAGGTGTCATGGAAACGAGAGAACACAAAACGTTTACAATAGCAGCAGCAAGAGAATAAAATATTCTATACTTTCACAACTATGACGCAACTTTACATTCTTTATAAAGAAGAATTATGAATTGCATAATAAAATATAAAATCTAGAAAAAACTTACCAACGGCATGGGAGTGCTTCAGAGGCTGTTGTCCGACCAGAAGAGTGACTGGCTTCCCCTTCTCCAACAGACGCACATAAACAATTTCGCACTCGGTGTTGGATACGTCGGTGTCTCCGTCAATCAGCACGGCCAAATAGTTTGCTGCCTTCAGCTTCAACAATAGGCTGTGTTTCATTAGGCCGGCGATCTCACCGATCATTTCGGCGCATCTCACGTCATGGTCATAGGTCGGATTGATATCGACTCCGTTTTTTTTGTGGAGTCTGATCAGCGGTCCAAATTTCACAAAAGGCTCCTCTTCCTTCGCGATGAAGTAAGCAATGTTCATTTTTATCTTTAACTGTCTCCTTTTTTCCTCTTCTCCCAGAAAGACCTGCCTCCTCAAGGCTGCCGACGCCGTTCCCAAGGGCTTCTCTTTATTTATAAAAAAAATGTCTCTACACTGAATGTGCCGCAACGATTTGTTGTGTTTAGTGAGGCTGTCCTTCTTCATGTGCGGGTTTCCCAACACAAACAATGAGTTGCCCGCCTGCTTCTGGCCCCTGCGGTATTTGCAGAACATCACTTGGTTCTCATATTGAAGCCACGGGAAAGTTTTGAGCCAGTTTGGATTGAATTTGTATTCTTCCTCCAGTCAGTGGGGCAGCGGGGACAAGGTCTTCAGTAGCCGCCATGGCGTCAACATCAATGCTAGCACTAGCCTCCACAAACTCCGCCGCATCACTTACGGCTTTACACTTTTTCGGTTCCTCCTCTTTCTCTCTCGACTTATCTCCCGATTCCTCCTTCTCATTGTGCTCTTCTCGCTTCTGTTTAAAAAAATAATATTGATGCAATATTGATTTCATCCTGCTTTTCACTCTCTTTCTTCTTCTAATTCTTGCTTCAGTTACCGGCAATTCACTCTCTTTTTTTCCCTCCGTTGACCTGTCACCTCTCGCGTGACACTGGTTGCGTCATTACGGAAAACGACTGTGATTGGTGCGTTGCGGCCAGAGGATTGTAGTTTTTGAACGATTGCAGATAGAGTAGGTTGCTATGGTAACCTGTGACCTTTGATCGCACACTGTGCGCCGAAATCATTTTCCTGGTTCGTACATACATTCTTTTAGGGGCAAATGCGAGTGAAATGCTCACACTCTAGAGCGCTAAAGTAGCACATTTTTTGATTTATTTATTTTAAAGGATATAGAAAAATTAAAAACACTTTCAAAATCTTTCCCACTCACCTGGACTTCATTTCACTCAGGTAGGTTATCTTTAACACTGACCCTACTTTGTGTGTGTGATGGGGCTCGTACACAGTACGTAACATCAGGATCACCAGGTGATGCATAGATATAGGCTGACAAGTGTCCTAATGTCTGCAATGGTGCTCCCGAATTATTAGCTGTGTTGATTTAAAAAGTCAAGAATCTCCTCATCGTTCTAAGAGTTATACATTAACCCACTCACTAAACAGCAGTGGGAAACACCTACCTTATCAACAACAGACATCCTGAAGTAGCACAATGTGCTACTAACATGTAGTAAGTTCAGTGATATGCTTTTCCACTATTGTTACCCAGTAACTAAAGGCTCCAGACTGTCTCCACAAAGAATAGATCCAGTGTATGTAACCACTGAGTTCAGTGAGAGAAATGATTAAATAAAGTAACTGAGAGGACTGGACCAGACCAAGAGCTCTATGTGTGCACAGTTCAATCCTACCACACAGGAAACAGGCTCTGGGCTCGCCTTCCAGTACTGGAACAGGTTATCTCTGGATCTGAAGTCACCAAGGGCTCCTCTGAAGTCTCCTTCGATCTTCAGAGGACTCCAGCCACTTGACCTATCAACAAGGTAAAAAGAGAAATGTTTTGTGGACTACGACACTTCACCTGACTTTCATCAGCATGGAGGGGAGGGAGGATGACTGGACTTTACTGTTTGGCTGAACTGTTCTTTTAAAGCTCATTAAATTTACTAAAAGCTCCGATTCACAAACTTCTGTTTTACAAAAACAGCAGTTCATATCAGTTTCACTATGACATCATAACCAGCCACAATAACTAGTTCAGTCTTCAAAGAGCTGAACTCAAAATTTCAGTTAAGAAAAACTATATCAGCAATATCAGTAATAACAATAACAACAGAGCTCACAGTAAAATTCACTAGCAAACATCATGTTATTAGCCAGCAGCTAAACCGCAGCTATCAACACTCAGTGTTGGGGAAGCTACTTTGCAAGTGTAGCTTGTAAAACTACATGTAGTTCAGCCTGGCAGTAGTTTGAACAAACTACATTTCTACCCCTGGAGAAATGTAGTTTGTAAAACTACTGCTAAAAAAAGTAGCTTTACCAACTACTTATACTCATTATACTCACTTATCTCAGCGTTAGATAAATCAACATATGGTGTATATGAAACAAAATATAATAGCCTACAAAAAACTCACATGCCAGCAGAAATATGCCTCTCAACTCAAGTTTTACTTTTTAAAGAACAAGCTGACATTTTTGGTCAACATCACAGGAACTTCAGAGGCACTAACACTTAGACACTAGAACTAGATGCCAGGGCAGAATCGCTTGTTGACACGACACATGAGCAGTCTCTCAAAGTTTTTATCAGACAGCCGGTTCCAACATGTACATGCTCAAACATGGCCATGGTTGGGCCGGCGCGTTCGGGGCGCTTCGAGGGTCGCGGGAGGGTTGACCATGACATGCTTGTACCATATGAGCACTGCCTTCCTTGGCACAAAGACCCACCCACTCTGTGAAGCATTTGAGTGCTGCCAGGGCAAGCCAATCAGAGGCAGCGTTGGCTTAGCATGTCATCATATGTTTCATGCCTTTTTTCAAAGAAAAATAAAATAAAATGTATATCATATACGTCTTTTTTTAATAAAAAAAAAAAAATCATGTTATTGGCCAAAATTGTAGTTTGTAAATTGAGTAGTTAAACTGCAAAAAATGACCCAAAAAGTAGTTGAAATACTTGACGCAGCACAAAATATGAATGTAGCTTAACTACCAGCAAGTTACAGCAAATTGTAGTTAAGCTATGTAGAACAACTACATGTAGTTTAAGTCTCCCCAACACTGTCAACACTAACAGTGCAGAATCATTGTGTCCCTTCATTATCATGAAGGCAGAACATGTGTGTTTTCAGCAGTAAGTTATGTATTAAACCCTGTACAGATACTGTTATTAACATGCTAACACTTTTAGCTTTATCAAATAGGATTCTAAATGGTACTAATTAGCATTGCTGCTGGCGGACTTTTAGATTAGGACAAGCTAATGGAGTTTAACATAGTGAATATTAGCATCACGGCTAGCGGAGCTCGTTAGCTCCATGACTCACCGGTGACAGGAGCTAGCTTGTAAATGGCGTCAGGTCTGCTCTCTCTTTCTGATCCACACCGTGATTTATATCGTCAACATAAACAGTATTAACTCATAATGAAGTTCTTCCATCGTTTAGTTTTGAGAGAAGAAGCTTTTCTCTCATTAATGCTTCTGCACTCCGCTCTTTGACCTTCACAGTGTGACCAGTCAGCGGACGGTTGGAGGCGGGATCAAGCTTCTGATTGGATGAATTAAAAGTAAACTTCATTTTATTGGCCATCTGCCAAGTTTTTCAAATAACGACCGTTGTCCCTTAAACTTCACACACGTACAATATTTAATATGACTAATCATTTATAATATTTAACGGGAGTAATTATTTATAATATTCAACAGGAGTAATTATAATATTTAATATGAGGAATAATTTATAATATTTAACAGCAACGCCCCGCAATACCTCAAAGACGTCCTTACCCCTCGCTCATCCACCCGAAACCTCCGGTCCCAAAACCTCCTCCATCAGCCCCGCACACGACTCCGCACCCTGGAGACGGAGCCTGCTGCTCCGCTGCCCCACATCTGGAGCTCCCTCCCTGAACAACCCCAGTCTGTGGACACGTTTAAAAAAGGGCTTAAAACGTTTTTGTTCATGCAGGCATCTTTAGGATGTCCCTAGATGTTTTTATTATTGTCTCTGCACCTTAATCTCTCCTCTAGCTGTTTCTTTAATGTACTTTATTACCTGCGTCTTTTTTTATCTACTGCTGATTTTAACATGTCTAATTTTTCTCTTAGTATTTTGTTTATTTTGTTTCTGGTTTCTGTAGCACTTTGAGATTACGTTATGAAAAATGCTTTACAAATAAAATTGTTTATTATTATTATTATTATTATTATTATTATTATTATTATTATTATTATTGTTATTATTATTATAACAGGACTAATTATTTATAATATTTAATATGAGTAATCATTTATCATATTTAACAGGAGTGTATTTAAATGGGATGTTATGATTTTGTGAGTAATAATACAGATGGCCTCTGTGAAGTCCATCTTGAAGGACATTATCCTTGGACCCACTATGGACTGTTCTCACTGCTGGACTCTGGAAAGAGGTTCTGCAGCCTTAGTAGCAGAACAGCCAGGTTCTATAACAGCTTCTTCCCACAAGATGTAAGTTTTGTTTTTATGCTGTTGAACACACATAAAATCCCTCCATCCGCCCTCACACACCCTCACAGGACTGCTTCACTTGTGCAATACAATAATATACATGTGCAATATATATTACATTTTATATAGTATTTATGTTTACACTTTTTATCTATTTATTTTCATGTAAATACTGGCTGCTGTTTTTATCCTGTGCTATGCTGAGCCAACTGCAACAACATTTCATTCTGATCTGCACTGTAAGGTGAAATCTGAATGAAAAATAAAGAAAGTCTAAGTCTCTAAGTCTCTAAGTCTCTAAGTCTCTAAGTCTCTAAGTCTAAGTCTCTAAGTCTAAGTCTCTAAGTCTAAGTCTCTAAGTCTAAGTCTAAGTCTAAGTCTCTAAGTCTCTAAGTCTAAGTCTAAGTCTCTAAGTCTCTAAGTCTAAGTCTAAGTCTCTAAGTCTCTAAGTCTAAGTCTAAGTCTAAGTCTAAGTCTCTAAGTCTAAGTCTGCTCATATATTCATTTATAAAAGAAACAAACATTTAGAACATTAAAGTATTTTTACATGTTTAATGAGGTTTTCAGTAACAGCTGAGCGTGACTAACAGCTGGAGCAGCCATCACAGCCTGTCAGGTGCTCATGTAATGGAGATGTTGTTCACCGCTCCAGGACATAGGACGGACCCCAGGCAGACTCAGCACCAGGAGATAAACTAGGCCGCTCAGCTGGTAGCCAGAGAGCTAATGTTATGCTAGCACGATTCTCTGTCAGTAAGAAACAGCAAATGTAATTTCCCAGCATGTTGAACAACAAGACAAGCTATCCCACCAGCCATGTCTCTGTCCCCTGATCAATGCATGTGATCAGAAGAGATGAGAGGATATTGATCTGAGCAGTGACTGTGATGATCCATCAGCTCAGAAGGACAATCACTTCATTACATCACACAGCGTAACTCACCTGTTTATAAGTAATCCATTACTTGTTGTGGACAGTGACGTCAAACACTGTCTAGGATTCTACAGCCCTGAGTGAAGGCTGCTCCTGACAGCCTGTGTGTTACAGCGCCACCCTGTGGCGTTCAGAGGGGGGTGCACGGAGGCGTGTGCAGTCAGCTGGTGAGAAGTTGAACTGTCAGGACAGTAAGCGGGCAGTTTCATCAGAACTACTGGAGCAGGTCCAGAGGTGTTAATATACAACCTCCAGCCAAGCAGAGTGGAGTACTGACCCGACCACGATGTAAGTCTTACTGTTGACTGAAGGTTCAGGTCACTTTGTTGTAAGTTAAGATAAGTTAAGATAAGTCAAGTTAAGTTAATAATTAATCCCAAAGGAATGAATGTAAACTACAACAGAAGGGTCAGGGTCACACACTGGGCCCAGTTTAAGACAATACAGAGTATTGAATATTAGTGAAATACATAAAATACGAAGTACAAAGTGTTTAAGGAGTTAAACACAAAAACCAGTGCCTCACACAACAGCAGTAAGTCAAGTCGAGTAAACTGAAAATCAACTAAAATAGAAATAAGCATTATTGTCAGTGATACTGAAGGTAAAAAAAGAAGGTAATATTGCACCTGATAATCAATATATTGATGCAAATTATATTGATAATAATAATAATAAAGTGGAGCAGTGTTTCACATGTTCAGTAAAGTAATAATAATGAGATCAGTGTTGTCAGTGTGTCCTGAAGGTACACAACACCAAATACTGAACTGTCAAAGTACTCTAAGTACTCTAAATAGTCTGAATACTCTGACTACTCTGATACATTGGGTGATAAAGCGAGATGACGTGTCTGTGACACTTCCTGTCTCTGCGTGAGGTCACATGGCTGCTGTCCGTGAACGTCGGTATAAAGCCGAGCAGCTGTGTCAGTGTGCAGCAGATTACTGCAGGACGATGTGTATTAACATTCACACTCACATGCACTGATGTCTGAATGTCTCGATGACCTTGTTAGCTGGACAGACTACAGGACCTGTAACATATATTCAGTGTATTTGTACTTATATTTACAGTAATGTGGAAGTCAAGTGTGTGAGCAGCTCTTCAGACTGCTGCTGTGATGCTGTCAGTAAATCATTTCAGTCTTCATTTGTGACTTATGTTCTATGATGTTTGGAATCTCTGCCTTCTGAGAGCATTGATACGCTAACACATCTCTTCTTCATTCACCCAACTGAAAGATTTGGTGGTTAATGATCAATATTTGCTTTTGTGTTTAGTTTTTTTGTTTTTAACTTGTGTTTTATCTGAACACATGTGTTTCAATGACCTGGACTTTGTTCCAATGTTCCCATGTAAAATGTTGTGAAATGGACGACAGATGTGACCTCCGTCGAGCAGGATGATGTTGTGTAGTCTGTCCTTCCTCTTCTTCACCTCTGTGTGTTTGCAGACATGAACAGCAACAGCAGCCTGACTCCTCTCTACTTCCACTTGACTCTGTTTGCAGATTGTGGGCCCCTCAGATACCTGTTCTTCAGTCTGTGCCTGTTGATCTACATGGCTCTAATATCTGCTAACGCTGTTGTGATTGTGACAGTGTGCCTGGAGAAGTCTCTGCATCAGCCCATGTACATGTTCATCTCCTGTCAGTGCCTGAACTCTCTGTACGGCTCGGCCGGCTTCTTCCCCAGGTTTCTGATGGACCTTCTGTCTGACACTCATGTCATCTCACGTCCATCTTGTTTCACCCAGATATATGTCATTTACACCTACGTGATGCACGAGCTAACTCTGCTCACAGTCATGGCCTATGACAGACTGGTGGCTATTTGTCAGCCTTTACACTATCACAGTAAAATGACCTTTAGGATGGTGAGAAAACTTGTGATTCTTGCTGTGCTCTACTCTGCATGTGCCATCGGCTTGTGTGTCTTTTCTACAGTTCGATTAACTCTGTGTGGAAATAAACTGCGCAGGCTGTTCTGTTCTAACTGGCCTGTGGTTCATCTCTCCTGTGTGGACACGACTCTGAACAGTTCAGCAGGTCTGGTCTTTGTTGTGATAACGATCTTCATCCCCCTGTTCTTCGTCCTGTACACCTATCTGCACATCCTGCTCGTGTGCAGGAGAAGCTCGTCTGAATTCAGAGGGAAGGCGTTGCAGACCTGCCTGCCTCACATCATAACGTTTGTGACATATTCCTTCTCTCTCTTCTGTGACCTCTCACTGTCTCGACTCAGGGCTGAAACTCTTCATCCCATCATCACAGTTGTTTTATCTCTGGAGTTTCTGATCGTTCCTCCCATCAGTAACCCTCTAGTTTACGGCCTGAATCTGCCTCAGATCAGACGAGCCATCTTCAGATTGAAGATCTGCAAAATGTTTCTTCCTTTGTACAGGAGCCCAAAGCCAGCAGACAGCAGCTGGTGAAGCCTGTCAGCCTGTAACTCATACTGACTAACGAGTATTTGTTCTCTCCAGCCAAAGTACGAATACCTAACTGCACTCAGAACATCACTACGGTATGAGGGTGTTTTTAGCTAAATGTACTTAAAGTACTCAAAGTAAAAGTATTGATGTTGTAGTGAAATGTTCCCTGTCAGTGTTTTTATATGACATTTGATGTTTGTGGATTAATATTACTTCTGCATTACTTTATACACTGTTGGTTTAATCCACAGCAGACCAACTGACCAACAGCAGATCAACTGGTGGCCCGTGGGCCAAATGTGGCCCTTTAACAACCTCACAGCGGCCCTTTGATCATTTCTTCAGCATGGAAATAAGCACATTTATGAGTTATGTCTGTTGCAGAATTAAAAAATACTCTAATCTCATTAAAAAGTTCTAACTCAGGCTGTTTCTGCAGTCGACAACCGACTTCAAATTTTAAATATAATAATAATAATATTAATATTAAAGGTGCATTGTTTTTTTTCTGTACTTTTGTTCATGTAAAGTTTATCTTTTAGTTGAGAAAACTACTAAACAAAGCAGAGTTCAAAATAAAAAGTGAATTGTTTTAACACATCTACATCAGGAGCTTGACAGGTCAGATATAGGGAATGAAAGCGTCGGACCTCTCTGCACTTCACTTCTATTAAGTCTGGCCCCTTTAAAAACTAGCTGAATAGACCTGATCTATGACATCATCACGTCTGTAGTCAGTCTGAAGAGTTACTGGTAACTGAAGCTGTAGAAGTAAAGTCAGTTTAGCTCCTGTCAGCAGTGGTTTAGGTGTGACGACCAGCAGGAGAGGAGACTGTTCGGTGTTTCACACTCATTCATTTATGTGTGGCGCTCCGCCATAATATCAACATTTGCCGCCACATATTGATTTTCTATTTTTGGAGCTGCGTCCTGTTCTCACTCAAGATCAAGTCCCCACAAAGAGCGCAAGGCCTTCAAGACAGTTTTTGCCGTGTCCAAGTCTTGTAATTACATCCGTCATGTGATGCACTGCACAGCTAACATTGTGAAAGACGCGTCTGTAAAACAGTCATAAAAGCCTCACAAACCTGCAAAATTACTTGTTTTACTGTCAGAATTTAGACAATTCATTTTATCTCCATCCAAGCTAGCTCGGCGCTAAACCGGAAGTTAGCCGACTTGGTCGGCAGAAGTCTCGAGCGGCATGCTCTATGGCACCCCAGCCTGACAGCCACCGCCACAATTAAAGTCTGATTGTGTGGGAAACACTGATGCTGGTTTGAAAACAACAGGGCGGCTCCTCCAGAGGTTAGCGTAGCTGCTGTAGCATCAGTTCTGTCAGAATTGGAGAGCTTATTTCATTAGAAAGGGCAAAGAATGACACCGCTGACTGATGGTGCTGAGCTCTGCTACTGTTCATCTGATTGGTTGATAGAAGGTTGATGATACTGTGACAGGAATAAAAGGGTAATAATACAGTCATCAGAATCAGAAGTACTTCATTGATCCCTGAGGAGAAAACTGGATCAGGACCTGAATGTCAGAAACACCCAGTCTGTTCCTGGGATATAGTGACAGAATAAATCTCCTCAGAGGTCAGAGACCAGTATTTTTCATCCACACAAGCTTTAGTGTCAAAAATAAAATCAATCATACACTGAACCTGTGTTGAGAGTGCACTCAGAGACTGGAGCATCAACTCTGACACCTGATCTGGACTTTGATGACTGAACTGAGACCGGACAGTGTTTTCTGTGAACAGATGTGAACTGATGCTGAGCTCGTGCATGTCCTCACAAGTTCACATGAAAACATCAGTTTATAGTTCCACCAAATGTTTGATACAAGTCTGTTAGACTGCAGCCTCCTGCCTCACCACCAGGGAGCAGCACACTACTGCATTCATGTCTGACAAGTCAGGGTGTGTGTGTGTGTGTGTGTGTGTGTGTGTCTGTTCTAATAGGATTCCTCGTGCTGACCTGGTTTCTGTGTCCGGAGGTTTGACCTTTGACCTGTTAACCTGAGACAGAACAGACACACCTGCTCAGAGTCAACAGGTGAGACTCAGTGATGTCATCAGAGACGACAGATTCAGACAGAAAGTTGGAGAATGAACCTTTATAGAGTCGGTGCAGTACTGTGAGTACATGTAGTATACAATGAGTACTGTGTGTATATGTAGTATTAACCGAGTACTGTGTGTGTAAATGACTGGAATGACATCACTGTGATGTCACTGGAGTCTCTCCAGACACACTGAACACTGATTGGACGGTTATCCGCTATTAGCTTCATGGCTGCTTTGGATCAGATGACATCACACCTGATCAGCCAACCACTAAGCTCCCAGAGCTGCCAGGGCTCAGCACCGACCCACCTGCTGCTCTAAACCCTGGGATCAGTCTCAATCTGATGACGAGCCTCCTCTCCTCTCCTCTCCTCTCCTCTCCTCTCCTCTCCTCTCCTCTCCTCCTTCTCTCCTCTCCTCCTCTCCTCTCCTCTCCTCTCCTCTCCTGTCCTCTCCTCTCCTCTCCTCTCCTCCTCCTCTCCTCCTCCTCCTCCTCGCCTCTCCTCTCCTCTCCTCTCTCCCTCTCCTCTCCTCTCCTCCTCTCCTCTCCTCCTCTCCTCTCCTCGCCTCTCCTCTCCTCTCCTCCTCTCTCCTCCTCTCCTCTCCTCCTCTCCTCTCCTCTCCTCTCCTCTCCTCTCCTATCCTATCCTCCTTCTCTCCTTTCCTCCTCCTCTCCTCTCCTCTCCTCTCCTGTCCTCCTTCTCTCCTCTTTCCTCCTCCTCTCCTCTCCTCTCCTCTCCTCTCCTCTCCTGTCCTCCTTCTCTCCTCTCCTCTCCTCTCCTCTCCTCTCCTCCTCCTCTCCTCTCCTCCTCTCCTCTCCTCTCCTCCTCCTCTCCTCTCCTCTCCTGTCCTCCTTCTCTCCTCTCCTCTCCTCTCCTGTCCTCCTCTCTCCTCCTCCTGCTCTTCCTCCTCCTCTCCTCTCCTCTCCTCCTCATCCTGCTCCTCCTCCTCCTCTCCTCTCCTCCTCCTCCTCTCCTCTCCTCTCCTCCTCTCCTCTCCTCCTCATCTCCTCTCCTCTCCTCTCCTCTCCTCTCCTCTCCTCTCCTCTCCTCTCCTCTCCTCTCCTCTCCTCCTCTCCTCTCCTCCTCATCTCCTCTCCTCTCCTCTCCTCTCCTCCTCCTGTTCTTCCTTCTCCTGAATCTACCTGTGGAGATTAAAGGAGTGAAGAGAAGGAGGCTGAGGTTCAGTATTGAGACTCACCCTAAGCCCCTGCGTCTCCTCCAGCTGGATCGGATCAGAGCCACACTGATCGTCTGTTTCCTCTGCAGACGGCCCGGCTCAGCTGCACAGGTGAGTTCTGAAACACACCTTTAAAATTAGTTCAGGTAGAAAAGACTTTAATAATGAGGTGATCGTCTAACGAGCCTCGTCTGTGTGTGTGTGTTAGTGGTTAGTGTGAGTGTGTAAGTGATTCGTGTGTGTGTGTGTGCGTGTGTGTGTGTGTGTGTGTGTGTGTGTGTGTGTGTGTGTGTGTGTGTGTGAGATCTGTACTGTGAGGCTGATTTTTATTCAGGTGTGCTCAGGTGTGTCGTACGTCTCATACCAACGTTTATACAGTTTGTATATATTTACATATTTGGGATGTTCAGCATCTGTAAACTAAGCATGAAACCACTGGATGTGTTTAATGAGACATTTTCCAGCTGTGTCTGTGGAGACAGAAGAACATGATGTTTCTGTGTCTGAAGCTCTCAGAGCACAATCACAGAATCACAGTGATGTTTCAACATGAAACATGAAACTGTTTCATGTATGAAACAGGTCGGGACTCTCTGGATTACATTCGTCAGTCATAGAGGTCATTAACTCACAGGAAACCCTGATGTAGAAATAATCCAGGTGAAATGCAGCAGAGAGTCTTTTTACCTCTGAATCAGTGCAACAGCAATAAATCTTCAACAAAAGCCGCATGTCCAAATGGAGCAGCAGGTTCTGATGATCAGAAACTCTTCAAACTGAACAGCTCAGGAGTCAAAACAAGATCACGTGAAACCAGTCGGATCAAATAACAAGATAAACATGTTCCTACAAAAGAGTCTGTGATCTGACATCGCTCAGCTGTGTCTGTCTGAGTGTGGACACAAAAACACCGGGGTGAGGTGGAGGCAGGTGGAGGCAGGTGGAGGCTATCGGAGGCAGGTGGAGGCAGGTGGAGGCAGGTGGAGGCTATCGGAGGCTATCGGAGGCAGGTGGAGGCAGGTGGAGGCAGGTGGAGGCTATCGGAGGCTATCGGAGGCAGGTGGAGGCTATCGGAGGCTATCGGAGGCAGGTGGAGGCAGGTGGAGGCAGGTGGAGGCTGGTGGAGGCTTGATGTTGATATGGAGAGAGAGACAGGTGGTTCACGGACATGACTGGAACATGTGACTATCAAATGACTTCCTGTCTGCCTCCATCAGACCTCTGTTGTCATGGTTACAGTAATAAACATGTCAGGTGGAGCTGGTTAACCCTGAAGCTCCACCCTCTGTGGACTTCATGATGATGTCATTGTTGTCACATGACAGCAGCTGGCCTGTCTGGGTGAAGACACTGACCTCCGACTGCTCCATGACCTTTAACCTCTCCTCTGTTACAGCTGACAAATGTGATGTCATTATGATGTCATACTCCACTCACTTCAGACCACTGTTAGCTCAGCATGCTAACAGTGTTAGCTCAGCATGCTAACAGTGTTAGCCCAGCAGCTCCAGTGAAGATCTCAGATGTATAATATAAATAACATCGGATCAGGCTGTGATCTGTTCTGTCCTGCAGACTGTGGTCACAGCAGAACAGCTGTTTGGAGACTTCTGACGTTGTCTTGGTTGTTTTTTTGTCCCCAGCTTCTTCAGCTGGAATAGTGCTGCTGCTCTGATGTAACGGTCTGGTTCTCCTGTTGGTCTGCAGTTCATATCCTGACACTTGCTGTGTTTATCCGGACAGGAAGTTGTTCTCTGAGCCCAGACCAGTAGGACTCATACTCCTTGTGTCCTCCTGTCCTCAGAGCTGATCCAATTATCTCAAACAGCATCACCAACTGCATCCTCGTTAACCTTTAATCAACTGACCTAAATAAAAACTCTCTGTCACACTCAGAGATCCTCCTGATCAACTTCACTCATGTTTCGATCTGTTCCAGAGAAGATGCCGACGGTGAAGAGCAAGAAGAAGAGGCCGAAGAAGGAGGTGAACGATGGAGAGGAGCAGGGAGAAGGTGAGACCGTCTGCAGCTCTGTTCTACTCTACTCTGCTATGTTCTGTTCTCTTCTTCTGAACTCTCTGTGTTCTCCTCAGTGGGTCTGGAGATGGAGATGGAGGAGGTGACCAGCAGGGGTCACTGTGACAGCAGAGACCCCCTGACCCCAGAACCGCAGGATCCAGCACCACAGAAGAAGAAGAAGAAGAAGAAGGCTCTGACTATCGGTATAACAGCTGTTGATGTTGACTGTTCCACTGAAGATCAGTTCACTGTTGATGAACGCTGCAGCTCAGATACCTCCTGACCTGAGCTCTCAGTGCAGACGCACTCAGACCTGCAGGGACGTCTGCGTTAGAAACAAACTGGGACCCAGTCTGAACCAGACTAACGAGTCCACTTTCTATTAATGTGTCTGAAACAGGTTGAGATGCTCTGGGTCAGAGTTCAGTCTGAGGAGCCTTCCTCTCCTCTGGCCAAACGGTTTGAGGAGACGTTTTTGGTTTATATTCTTGTTTTAAACCTGCAGGTGAAATAAAGCAGCTGAGTGTCTGCAGAGAGATCAGGGACACTGACAGGTTAATGAGCAACACATCCTCATAACGTCACTGATCCCAGCAGCGCTGCAGCCGGAGTCATCATCAGTTTAGTTAGGGTTAGAAAACATTGTGGCTCCTGACTGAATGTACAGAACTTCAGTTACGTTCAGTACGTGAATCAGATTCTCTGACCCGTGTGGAAGTCCACAGTAAAACAACACAACACAACTCTTCCTAGCTTGTGCTAGCTTCAATAACTTATTCATGAAGTTAGAAAGTGAGGCGCAAGAAGCAAAACAAAGAAATCGGGCAGGAAGGCTGCATTTGAGAAAGAATCTTGAATCTTGAATATGAGTTTATTTAAATATTATGGTCAGAGATCACGTCAGACTGAGAAGATAAACTGAGACGGGTGTTAGTTTCTGTGCTGAGCAGAACCAAAAGAATCCATGAGAGCTCTGATCCACTGTGTTTCTGTTCTTATTTACGAACACGTCTTAGTACAAAACAGATTTTATTCAGAAAGAAGACCTGTGATGTTTTTGATGTCAGACCAGGACACAGAGAACGCCGACTTACCCAACGGCAACATGGACGAAGCCCTGATGGACGGAGAGGAGACGACTGTGGCTGTGACCAGGAAGACCAAGAGGAAGAGGTGAGTCCAACATCTTCATCATCATCGTCACCATCATCATCATCAGTTTACTCACGGATGATAGAAACCAAAGTGTTTAGTAAACGCTGACCTGATGATGGAGCAGTCGTCCTGAGGGGAACGTGAATCACATCTAACAGTTCAAACATTTTAATATTTAAAGGGACATGAGGCAGGATCAAGAAATAAGACTCAACAGTGACACGACGGCCGTCAGAGTAGCTGCAGCCATCAGCCGGCGCTGGAGCGGCATGAACTCTTCACAGCAGAGCAGCTGATGCTGTGACACTGTTATTTCTTTACTCGCTGTTCACGTGACTGTTTACTGCGAGACCTCCGCGCATGCCTCCGCGGAATGACGTTGGTAGCCTCCAGCTGCTAACTGTGCTGTGTGTGAGGATAGCCTTATCCGCTACACACATGAAGCAGCCGGCTCGCTGTGTGTAGAGACACACAAGCGGCGAGTCTGAAAGGCACAGGCGAAAGCAAAGACGCCATATTGGGGGACAAAAACATCGTCTCTGATACGGGACTGCTGTGTGTTAGCGGCTAATGCTACTACACAGACACAAACAAACCGTTAGCATGTGGCTACAGCCAGCTGCTAACGTCACCTCCCGGATAACAGGTTGGGCTTTCGGTCCCATATATAAAGGGACATATTTCTAACTATTCGGTTTCAGACTAAAGGACCGTGGAAAATGCGCAGTCTGTAACTATTCAGTGTTACACAGCGGTGGACTAATGTTAGCATGTTAGCAGCTAACGCTACTCTGCACGTTAGCTCACTCCGAGTCCTCGGTGATCTCATATGATTTTCAAATCAAGCTCTAAACATGACCTGTAATGTTTTCTTACCTGGTCTCTAGGAAATGAGCCATGTCAGCATCTGTTTTCAGTCCCAGTTCAAGTTGAAGCTGCCTCCATGAGTCGAACCGTATCCGATGTTTATTCTGGTTCCGGTCCGGCTTTGGTCGTAATTTCGTCTCAGACTCTCGACTTGCTGCTGATAAAACCTTTGTTTTCTTCTTAGCATGACTTTTTAGTGGACTTTGTGTGGTGGTGGGTCGTTTTCTGGCCGTAGCAGAATCCATTACTACACAAACACTAGTTTGGCTCCACCGCGCTTGTCTTCTTCCTGTTTCCAAGCCGACGAGGACGCGCATTCAGCGTCATCTGACGTCACGTCCGCAGGACTGCGCAGGAAATTCGGACCATGAATTGCAGCACATGATGCAGCACACAGCCTGTTCAAGGCAACAGAGAGACACGTGGCTCATTCTTTTTGTTTATGAACACTTCATCACTCATTAGCATTAAAAACTTAAAATGCGTGTTTATTTTTTCACAAATCCTGCTTCAAGTCCCTTTAATTAATATCATCACAAAGCCAGACCAAGAATAAAAGTTACTTCTGATGAAATCCTGTTTGTGATGTCACCTGTCAGGAAGGTGAAGGCGATGGAGCATTGCAGCAACGACCTGGGAGCTGAAGACGATGACATCATCACAGATGCCCAGTCCCCCATCCCCCAGCATTCCCTGTTCTCTGCTCCACACGGACACAGTCAGCCAGTCGGGAAGGTCTTTGTGGAGAGAAACAGTGAGTCTGATTTAAAGATGAGTTAGTAACACAGCAGCAGAGAACACACACACGTTTACTTCTGTCAGTCTGAAGGCAACAACAGCTTCACAGCCGTCATCCGCCAGAGTCAGAGCAGGTCAGATAAAACAATACAAGATCAAATTTGACTCTACATGAACTCCTGTGACCCTGCAGGACGTTTCCAGGCAGAGCGAGTCGATCATCTGAGACACTCTGAGCCGATGGACGACTACATGGACCCACGACAGATCTGGACCACCAGAGACGTCGCCATGAGGGTCCACAGTGGCTTCAGGTGAGCACACACACACGTTACACAAGTTACACACATTACACACAACCACAACACACACACTTTTTTCCATTACTGGTGATATCCTTGACTCACCTTCACTTTAAGAAGCAGGTAAGTAACCCTCACCCTCACTAAGAGGGCAGAGGTCCTGTTCACACCTGTATCACCATCCATCCTTTGTGATCTGATCAGTGTTCAGTCTCAGTCCGTCAGTTCACAGCTACATCAACCTGCATCTGAGTGAGCACATGTGATGTGATGTCACTTCCTGCTCTGTATGAAACAAACCCGTCCATCACTGAGACAGACAGACTCCATGTTTCTACTCAAAGACAGAAAGAAGTTCATGTAGAACATCTGCTGAATTTACAAGAAGGTCCAAATAATGCAGAATGAGTCAGAGACAGAGTTTCACAGAGTTTATAAAGTGTCTCCAACTCAACAACTCACTAAACTGACACATTTGTTAAGGGAGTCTGGGGACTTTCTCCACGGGGACAAAGAAGGAGCCTATATTGTTCCTGTTTAGTGTCTTTGTAACATGTGACATGTTTAGATCAATAACATGTTTCTTCTTTCATAAATGGAGTGTAAATGGTGACATCAGTGTAAACAGTGTGTTCAAACAGCTGATCAGTGTTGGCAGGTAAGACTTTAGCACTTTAGACACAGAAGCAGACAGGCTGGTACAGACATGCTGCCACAAACTGACACTTTGTACAAGGAGACAAACAACTTCAGCTTCTGATTTAATGCTGAATTTACAACAAGGACACAACCAGTTAGAATCTGTCAGAGACACAGTTTCACTACGTTAGAAAGTTTGTTTCAACTCAACAACTCTTAAAATCACCACATTTGTTAATGGAGTCTGGTGCTGCTGTGTTACTGGTTCAGTGATGGATCAGTTCAAACAGACGTGTGTTCACAGACAGCTGCTGCTGACATCAGCAGGTTACTGCAGGTTCACCTGGTGATTATTGAATGTGTGTATGTTTGGCTGCAGCATCTGTAATAATGATGGAATAACCTCTGACCTGTGCTGTGTTTCCTGTCGTCTCCAGGGTGATCGGTCTGTTCTCTCATGGTTTCCTGGCTGGTTACGCCGTGTGGAACATCATCGTCGTGTACGTGTTGGCAGGTGAACAGATGACCACGCTGCCCAACCTGCTGCAGCAGTATCACCTGCTGGCCTACCCCGCTCAGTCTCTGCTCTACCTGCTGCTCGCCATCAGCACCGTGTCAGCGTTCGACAGGTCTGTGAGCCTCTACATTAACCAGACTGAACTGAACCCACACATGAAGTCACACCTGTTGTTACCTGCAGGGTGAACCTGGCCAAGGCCTCCATGGCTCTGAGAGGCTTCCTCACCCTGGATCCTGCTGCTCTGGCTTCTTTCTGTGAGTCACACATGATGAAGATGATGATGACAGCTTTAGTTACTAGTTACTTTATAAAAGAAGATGTTTGCACAGAAACACATGAAGAGTTTATAAAATCTGATGTTTTGTTCTAGATCAGAGTTCAGCTGAAAGCATCAGTCCATTAATCAGTTATTGATCAGATATATTGATTGAATTTGATGTATTTGTAATAAAGTTGAAGTTTGGACTGTTGGTATTTTTACAGTGTGTATGAGTACTTCATAAAGCTGTGAATACTTGATTACTATGTGTGTAGTGATTACTGTTCTGTGTGTTCAGTGTACTTCATCGCCCTGATCCTGTCGCTCAGTCAGCAGATGACCAGCGACCGCATCAACCTCTATCCTACAGCCAACGAGACTCTGTGGTGAGAACGCGTACTCTCATATTCCACTGTACTCTACTGTAATCCAGTCTGCTCTACTGTACTCTAATCTACTGTACTCAGCTGTAATCTACTGTACTCGACTGTAATCTACTGACCGTCGCCCCCTGCAGGCCTCCAGGTTCAGAGCAGCAGATCCTGCGGCCCTGGATCGTGGTGAACCTAGTGGTGGCGCTGTTGGTGGGCCTGGCCTGGGCTGTGGTCTCCACACGGCCCGACATCGACTACACAGAAGGTCAGACGTGTTTATACTGACAGTTACTGTCATCTGATTACCTGTCATGTTACCTGTGAGGTTACCTGTGAGGTTACCTGTGAGGTTTCCTGTCAGGTTACCTGTGAGGTTAACTGTCATGTTACCTGTCATGTTACCTGTGAGGTTACCTGTGAGGTTACCTGTCAGGTTACCTGTGAGGTTACCTGTGAGGTTAACTGTCAGGTTACCTGTCATGTTACCTGTCATGTTACCTGTCATGTTACCTGTCAGGTTACCTGTGAGGTTACCTGTGAGGTTACCTGTGAGGTTATCTGTGAGGTTACCTGTCATGTTACCTGTCAGGTTACCTGTGAGGTTAACTGTGAGGTTAACTGTGAGGTTACCTGTCAGGTTACCTGTCATGTTACCTGTGAGGTTACCTGTGAGGTTACCTGTGAGGTTACCTGTGAGGTTACCTGTGAGGTTAACTGTCATGTTACCTGTGAGGTTACCTGTGAGGTTAACTGTCAGGTTAACTGTCAGGTTACCTGTGAGGTTACCTGTCAGGTTACCTGTCAGGTTACCTGTGAGGTTAACTGTGAGGTTAACTGTCATGTTACCTGTCATGTTACCTGTGAGGTTAACTGTCATGTTACCTGTGAGGTTACCTGTGAGGTTAACTGTCAGGTTACCTGTCATGTTACCTGTGAGGTTACCTGTGAGGTTACCTGTGAGGTTACCTGTGAGGTTACCTGTCATGTTACCTGTGAGGTTACCTGTGAGGTTACCTGTGAGGTTACCTGTCAGGTTACCTGTGAGGTTACCTGTCAGGTTACCTGTGAGGTTAACTGTCAGGTTACCTGTCATGTTACCTGTGAGGTTACGTGAGGTTACCTGTCAGGTTACCTGTGAGGTTAACTGTCAGGTTACCTGTGAGGTTACCTGTCAGGTTACCTGTGAGGTTAACTGTCATGTTACCTGTCAGGTTACCTGTGAGGTTACCTGTGAGGTTACCTGTCATGTTACCTGTGAGGTTACGTGAGGTTACCTGTCATGTTACCTGTGAGGTTACCTGTGAGGTTACCTGTCATGTTACCTGTCAGGTTACCTGTCAGGTTACCTGTCAGGTTACCTGTGAGGTTAACTGTCAGGTTATCTGTGAGGTTACGTGAGGTTACCTGTCATGTTACCTGTGAGGTTACGTGAGGTTACCTGTCAGGTTACCTGTCAGGTTACCTGTGAGGTTAACTGTCAGGTTATCTGTGAGGTTACCTGTCATGTTACCTGTCATGTTACCTGTGAGGTTACCTGTGAGGTTAACTGTCAGTTTATCTGTGAGGTTACCTGTCAGGTGTAGAGGTAAGTGTGACATAAGGTGTGAGAGGATCAGGTGCAGATTTATTTACAGTGATAATAATATAAAGCGCAAAAATGATTTGTGTGTTTTGGAGTGAGCGTTACAAAGTGGAAGAAGAAAAGAAAGATCCTCCGGACAGCTGAGACGGTCTGCCAGGGGAAACAGAGCTGTGTGTCTGTTTGTCATGTTGTTCTTAAAGCTTCCATCAGAGGGCGCCACTCAGGTCAGTGTCGGGTCGCGTCGCGTCACTGAGCTGTGACGGTGTCATAACCTGATGATCTGTGTCTGCAGAGTTCCTGATGACCATGGAGGTGGAGGGGTACCCGAGAGCAGACGAGGCTCTGGACATCCCCGCCTGAACCTCAGCACACAGCATCACCTTCTTTATATTCACTGTTTGTTTTTCTACAACATGTCAGCACACACTTTGTTTACCTCCGTGGGATTTTGTAAATAAATAAATAAATACAGGACATGTACAGTAAATGATGTCAGTTGTTTGGTGTTGTTGTTTACAGCTTCTGACCACAGGGTGGCGCCGCTGCTGAAAGAATCAGCTAAAGAGACCTGATGGTCAACATTTAATGATCATCACAGTCACTGTTTTTATTTGATTAATGATAAAATCAATCAATTAAAAAATGTTCTACTTTGGCTCTGAAGCAGCATGTAATCTGTAACTAGTAACTAAAGTTGTCAAATAAGTGTAGTGGAGTAAAAAATACAATGTCTGTCTCCAAACTGTAGTCAAGTGGAAGTATAGTCACAGAAAATGGAAATACTACAAGTACCTTAAAAAAAAAAAGTACAGTACTTCACAGCTGTGGACGTTACATTACATCAGGAATCTTTTGTTTCGTGCCACTTTGTATTTCTACTCCACACCATCTCAGAGAGAATATTCTACTCATTACTCCTCTACATTTATCCGACAGCTTTAGTTACAGTAAAGTACTAAAGCAATTGTACTTACTTACATTCCATCACTGGATGGCAAACAGTGGAACTAAGTACATTTAGTTAGTGCTGGACTTAAGTACAGTTTCGAGGCACTTGTACTGTACTTGAGTATTTCCACTCCATTACTTTATACTTCCACTCCACTATATTTATAACTTTAGTCACTACTTTACAGATTACATGCTGCATTAGAGCCAAATCCACATTTTTAAATCAGTGTATGTAATTAGATATAAGGAGATGTGGGCCCGTCATACTGCACTTCTCTGATGTTCGACAGTAACTTTTATTCATGTTGTACTTTTGACATCTTTACAAACAAGTCAACGTTTCTCTGAATGGTGGCTTTACGTCCTGCAGGATTATCGATGGACGAACGGCACCTGAACGCATCATTTAACTGATGGAGAGGAAGCTCTCGTCATAATTACACGATTTTCTTAAATTGTGTTATTTGTACCTCGGGTGTAACAAGTTTCTCCTTATTATTCCATAATTCGGTAATCTGTCAGTCGACTTGCTCTTCCGTTGAGTCACATCTCTCCCGTCTGATCCCGGTGATCGTGTCATAGTTGCGATATTTCCCACACGCTCGTGAACGCAGCAGCACACATCCAGTGGGCGCGCGCCGCAGCCGTTAGTATTCCAGCATGTAAAGATGGCGGAGCTGCAAATGCTGCTGGAGGAGGAGATCCCGGCGGGACGGAGAGCTTTACTGGACAGTTTCACCAACCTGGAGAGAGTAGCGGAGTACTGCGAGACCAACTATGTGCAGGTACATGTGGTACTAATACTGCGGGAGTACACGCAAGTTCCGTCAGGTAGCGGGCTAATGTTAGCGGGGAGTGGGCGGTGTGCGGGGGGAGTGATGGCATGACAGCGGCGGCTCCGTAGATCCGCTGGGGAAGGTGATGAGGAGCTGACCTGGTCTGAGGCTGAACACTTCACCTCCTCCAGATATTAAACCACCAACGTCTGTTTTATGACAGGTCAACTTTTATAAGTGGTTCATAGTTATAATCAAGTCTTCTGTAACGGAATTGACTGTTAGAATCTTATGTAATGAAGTCTTCTAGTTTTAAAAGTTGCTTTTCCACTTGTTGGTGTGTTAATTGGCGTGTTGCATTAATACCGAGCGATTCGTGTTTGTTCGTAAATTGTCTTTTAAAATGTTCTTTAAGCTGTGTGACATCTGGAACTGAGCAGGAGTCAATACATACAATATTTCTCCCTGGTCTGGTGTGAAACTTTCCCCAAAGCGTCCCAGTGTCACTGAGGAGACTTGATGTCTGGAGGGCTGCAGCTGCTGTTTGTCACTGATGTATTGATTGTTTTATAATGTATTGTTTATTACCAGAATGGCAGAAAACAGTGATGATTGCCATCATAGCACAGTGTCATGAAAAAGTCCAAAGTGATTTAAACAATAATGTCCTTCAGGATGTTGTTGTGCCTGTTACAAACACAGAGATATTCAGTTTCCTGTCCCAGCTGACAGACCGGAGCCAGGTGATGATAATCACACCTGACTCCAACCTCACTGACCATCAGAGCACTTTGACTCCATGTCCTGATGATGGTTTCAGTAACATCCAGTGATGAACAACAGACTGATGACTGACCTCTTAGCTCATCTTTACATTTTACTACAGCTGTGTGTGTGTGTGTGTGTGTGTGTGTGTGTGTGTGTGTGTGTGTGTGCAGTGGCTGACCTGTAACAGACAGCTGTTCTTCCTCAGTTGACTCTAAACACCTGTTCATCTTCATGTTCATCACATTTCTGTGGCTGTGTGTGTGGAACACTGGAGCTGCAGCTGTTGGTGGTTATTTTCTGGATTAATTGATTTATTAAATGTTTGTTCTCTAAAATGTGATCAAACAGTGAAAAATGTGGCTCAGTGTCGAACCAGAACCTTTAACAGGCTGACATCAGAATTCTGACTTTTTAATTTGAAAATGATTGTAAAATGATCGAAGCTGATGAATCTATTGAATAGTGACAAACTAATGAATGCATCTGCTGCAGCTCTAATCTGAGACAGATAGGCTGCATTATCAACCTAAGACTTATTGATCTATATTCTTCATTTTGACCAAATCCTCCCTCGTGCCTTTCTTCTCTCTCCTGTGTCCAGATTTTAAAGCGTTTCCTCTCCCCTCCTTCCTTCCTTATATCCTTCCTTGCTATCCTCTCACTTGTGTCTTGGAGAAGTAACTGTGTCCTCTCAGCAGTGACTCCACGTCTTTAAAGCTCTCTCTGGTTCATTATCCTCTTCATGTCTAACTGGGCTCAACACTGGATGGATGGCCTACATTCACTCTGCTCAGCTCTTACGTAATCTAACAGTGTTGATCCTGTTTTATGGGCTAAATGTTTGGATTGAGGCTCGACCCATGTGACACTCTGACTGACCCTGACTGACCTCCTCCTGGTTAAAGTGAACACGGATATCAGACTCTGTCAGGACTCAGTCTGTCCGACGGAGCAGCTGCTTGACGTGGTACTATTAGTTAGGTTAGGACTGAATATTGTCAGTCAGGTAATTTTAATTTCCTCTGTCTGTTCTGATCAGATAGTTCCTGATGGAGCCAGGCTGATGCAGGATTTTAGAGACAATACTGATTTAAGAGGGACAATCCACTGATTGTTGATATGGCAGCTGAAAAACTGAGTGTTTGAGCTGAAGTGAAGAAAAGACCTGTTCTGTGTGGATTGTGCACCGAATTTTACAGATATAGAGTAATAGATGTAGAGTATAGAGAACAGAAAAGTAACTATATCAGCTATATCTGTGAAACAGCAAATGCTGTGCGGTGAGCAGTACAGTGTTCCCGTCTGAAGTGTGGTAGAGTGGAAAAAGCAGCAGAAAATAACACAGAAATACTCAAGTAATATACAAGTACCTGTAAGTTGTACTTAGTTACATTTCAGCACTGCCCTCAACAAATCTACTCATCCTCCATGGAGCTGGTGATGAGATTCATGCTGCAGCTTTGTTTCACTTCTGAACTGTTAATTCAATCAATTTAACTCCAGTCAGAGAAGATTATTTCTTGATTATCAGTATTTCAATGTTAATGTTGGACGCTGTTTATTTACGTTCCATTGCCTTGCACAAAGTAGGTCATAAACTTAAAATTATTAATGAATTAAATTATAACTCAACAGACTCAAACCTCCAGCACACTTTCTACTGCTGAGCTGCAGAAAGACGCTCTAGGCTGCTACATGCTAACATTAGCAAGCAGATGTCATATAAGCACCAGGGATAGGACACTTGTCAGGGACAGGGTTAGCGTCATGTTGAACAGGTAGATGATGGGTCATTGTTAACTTCCCAGGTTGTTTCTCTCTCAAACCAGTTAGCAAGAAAGACACCTTCACTGCTGTCTGACCAGCTGGGATGCACTCTGCTAATAAGTCTGACTGTGTTGTTAATAATGGAGTCGCAGCGTGCTCTCCTGGACAAAGTACATGATGACACATTTTAAATCAGTCCAAGCATTGTTTTCTGCATTATATGTTCTGTAAAATCAAGTTTTAATATCCCTTAATAACCCTTGCTCACAACAATCCGCTCATATTTTAATGGATCAGTATTGGCTAAAATAATTCTGACGTTTGTTTACTGAAGCTCTTCATCCTTTAATCAACATACATTTTTATGAAGCCTAACTCAGGATTTCAACACACTTTCTTCACTGAGCATGTGCAGACACACACACGCACAAACAAACACGCACACACACACAGTCCTGTCCACAGCTGGTTCTGGTTAGCTGTTAGCTGTTAGCAGAGGTAGTGTATTGTAACTCGTGTGTGTGTGTGTGTGTGTGTGTGTGTGTGTGTGTGTGTTGGAAACCATGGCGATTGGTTTTCCAGTTGAAGGAGTATTAGCCTCCCCCTACAGTGTTGGTGCCAGGAACAGCTCCTGCGGGGGCGAAACAAGCTGAGCGTTTGGAAAGATGGCGTCTTTATCAGAAGCCTGGCAGTGTTATACATGAGCACTGTGTGTGTGTGTGTGTGTGTGTGTGTGTGCAGCTGACATGATTACATATTTCAGTCCTTTTTGATATTCATAGTTTACTTTTCTGTTTTCTCTCTGCAGCAGTTAGAACAGGAGCTTTGTTATCTAGATAAATATTTTCTCCTACATTTCCCAGAATACCTGAGAATAGCACTGAAATGATTAGTCAAGTAAGCAACAAGTCAGGTTACTAAAAACACGCTTTTCTCAGTTTGAAACCAAAGCTTCTTCTTCGTCTTATTTGTTTTCTTCTTCATCTTCTTCTGTCATCTTCTTCTTCTGTCATCTTCTTCTGTCATCTTCTTCTTCTTCTGTTTTCTTCTGTCTACTTCTTCTGTCATCTTCTTCTTCTGTTTTCTTCTGTCTTCTTGTTGTTGTTGTTGTTGTTGTTGTTCTTCTTCTTCTTCTTCTTCTTCTTCTTCTTCTTCCTCCTGTCCCTCAGCCTCCTCCATCTGAAGTGTAACTCTGGTTCATAAACTTGTTGTTTGTTATAATCTCTTACATAACACCTTGTATGGACTGGGCTCCATCTGCAGGATGTGTTAGTCTTGTGTAACAGAAGGCTGTGTGTGAAATGTGTTAACTGTCCAGCCTTCAGACAGTACTCGGGAGTTGCACTGTCCAGCCTTTATAGAACTAGATTTGTTCCAAAAGAAACAAACAGAACTTCTTAAATGTCAAAAAATATATATAATGTTCTGTCATGGAGTGTATCTCTTCACTGCTGAAAGAAAACATTCTTATCTTGATTTGCAATTTGTTAATTTTTGGTCGCCATGATTATTACTATTAGTACTTAGATTATCAAAAATCACTGTATTTCTAAAAACGATGTTGGTGCTTTTTATTCCCACAGATGTCACATTTACTCAATGAGGCGTCTATGTCTATGGTTTAGCGCGCCAGCTACCTACACATAACTTCCGGGGCACTGAGCCTACTGAGCTGTGTCAGTCAAAAACTAATTAGCCAATGGGGATGCTCTGCTGAAAAAGCCCACCCACCCGAGAGGTTTGTGCCAAAACTGCAAACAAAAAGTCAGGAAGCGCAAACGAGAGAGAAGCAGATGGAACCGTAAACAAAATAATGCATTATAAGAAGAGTAAAAGACCAATACTTTACACTATTTGACAAATTATTTGTTAAATTAATTATTGTCAGACGGTACTCGGGGGTCGCACTGTCCAGCCTTCAGACAGTACTCGATGATCGCACCGTTCAGGCTTTAGACAGTACTCGGAGATCGCACCGTCCAGCCTTCAGACAGTACTCGGGATCGCACCGTCCAGTCTCCAGACAGTACTCGGGGGTCGCACCGTCCAGTCTTCAGACAGTACTCGATGATCACACCGTCCAGTCTTCAGACAGTACTTGGGATCGCACCGTCCAGTCTTCAGACAGTACTCGGGGGTCGCACTGTCCAGTCTTCAGACAGTACTTGGGGATCGCACCGTCCAGCCTTCAGACAGTACTCGATGATCACACCGTCCAGTCTTCAGACAGTACTCGATGATCGCACCGTTCAGGCTTTAGACAGTACTCGGAGATCGCACCGTCCAGTCTTCAGACAGTACTCGGGGATCGCACCGTCCAGCCTTCAGACAGTACTCGGGGATCGCACCGTCCAGTCTTCAGACAGTACTCGGGGATCGCACCGTCCAGTCTTCAGACAGTACTCGGGGATCGCACCGTCCAGTCTTCAGACAGTACTCGGGGATTGCACCGTCCAGCCTTCAGACAGCACTTTATGATCACACCGTCCAGCCTTCAGACAGTACCCGGGGATTGCACCGTCCAGTCTTCAGACAGTACTCGGGGATCGCACCGTCCAGTCTTCAGACAGTACTCGGGGATCGCACCGTCCATTCTTCAGACAGTACTCGGGGATCGCACTGTCCAGTCTTCAGACAGTACTCGATGATCACACTGTCCAGCCTTCAGACAGTACTCAGGGATCGCACTGTCCAGCCTTCAGACAGTACTCGGGGATCGCACCGTCCAGTCTTCAGACAGTACTCGGGGATCGCACTGTCCAGCCTTCAGACAGTACTTTATGATCACACCGTCCAGCCTTCAGACAGTACCCGGGGATCGCACCGTCCAGTCTTCAGACAGTACTTGGGGATCGCACCGTCCAGTCTTCAGACAGTACTTGGGGATCGGACTGTCCAGTCTTCAGACAGTACTCGGGGATCGCACTGTCCAGCCTTCAGACAGTACTCGGGGATCGCACTGTCCAGTCTTCAGACAGTACTTGGGGATCGCACCGTCCAGCCTTCAGACAGTACTCGGGGATCGCACCGTCCAGTCTTCAGACAGTACTCAGGGATCGCACCGTCCAGCCTTCAGACAGTACTCGGGGATCGCACCGTCCAGTCTTCAGACAGTACTCAGGGATCGCACTGTCCAGTCTTCAGACAGTACTCAGGGATCGCACCGTCCAGCCTTCAGACAGTACTCGGGGATCGCACCGTCCAGTCTTCAGACAGTACTCGGGATCGCACCGTCCAGTCTTCAGACAGTACTCGGGGATCGCACCGTCCAGCCTTCAGACAGTACTCGGGGATCGCACCGTCCAGTCTTCAGACAGTACTCGGGGATCGCACTGTCCAGTCTTCAGACAGTACTCAGGGATCGCACCGTCCAGCCTTCAGACAGTACTCAGGGATCGCACCGTCCAGCCTTCAGACAGTACTCGGGGATCGCACCGTCCAGTCTTCAGACAGTACTCGGGGATCGCACCGTCCAGCCTTCAGACAGCACTTTATGATCACACCGTCCAGCCTTCAGACAGCACTTGGGGATCGGACTGTCCAGTCTTCAGACAGTACTCGGGGATTGCAGCGTCCATTCTTCAGACAGTACTCGGGGATCGCACCGTCCAGTCTTCAGACAGTACTCGGGGATCGCACCGTCCAGTCTTCAGACAGTACTTGGGGATTGCACCGTCCAGTCTTCAGACAGTACTCAGGGATCACACCGTCCAGTCTTCAGACAGTACTCGGGGATCGCACCGTCCAGCCTTCAGACAGTACTCGGGGATCGCACCGTCCAGCCTTCAGACAGTACTCGGGGATCGCACCGTCCAGTCTTCAGACAGTACTTGGGGATTGCACCGTCCAGTCTTCAGACAGTACTCAGGGATCACACCGTCCAGTCTTCAGACAGTACTCGGGGATCGCACCGTCCAGTCTTCAGACAGTACTCGGGGATCGCACCGTCCAGTCTTCAGACAGTACTCAGGGATCGCACCGTCCAGCCTTCAGACAGTACTCAGGGATCGCCCTGTCCAGTCGTCAGACAGTACTTTATGATCGCACCGTCCAGTCTTCAGACAGTACTTTATGATCACACCATCCAGCCTTCAGACAGTACTCGGGGATCGCCCCGTCCAGTCTTCAGACAGTACTTGGGGATCGCACCGTCCAGCCTTCAGACAGTACTCGGGGGTCACACCGTCCAACCTTCAGACAGTACTCGGGGATCGCACCGTCCAGCCTTCAGACAGTACTCGGGGGTCACACCGTCCAGCCTTCAGACAGTACTCAGGGATCGCACCGTCCAGACTCTCAAAATTTCATTGGACTGAATTGCCCAAATTCTGACAGTAAAACAAGTCATTTTGCGAGGTTGTCAGGATTTTATTACCGTTTTACAGATGCGCCTTTCACAATGTTAGCTTTTGGGAAAAAGTGCATCAAATGATGATGTAATTACACAGCTTGGTCAAGACAAAAACTTCAAGGCCTGGCGCTCTTCCGGACCAAAAACCACACCGCCATCCCCTGTATCAGAGTATATAACATCATGCTATTCACTGACGGGTGGGCTGTCTTGAGTGAGTGATATTGTTTATAAATAATATTTGTTGTAATGATCAGAGGATCAATGTTGGACAGATTAATGAGAACAGCAGCTGAGCTGCGGGTGGTGTTTCCATGGTTACAGTTGACTGAATGCTGACAGCCTCCATGTTGATCTATAACTGGAGTTTATCATGATGAGCACAGACTGTATGTGTCATCAGTCTCTTTACAGCATCAACCAACAGGATTCACTAACCCCTTTCACACAGGAGAAGCTGCATTATCTCCGCAGCGGTGGTTCGCCAATTCTCCGCCAGTGGTGATTCCCACAGAGGAAGCATCTCCACCTTAAAGAAGAACTGCCGTGAATTCACACAGAAAGCCGGCGCTGCGGCTCCTAAAGAGGCGTAACAGTACACGTCATGATGATGACGTCGGTGTTTTTTCAAGGTGTTTCCCAGGCTAATCTAAACCTGCTGACAGTTTATAATCCTATGGATGCTGTTATAATGTGTAGTGATTGAGATCCTGACCCACCAAACATCCTGGAAAGTGACAAAGTTACGTTTTTCACTCTAAATGACATCATTACATCATCACCATCAGTAAACTGGACGCTGTCTGACTCTGTCTCTCGCGGGGACGGAGGCTGTTTTCTGGGGGAAAGTTCTCTGAAGTCTTGGTCTGGAGGGCTGACCGTCGTGTTGATTTATTTTCATCACAAACACTCGGTTAGTTAAAGTTTTTTTGCCTGTGAAAGACGCCGTTTTTCGGGCAGAAATGTGACGAAGAGTCGGTCAGAAAGGCCAGAGGACAGACAGGAGGACAGACAGGAGGACAGATGCTTCTCCACGTATATCTGCGGTATTTCTTTCCTCATATAAGTTGCCAAAGACAGTTACAGTTACTACTAGGGCTGGGCGATATGGCCTAAAAATTAAATCACACCAAACTCGATTTATGATTTTGATAGATTTTTTTTTCCTTCTCAAAAACAAACTACAAATGACAAAGAAATTGTTAAAAGCATTACTTTTATTGTAAACAAAATTGCCCTGCCATTTTAAACAGTGCACCTTCAAACTCACTTGAAAAAATGTGTCCTTTAAATTTAACATGTTTAACATGTTTTTATAAAAGCAGATCAGTTTCCATATTGGGACTGATAAAGTGTGAACATAACTTTTGTTAAATACTTTATTTAGCAGAAGGTGCCTTTTGTTTACAAACATTATTTTGTATTCCTGAAGATATGTAAACTAAATTAAACATCTGCATGCTGCATAGTAAACATGACATGTTGGTAGATGTACAGAGGTGACATGAGGTGTGTGCTTGCTGTCTTTTTAACACATTTCTGTCAGGAAGACGAGCCTGTCTGCTCCCTCTGGCTTCAGACAGGCCCTGTTCCTGCTTCGTAGCACAAACCTGGGGTCGAACATTTTCATCTTGTGGATGAATCTCTGGCTCTGAAAACACCCCCATTAGCACTTGGTACTTTCCTCCTGATGAAATTAACCATAGATTATATGAAATTAACGCGACAGAAATCGAATCAGAATTTAGCTCGACCCAGAACGTATCGACCAATAAGTCGACCAGTCGACTAGGACTTTACAGCCCTAGTATACGGGCACCATATCTTTAGTGATTTGCAACGTGACTGCATCCGTAAAAGCTGTCCACCGGGACCCTTTCTTGTCATACAATGATTAAATGATTCCTAATGTTGGCTGCTTTTTAGCGGGTGTTTGTTGGCTGCTGCTCTCCTGTACATCTCGTAGTGAACAACATGTGTCCCATGATACATGCGTCTGTTTGAGATGCTGAAATAAATGGGTCGGTCCACTGTCTTTAGTTGCAACAGCCTTTAAACAAACTTTGCAGCTGACTGTGGTTTGTTCGAGGTCCGATGCTACAAAACCGAACTACTGACGAGACAGTGCCTTTTTGGGAACAGACTCTTTGCTTGCTGCATGTTGTTGTGTTTGTTTCTCTGTGGAAAGTCAATGCGGGGGCGGAGCCCACTGTGAACTACGGGAGCCCATGGGGAGCAGCAGAGGAGCCAGCTAAAGAGAAAATCGATTTTCATTTTTTAAAATCGTCCTAAACCACAAACTCGAATTAATCGATTTTACCGATTTATCGCCCAGCCCTAGTTACTGCGTTACTTTAGTTTGGTCCTGTAACGTTGCTTTGTAGGAAATTTCTCTGTATTTAGTTGAGTGAAGGAGCTGTGTAGTTAACCGACCGTCCAATCGTCACGTCTTCGATACGCAGCCGGCTTATCTGTTCACACTGGTTCGGTCCGCCAATAATGCGGCCCTGATACTACCTCCAGAGGCGGCTTAGCGCCGGAGCGTGTTTTTACTGTTTTCATCGTCTGACTTCAATATGAAACAGTTGTCTTTTTCCAAACTGATGTCCTGAACATCTTACTTGATCGCAACATATATAAGTTAATATGATCATAACTTAACATTTAACACAGTGTCATGTCACACCTTCAGGGAGTGAGAGCTCTGTGTGTGTGTGTGTGTGTGTGTGTGTGTGTGTGTGTGTGAAAGTTTCATCTTCTCATTTGTATTTTCAGTATAATTCATGAAACATCAGTGTGAGCAGCAGAGTGTGTTCATTAAAACAGGTCACAGGAATCAGAGCGTGTGTTTGATTCCATGTACATCTGAATCATCTACATTTAGACAGAAATGAAAAAAACTGTGTGTGTGTGTGTGTGTGTGTGTGTGTGTGTGCTCTTCCCTGTCCTCAGGCCAGAGGAGGCAGCCATCCAACTAGGTCACAGCTAACAGGACATCAGATGGCTGAAAGAGAGAAAATAAGGATGATGTGATGAAGTCAAGTCAACTTTATTTATAAAAAACAAAATCACACATTTACCTTGAGGCTCTTTAAAAGCTGAGATGACTCGTCTGTCGTCAGAGCCTCCAGACTGAAGAGAACAACAGGAGAAAGAAACGGAGAAGGGGGCCACTGATCAGGATGGACAGACAGGAAGTAGATGTACAGAATTAAGTAACATTAAGACAACAGTATTGTAGATACAGTGGGGCAAAAAAGTATTTAGTCAGCCACCAATTGTGCAAGTTCTCCCAATTAAAAAGATGAGAGAGGCCTGTAATTTTCATCATAGGTACACTTCAACTATGAGAGACAGAATGGGGGGAAAGAATCCAGGAAATCACATTGTAGGATTTTTAATGAATGAATTGGTAAATTCCTCGGTAGAATAAGTATGTGGTCACCTACAAACAAGCAAGATTTCTGGCTTTCACAGACCTGTAACTTCTTCTTTAAGAGGCTCCTCTGTCCTCCACTCGTTACCTGTATTAATGGCACCTGTTTGAACTCGTTATCAGTATAAAAGACACCTGTCCACAACCTCAAACAGTCACACTCCAAACTCCACTATGGCCAAGACCAAAGAGCTGTCAAAGGACACCAGAAACAAAATTGTAGACCTGCACCAGGCTGGGAATCTGCAATAGGTAAGCAGCTTGGTGTGAAGAAATCAACTGTGGGAGCAATTATTAGAAAATGGAAGACATACAAGACCACTGATAATCTCCCTTGATCTGGGGCTCCACGCAAGATCTCACCCCGTGGGGTCAAAATGATCACAAGAACGGTGAGCAAAAATCCCAGAACCACACGGGGGGACCTAGTGAATGACCTGCAGAGAGCTGGGACCAAAGTAACAAAGGCTACCATCAGTAACACACTACGCCGCCAGGGACTCAAATCCTGCAGTGCCAGACGTGTCCCCCTGCTTAAGCCAGTACATGTCCAGGCCCGTCTGAAGTTTGCTAGAGAGCATTTGGATGATCCAGAAGAGGATTGGGAGAATGTCATATGGTCAGATGAAACCAAAATAGAACTTTTTGGTAAAAACTCAACTTGTAGTGTTTGGAGGAGAAAGAAAGCTGAGTTGCATCCAAAGAACATCATACCTACTGTGAAGCATGTAGGTGGCAACATCATGCTTTGGGGCTGTGGTTCTGCAAAGGGACCAGGACGACTGATCCGTGTAAAGGAAAGAATGAATGGGGCCATGTATCGTGAGATTTTGAGTGAAAACCTCCTTCCATCAGCAAGGGCATTGAAGATGGACCGTGGCTGGGTCTTTCAGCATGACAATGATCCCAAACACACCGCCCGGGCAACGAAGGAGTGGCTTCGTAAGAAGCATTTCAAGGTCCTGGAGTGGCCTAGCCAGTCTCCAGATCTCAACCCCATAGAAAATCTTTGGAGGGAGTTGAAAGTCTGTGTTGCCCAGCGACAGCCCCAAAACATCACTGCTCTAGAGGACATCTGCATGGAGGAATGGGCCAAAATACCAGCAACAGTGTGTGAAAACCTTGTGAAGACTTACAGAAAACGTTTGACCTCTGTCATTGCCAACAAAGGGTATCTAACAAAGTATTGAGATGAACTTTTGTTACTGACCAAATACTTATTTTCCACCATAATTTGCAAATAAATTCTTTAAAAATCAGACAATGTGATTTTCTGGATTTTTTTTTTCTCATTCTGTCTCTCATAGTTGAAGTGTACCTATGATGAAAATTACAGGCCTCTCATCTTTTTAAGTGGGAGAACTTGCACAATTGGTGGCTGACTAAATACTTTTTTGCCCCAATGTAAAGAGTTAATATCTTTATAAAGAGAAGGAGTGAGAGGACACAGAGGTGCAGGTCTAATCACAGTGCTGCACTTTCTAACTTTGATACAAATCCCTGAAAATGATCCATATTTGACTCAATTTTTATAGGACAGGGAAACATTGAGGGCCGAACATGTTAGATTTTTATTGAAAGATAAATATAAGCAGGCTTGTTTACGGAGTGTAAAGAGGGTTTGGTCTACGTTCATTAACCCAATATGTCCTCCAGCACCAGTCAGCTGAGTGTCTGCATCACACAGGAGCAGAGCCTGGAAGTGAAGCTGCAGGCTAACGCTGAGCTAGCTGCAGGCTGACGCTGAGCTAGCTGCAGGCTAACATTAAGCTAGCTGCAGGCTAACACTAAGCTAGTTACAGGCTAACACTAAGCTAGCTGTGTCATCTTTGGCGTGTTGTTTCTCTTGAGATGTACACAGTCAGGATTTTTAATGGATATATTTAGTTTCAAACATGTAAAAAACAACAGTAAAATAAACCTTTCAACCAAAGAAGAAGTGATGAAGAACAAAATAAAGACAGAAATATAATAACATAGCTGACGTGTTGATCCTCTCTCTGCTCCACGACCTCATTAATGACAGAAATAAATGTATTTTATATGTGTGTCGACAGACAAACTGTGTGTGTGTGTGGAGGACAGAGACACACATTGGTGTCAGTGTGTTTCTTGTCAACCTCAGGCATGAATGAATCAGTGCTGACCTACATCATGCTTCAGCACACACACACACACACACACACACTGCTGTATTATGAACATATACAGTGTACACACACATTTGTCTTGCTGAAATGCTGAATGTGATATTCCAGGATAAAACATAGGTATCCCGTGTGTGTGTGTGTGTGTGTGTGTGTGTGTGTGTGTGTGTTATCTTTACACTGATGTCCTGCTGTCTGTCTCCTTCATTATTTTAATGAAGGTTAATGAGCTGATGTGTTTTGTCTGCCTCACTGTCTCTGTTCACCTTTCTGTGAGTTAAGTTCATATTTCATTCATTTTCTGTCAAGTACACTTGGTTTAATTTATTTTTTTTACATATATACACATATATATGTATATATATGTGTGTATATATACACATATATATTTATATATATGTGTATATATACACACAGGGTGGGTCACTTGAAAAACGTATTTTGATACAGTTACTTGTTACCTGATGTATTCTGTAATGTAATCCAAGTATCACAATATTAAAGTAATTAACTTTACTCTTAATTACTTTCCGAAATGTGTGTGTGTGTGTGTGTGTGTGTGTGTGTGTGTGTGTGTGTTGGTGGGTGGTTACAGACCAGTGTATCTTTTTTGAAAATGTAATGATGAGGGTTGCCATGGTAACGGGATGTTCCTACTGGTTGATGAACTGGTGACAGTTACCGATCACTATCTGTGGAGCTGCAGCTTTAACTGGTGAAACACCAGCGGACTTTTATTGTGAAGTATTCACAGGAAACAGAGTGTCAGTCCAGTAACTTCTGAAGGTGTTGATGAGTCATTTGATTCAATGGAAGTAGAGTTGCTGCTAACATAAAAGTGATGATGTGGACAAAAAGGGCCCAGAAAAGGGCTGACAGAAGTCTCAGCTGCCACCAAGGGATTCTGGGTAAAGGAGAGTCAGAGTCATGTCCATCCAGTGGGCCCCATGGGACCCGATGTGAAAATAAGAAATAAAGTATTGATCCGTTTGTCAGTTTGTAGTAATTAAAGTCAAACCTCATGTAGGTTTGTGTTAAAGCTCAGTGAACTACATCGTCTCATCAACATGTCACCAGAACCAACATGGAGCCAACTGGGTCAGAAAAGGTTGTAAACAAGATGAACATCACAGTGAATCTGCTCATATTGACAACTGCAGTTCTGTGAGAGGAGAGCTGGTTCTGGTTCAGTTCTGTGAGCTGCTGATACACAGGAGCAGCTCTACAATGTTTAAGTTAGGAGACGATGACACTAACTAATTATTTGTCTGTCTTCATTCACCACCATACAGAGTTTATCTGAGTAAGGTCCCAGGAAGCAGGAAACGGGAAGGGGCGGGTCTTCAGCTCTCTGTCTGATGTTGTCCTCTGTGATATAAGAGAGTAATCAGTGTGTTTGTTCTCTGCAGTCAGCCGACAAGGAGCAAGCTCTGGAGGAGACGAAGAGCTACACCACCCAGTCTCTGGCCAGCGTCGCCTACCTCATCAACACGCTGGCCAACAACGTGCTGCAGATGTTGGACATCCAGGCCTCACAGCTGCGCCGCATGGAGAGCTCCGTCAACCACATCTCTCAGGTCTGATGGGAACACATGAAGGACACAGATCATCCTCCAAAATCACAGATAAATCCAAGTGATCAGTTAGTTAATGTGAGCCCACAGACGCTGAGGCTGATGTGAAACGCTGCTCTTACACTGTCAGCATGTATGAAGTCTGAGTCCATTAAACATGGCCGACGTTACTCACAGTGAGAGCACACAGGCTGTCGTCACGTATGTTCAGAGCAGCAGCCCACAGCTCCTCTCAGTTACACACTGAGGAGGCAGAGGAACAGTGTCAGAGAGAGAAACATGGCGGCTGGTTCCACACTCGTCTGATCGAACCAGCTTCATGTCAGGGAGCAGGCACCAGAGCATCTGCTTCAGTACGGTTCACACTTCATTATTACTAATGAACCAAGAGCTGTAAACCTGGAGCTCATTCAGTGGACAGTTTTGAGTGATGTCATCCTGATCTGAGAGGAAGTGACTGATTCCTCTCTTAGCAAACATGGAAATCTTAGTTTAAGGAACGAGGTGACATGTTGGCTTAAGACCAAGACCAAGTCTCTGATGAGAAGATCAACACCACACATGTGGACTGAAAATATGCCAGCAGCTAGTTAGCTTAGCTTAGCTTGCCTTAGCTTAGCTTAGCTTAGAAGGTTTGTGTTTGGTCACTGGCCACCGGACACCTCCCCGCTCACGTGAACCTGCTCGTGGCCAGATGTGGAACACCTGGGCTGAATTATGGAGCTGATCAGCAGCTTCGTGTGATCATAAGGTTTGGGGTCAGCGAAGCGTGGGGACAGAAACATGTCCTGGTGTGTTGACGTGGTTCAGACATGGATCGGTGGTCAGGGTTTCTCCTCCAGGAGAACTTTATATTCTATCTCACATGATTTTTGACATATAATCAAATCTGTGGACGAAATGTTGGAGAAGCAATAAACAACAACAAACAGGTCTGACTGCAGCGTCACATCAGCTCAGCCCAGACAAATCAAACCTCCTGCAGGTGTGATCACACCCGACTGTGGAGAGAGTGTGAGCATCATCAGTGATCTCACACACACACACACACACACACACACACACACACACACACACACACACACACACACACACACACGCCCACACACACACACATACACACGCACACACACACACACACACACACACACACACACACACACACACATACACATACACACACACACACGCACACACACACACACACACACACACACACACACACACACACACACACACACACACACACACACACACACACACACACACACACACACACACACACACACACACACACACACACACACACACACACACACACACACACATGAGCGAGGTGTCGGGGAGGATTCATTCTGCTCTCTTTGTTTTCTTCTCGTGTTAGTCGACGATCCATCGATACGGTTTTTGTCAGATTATTAGTAATCAATGAGGCGATAACCAATAATTGATCTGATCTACATCAACATGAAGAATAAAAGTACAGTTTTGAGGTACTTGAGTATTTTCATTTTCTGCTGCTTCACACTGATCGAATCCTCAACATTTTTATCACATTTTAGAGAGCAAACAACTAATTAATTAATCCAGAAGATAATTGACAGATTAATCAATGATGAAAATAATCACCTGTGAAAATGTAACCTCATGGTTATTGTGACCAAAATTATCCCGGTTTTGTGTTCAATATGTTCAGAAAGCACTGATAGGCCTACGCAAACTGAAATAGTTTAAAAAAGTGTAACAGTGTTTATTATTTTTATTTATATATTATCCAAAGTGCAACTTTTAAGATCAAAGGAAAAAGGGTTCAGCATGTAAACAGCTGATTTGTCAGGAACATTTACAGCAGCATCACTTTTTGTTCATTGTCTGATCTTTTAAAACCGAAAAGGTTCCACACAACAGACGTAGCGCCCTTTTCCGGACCGAGTTCCTCCTCCTCTTCGTCATGATGAGTGGGTCGGGCTGCCTCCGTTTCCTCGTGGCGTTCACTCTCCGCCTCCGCCATGATTGTTATCACTCCGGCA